>JAOQMS010000005.1:15823189-15833718 GCA_027563885.1 Erythroxylum longipes
ATTTGTTAATAAATATTATAAAAGAGATTAAATAAATTTATTTAATTAAAAATAATTTATCTTTAAGTTTTATCTAAAATGTAATTATTATTAGTGATAAAAATATAACTACATTAATATTAACAGGCAAATAGGTTTTTGTTTTTATTTGAAAGAAAAACAACAAAAAATGGAAATAAAAATTGAAAACTAAAAACTATAATAGAAAAACAAAAGTAGAACCAAACGACCCCTAGTAATTGACATCTCGGTATATTGATCATAAGTGAAGAGCCATCATCGTTAAATGACAATTTTCCAAATGAGTATCTCTTTTCCATTGAAGAAACTATATGCTAGTATACTGATATAGTTTTGGTTACTAAAACACTATCATGGAATTTGTTTGGAGCTTAAAAAGATAAATAAAGAGTGATGATAAATAATATGTTTGGTATGATCTTTACTTGTAGAAATTTTGTTCTGGACAAGTCATTAAAAGAGATATAATTAGTGATTATGGAATGTGATTCTGCAATTAAGTAGTGTAGGCTTTACTAAAGTGATTCAATGTTATTGACCATATTTCTATTCCGTACCATTTACAAACTAGTAGACAAGATGAGGTGTCTAATAAGGGGATCAAATCCATATTTGAAAATATTGTCAGTCTTTATAGGAAGGATTAGAGCAAACATCTTGACAATGCACTATTCGCCTCACATCATACAAGACTTCCATGGGACCATTTAGTTTTTAGTAAACCATGTCATCTTCTAGTGGAATTAGAACATAGGGAATGTTGGACCATCAAGCAATGCAATACTGATAGTTGTGCATTAGTGTGTGTTTTTCTAAGTTTTTGGCATGTGTTTCTTGCATAATAGTTTATTATTGTTGTCTTTTAGGATTCATTTTGTGTGTTTTTGTTTAGTTTGATCTTCATTGTCGTTCTTTTATGTTTGATATTAATTTAGGCTAAGAATTGATTATTTTGATGTAGGAATGAAGATTGAGCCACTTTGTGATTGAGCTAAAGACTAAAAGAGGAGAAGAGAAAAGGAAGCATTATGATGCAAGAACCTACAATTGTGGGATGTTTAACTCGAAGATGTACGCAAGGTTCACTTAATTTTTAGGTTTTTTGGACTATATAAGATAAAAAGGAACCCCTATGGATGAAGGAGGACATGAGACCTTCCTATAGAATAGTCTCCTCGAGTGAAAAATCTTGGTTTGGAGTCTTGAAAAAGGTGGAGATTCAAGGATCATCAATCACAATTAGGAGAAGAGCTTACCAACACTGAATTTTCCAAATTCTGGCAAAGAAGAGGAGGAGTTCTCTTTATTTAATTTTCTGTCGTTTTATCTCCTCTAATCATTGTATAATGGAATATTCCTTTGTTGGGATGTTATAGACACCATGAGTGGCTGATTTATTTTTAGGGATTACTTTTGAACTATCTTGTTAAACTTTTATTTTATTGATTTGAATGAAAGATGTCTTTGATGAATGTTTAATACATTTATACCTTGTAATAGATCGAGAGATTGAGTAGGGTAATCTATGTAGGATTGTACAACGAGAGTTGGCATTCTATAGACCTACATCCATCAAGTTAATTGATTAGTTAGAAGAGAGATCTCGGCTAATTTAATTGATCACCCATAGGATAACTTAATAACTAGTTAAATTGGTGGAGTGATGAGGTAGATTGAGAGATTGCTTAATCATCTTTATTTAATTTGGTTAAGGACAATTAATTACACCTTGAGAGAAGTAGTTAATATATTTGGACATCTTAAGTGAGACACAATTCAATTAATAAAATAGGAGGAAGACTAGATAGGAAAAAAGTGATCTTTAGTTGTTAAAATCTTAGAATTCCAATTTTCTACATTTTGGTGTTATCAATTGTTCATTGTTAGTTACTTAATTTAATTTTCCAGTTTATTTTCATAAAACAAATTTTGGTTTTAAACAAAGATTGATTTGAATTAAGTGGTGCCTAAGCACAATCCTTGTGAGATCGATATCCGCTTTTTTAACTACAAGTCATGACCCATATACTTGTGATTTTTGAGTGTAAAACTAATAGACTGTTTTGCAATCAACAAGTTTTTAGCGTCGTTGCTAGGGATTGTTTCTTTAACATCTGGTTTAGTTTAGATTACTTTGATTTAAGAGTTTTTAATACTTTTTCTTGTATATTTATAGGTGCATGAACACAAGGAGCACGCAAAGATTGATAGAAATTAGTAACAACGAGTTTCCTGATATCATGAGACAAGAACAAAAGTTAAGAAGAGTGAATCGTCGAAATCTTACACAAAGAAATATGGTTAAAGAAGGAGAACAAGCAAGAAATGAGAGGACAATGATGGACTTTATGAGGCCAGGATTTAGTCCTCAAGGAGTTGTGAGGCCAGTGATTCAAGATAACAATTTCGAGATCAAGCCGGCACTCCTCAACATATTGCAGAATAGTGTGCAATTTTATGGGCTTTCTAATGAAGATCTGAATGACTACATTGCTAATTTTTTGGAGATTTGTGAAACCTTCCGATTCAGTGGAACGTCTGACGATGCAATAAAATTGAGATTATTTTCTTTCACTTTGAAAAATCGGGCAAAGGCGTGGTACAATTCGCTTAGTTTGGGGCAGATCACTACTTGGGAGCAGCTAGCCCAAGCATTTCTCATGAAATATTTTTCGTTAACCAGGATGATGAGGATCATAAAGGAGATCACGAATTTTCAGCAGAGTGATGGGGAATCTCTCTATAAAGCCTGAGAGAGTTTTAAGGAATTATAAAGAAGTTGTCCCCACCACAACCTTTCGAGGGAGTTCCTGTTGCAGACATTTTACAATCGTGTAAATTTGAGCACGAGAGGAACCATAGATGCAGCTGCTGGAGGTTCTCTAATGAGGAAGACTATTGAAGCAGCTCCTGACCTTTTGGAGGAGTTAGCGAGCAACAGTTACATGTGGTAAAGTGAGAGGAATAGACAAGGGCAAAAGGAGCAAAAAGGAATGATCCTTATTGACTCTGATACTTTTTTGCAGGCCCAGATCACAACCTTTACAAAGCAATTGAGCAACATGTAAGGAGCATCGTCGTCTACGGATAAAGTGATGGCAATCATGGCTCATTTAAATGTTTTTTGTTGGGAGCCAGCGGTACATAACATGTAAATTACCCGGGCTAGCCACAAAGAGGTAATAATGCTTACTCAAACACTTATAATCTGAGGTGGAAAAACCATCAGAATTTTTCTTGAAGCACTAACTATACAAGTGGCCAAGCAAGATCGCAAGGACCTCTTGGATTTCAGCAAGATTAGATTTGCTCTATGGAGAGGAAAATGGACAAGTTGATGGATGTTTTGGGGTCCAAGCTAGCAACTCAAGAAGAGAACCAGAAGAGGATGTTTACTAGCTAGAAGGAAAGTCGGAAGAGGATGGAAGCAAAGTTTGACCAGATTGTGAAGAATCATGCCTCATCCATCCATAATTTGGAGGTTCAGGTAGGTCAACTTACTAATGCTTTGTCTTCTAGAAGTGCAGGTAGTCTAACGAGCAATACTGAGGTCAACCCAAGGAACGGATCATGACCATCACTGGGACCCAAGAAAATAAAATTGAACATGTGAAGGAAGACGGAGACAAGAGAGAAGGACAAATAATTTTGGAAGTCCTTCTAAGTGAGCTTGTAATTGAGCCAATCATGGAGCTTCAACATGGAATTCCATATCCTATCCTTGCTTAGCAGAAATCAAATTCAAGTAGAGCGATGAGGAATGTTAAGGAGGTTGAGTCAAACAAGATTGAGGATATAACGAATCAACTACACACAAAGCTCACGTTAAAGGAACCAATCAAGAAAAAATTGAAGGAGCAAATAGCAGAAGGAAACCCTAACATAGCATAGAGGAAAGAAGACCTGGGGGATTTTTTTCATTCCTTGTAGTATCAATGGAGTCAATATAGCCAGGGCATTTGCAGGTTTGGGAGCAAGTATTAACATGATACCCTACACTTTTAGTCAAAAGTTGGGGCTAGGAGAGTTAGAGCCGATAAAGATATTAGTGAAAAAGGTCGATAGAACAGTGCACCAACCGCAGGGGATTATTAAGAACGTGCAAGTATAAATTGATAGATTTATCTTCCTTGCAGATTTCTATATACTGGATATTGGAGAAGAAGTAGAAACCCCTATGGTCCTTAGACGACCATTCCTAGCTACTTCTCGCTCGATAATTGTCATTGATGGGTGTGAACTAACTCTGAGGGTAGGAAAGGAACATATAACCTTTAAAGTGTTAAAGAAAGACAATAGTTCCCCTCTACTTCCAACTAATATCAAGGAAACCAAACCTTAAAGATAATGTGAAGAGATTGAGGATTCCGAGAATGCATTCAGAAGGAAATGATCATGTAAGAGACGGCGAAGGAAGGAAAACCACAAGGAAGGTGGAATCAATACCAGGGTAGCTTATGTGTAGATTTTGAGATCAGTGACTGCACTACCATTTTTTGAACCCGCTTAAGCACAAGGTGAGTGTCGAGCTACTGACGTTAAAAGAAAGCGCTGCATGGGAGACAACCCATGGAATTTTATTTTCTTTCGTTTGTTTTTGTCTACGTGTTTTTTTGATTCATTTAGTATGACTATGTTTTATTTGAGTTTGCTTGATGTTTATTTGGATTTTGTTTGAATTTTAACTTGTTTTCTCTTCAAATTTCTTATTGGTAGAATTATTTTGATGTGTTTCTAGGTTACGGGACTGTTGAGAATGCATGCTAGGCTTGGAAGAAGGTTTAGAAGTGAAAAAATTGCACCAACCCACAATCATGGGAATTGGTAAGTTTCCCACGACCGTGAGTTAACTCTTCAAAAAGTGATTCCCATGACCATGAGAAATCTCTCTAGAAGTTTCTAGAGAGTTAACCCACGATCGTGGGAATGATGGGAATTCCCACGATCGTGGCAAGTCCCATCTGAGGAAAAATTTAAATTTCCCTCTTTTCTTCCTCTTTCATTCATTCTTTAAATTTTCACAACCTCTCTCTTTAAATCCATGAAACCCACTCTCCCACTCTCTCAAATCCTTCATCTTATACTAAACTCTTGGTATTTTCTTCATCTCTTCCATCAATCTTACGATCCTTTGCTCTTATTATACATTAATCATTTAAGAATCAAACGATTTGGTGAGATTTATTCTTTCTCTCTCTAAAAAATGAAATCATCTCTCTTTTCCTTATTTTTGCAGATTTCTCTTTCGCAATGGCTCCGAAGAAGATGGCAGCTCAAAAACCTACCGATAAATTATGCCTTAAAGTCTCTGGTGAAGGTAAACCGGATATGGAAGCAACTTTTCGTGCCCCATTCCTGATTTTTTCAGAAGACAAAGGTATGAGATTTCGAGATTTTAGAGATAGAGAGTTAATTGCTTCTAGATATTTTGACTTTGAACTATTAAAACTATAGGAGTGAGGTGTAATGTTGAGCAATTGGCTGTGAACATTGGTTGGGGTAGGTTTCGTTGTGATGTGTGATTTATCCTATGATGACTATCGAATTTTTCACCATTGTGCGCTACAATTCTAAAATGGATATATTCTGGTCTAGGATAGCTGATGATGTTTATAAACTTGATTATAATGTCATTCATGTACTTTTTGATCTATCGAATACAAAAAATTTTGATGATCATGATGACTTTGATGTGGATAATTACTGGAAAATTCTAACAAGTGAAGCTAATTTTAACTCTAGGAATGCACCAAATACTTTAATTCATAGCACCGAGCATTTACTTCTTCATAAATTTATGTGCATAATGGTTTTCAATAAAACTGAAAGCAATAAGTGCTTAGCCAAAGAACTTTTCTTCCTTTGGTGTATGGATCGAAAAATCAAATTGAATACACCTTAGTATATTTTTTGATCTATTGTTAGTTGTGTTAATAAGAAGAGCTCTTATTTTGGCATGTTCTACGTTGTTACTGCTTTGGCTTTGTTTTACAACCTTGATGTGGATAGTGTATGTACGATTCGATATGATATGTTTGACATATCTTATTTGAGGCGCTCTGAAATTTTGGAGCTCCATTCTATAGAGCTTTGAAATCCTCAGACGTACACTGTAGTTAAGAACAGGAAGGGCAAGGATGTAGCCACTTTCCGACCATCCACATCCCAAGTAGCTCCGGAGCCTTAAGAAGAAGCAGTAGAAGAGGAACCAACTGCACCAGAAGAGGTTGACAAATTTCAACAAATCCTAGACCAGATGGGCCCTAATCATCAGGAAATAACGTTGCAAATTAATAAGCTCGTCACCCAAATGATACAAGTCCACAATGAGTAGCGGTACAGAAAGAAGAAATTCCTCAAATTCATTTAGAGGAATAACTTTGAAGCCCTTTCGCCAACACCGTTGCCACCACAATCTCCATGATCCCTTCTTACCCTAAACTTTTAAATTGTGTCAATTACTTTGTTTGTAACTTTGTCTTTTGTTTCGTTTAATGTCTCTTTTGTTTAGTTTTATGTCTTTTGTTTGGTTTAATGTCATTTTTCTTTATTTTGTGGTTGCCTTGTCACATTGAGGACAATGTGTTCTTTAAGTGTGGGGAGGTGACACTTGCATTGTCAATTACATTGTTTTAGTCACTATTTGCATTTTGTTAATTAGGATGCATGTTTAGGCATATTATGTTGTTTTGTGTTAAGTAATGGAACCACACTTGAATCATTTTGATTTGTTTTGCCATGAGATTCTGTCAAGCCAATTGGAATAAGATTGAATGCATGCTTAAACTTGGATTAGGCTACTTAAGTAGAAAGTGATCCATGTTAGTGATGAAAAGTAGTTGATTACATAAGCTTACTCACAATTTGACGTTTGAGTAATGAGGTAGTGTAGAGATGCATAATGAATTTTCATTTGAACCAATGTGAGGATTGAGCTTATATGACTCCATCTATAGTCATTCTATTTCTTTATTGTGTGATGCTTCCTTAGGTTATTACCTTCAAAACTTGCTTTGAATCGGTTTGAGTCTACTAGATGCATGCTTAATAGAGATGATTAAGGCCCTTTTTTGTGTTAACCTTGGCTTAAATGACCTACCCTTTTATTATCCCTTACTACCCTTGTAACCATTTTATTTCTTAAAAACACCTAAAATTTTAAAACCCAAAACTCTATTAACCTATCCATTTACAAGTTTAGTAAAGTATTAAGTAATGCAATAATTGGGATTTTTGCTACAAAATTTAAAATTTTTTTCCAAGATGAGTTGAATGTTACTCATGCTTTTGAATCACATTGTATTTAATTGCTATTTTATTCATAGTTTCTTCCATTTATTAAGAAAAAGAAAAAAATTGAAAGGAAAGGAAAGGAAAAGAAAAGAAACAGAAAGAACACTTGAGTAGCATCAATAAGTGCAGAGTAGTAGCATATTTACACTTGTGTATCTCGGAATTATATTTTGTATCCCTTTTTACCCGCTTTTTACTTTACGAATGCTTGTGTTAAACCCTTTACCTATTTTACCCACCTTAACCTATACCACATTACAACCCGAAACAAGTCTTTTTGATCTAATTATGCATGCAATCATTGTAGAGGAGAATTAATGTATTAGTAAGCCTATGGTAGTGTATTTTCCTATAGGAATTTTGAGCGAAACACTAACCATCAAACACTTGAGAGAAATGAGTGAAACCGTGAGGAATATTCATTTTGCATCTATACTTATGTTTGAGTGATGGTGCCAGATTTGGAGTTTGCTTATGTATACTAATTAAAAGTAGTCATGATATGTGTAGTAACTTGATATTTGAGTTAGCTAAAATTTGAGGGATTGTATGTTATGATCTTTGTGAAAATGAAATGATGAAATTGATTGATTGTGTTTATTTTGCTTGAGGACAAGTAAAGATTTAAGCATAGGGAAGTTGATAGTTGTGCATTGGTGTGTGTTTTTTGAAGTATTTGGCACGTGTTTCTTGCATGATAGTTTATTATTATTGTATTTTAGGATTCATTTTGTATGTTTTCGTTTAGTTTGATCTTTATTGTTGTTCTTTTATGTTTGATGTTAATTTAGGCTAAGAATTGATTATTTTGATGTAGGAATGAAGATTGAGCAACTTTACGATTAAGCTAAAGACCAAAAGAGGAGAAGAGAAGAGGAAGCAATATGATGCAAGAACCAACGATCATGGGCAATATGTCAATTCCCACAATCGTGGGATGTTTAACCTGAAAATGTAAGCGGGGGGTCACATAATTTTTAAGTTTTCTGGACTATATAAGATAAAAAAAAAACCCTATGGATGAAGGAGAACATGAGACCATCCTGTAGAATAGCATCCTTGAGTGAAAAATCTAGGTTTGGAGTCTTGAGAAAGGTGGAGATTCAAGGATCATCAATCACAATTGGGAGAAGAGCTTACCAACACCGAAATTTCCAAATTCTGGCAAAGAAAAAGAGGAGTTCTCTTTATTTAATTTTCTGTCATCTTATCTCTTCTAGTCATTATATGATGGAATATTCCTTTATTGGGGATGTTATAGACACCATGAGTTGCTGATTTATGTTTAGGGATTACTTTTGAACTATCTTGTTAAACTCTTATTTTATTGATTTGAATGAAAAATGTCTTTGATGAATGTTGAATACATTTATACCTTGCAATAGATCGAGAATTGAATAGGGTAATCTATGTAGGATCATACAAAGAGAGTTGGCATTCTATAGGCTTACATCTATCAAGTTAATTAATTAGTTAGAAAAGAGATCTCGGCTAATTTAATTGATCACCCATAGGATAACTTAATAACTAGTTAAATTGGTGGAGTGATTTGATAGATTGAGAGAGTGTTTAATCATCTTCATTTAATTTGGTTAGGGACAATCAATTGCACCTTGAGAGAGGGTAGTTGATATATTTGGACATCTTAAGTGAGACACAATTCAATTAATAAAATAAGAGGGAGATAAGATAGCGAAAAAGTGATCGCTAGTTGTTAAAATCTTGAATTCCAATTTTCTGCATTTTGGTGTTACCAATTGTTCCTTGTAAGTCATTGAATTTAATTTAACTTTCCAGTTTATTTCTATAAAAGAATTCCGGGTCTTAAATAAAGATTGATCTGAATTAAGTGGTGCCTAAGCACAGTCCTTGTGGGACCGATATCTACTTTTTTAACTACAAGTTACGACCTGTATACTTGCGATTTTTGAGCATAAAACTAGTAAACTATTTTGCGATCAACAAATACTATACGAAATAAGGCTGGTAAGCAAAAAAAAATGTAAGAGTTAGATGAAATTTATAACAATGGCTATGAGGGTTCCAAAATTTTAAAGGAAAAGATAAGAACATTTCATAATCAAATAATTTTTAGAAAAACTCTTTAGTTAATCGGAAAGTTCTACTTTATCACTCTTATTTGAAATTATTTCCTAGTAAATTAAACTCTAAATAGGTGGGATGTTTCATAGTTACTCATGTGTTTCCTCATGGTGCAATTGAAATACATAGTCCAAGAACCAGTAAGTCTTTTAAGATGAATGACCCTCGTCTCAAACTCTTTAGTAAAGGTTTTCAATTGTATAATGTTTAAGAAATCATCTTGGATGCCTAAAATATGAGATGTAAGGGACTATAATGTCTAGCCAAAGTTATTAAAGAAAGGTACTAATTAGGAGGCAACTTAATATTTTTCCTTTTAGGAAATTTTTTTACTTAAATTATTTTTTAATTTTTTTCATAGCTTACATTATCCTATTTTATTTTAGCGGTAGAGAGCATCCTTAATAATATATAGGCACACTATATAGATAGAATATAAAAAAAAGGGGTAAATCATCCAGCAGAATTTCTTGAATAAGGCATGCACGTCTTATATCTACATCACTGAACTTGAACCTTCTTGACTAAGGCATGACTATGTCTTACAATATGCCTTCTTCTGTCTCCTAAGCACATAAATTGATAATTACACTAAATAAATAAATAAAACACTTATTTCTTTCTTTCTTTCTTCTTCTTTTCTTTCTAACCCTAACTTCTTTTTCTACTCTAACTATTGTCATTCCCCTTTATGCAAAACTAGTCCTCATGCTAACCTTAAAGTTATCCTCTTGCCATCAATTCTCTCTCTTCTTGCTGTCGGAGCATGGTTGGAGCTACTATCTTCCTTTTCCATCTTGTGATCTGTCTCTCCTCCACATCTCCTTTTCATAGCTTCTCTCTCATTTTGCCTAAGGGCCTGTTTGGTTGGATGTTAATTAATGGAACGGAATGGAACGGAAGGGAACGGTTTATAATGGAATAGAATGGAATGTAATATAGTGATACGTTGTTTAGGAGGATGAAACGGTTCGTATTGTAATGTAATGAAATGTTGTTTAGATGATAGATGGAATGGAATGTAATGTAATGTATAATAAATGACTATTATACCCCTTATATGAAAATGGTTATTGCAGAAAGTTTATTATTTTATTATTAATTATATATAA
>JAOQMS010000005.1:15856582-15894536 GCA_027563885.1 Erythroxylum longipes
AAGAGTCTAGAATTTTGACTCTTCTTTGACCAAAATATGGTAAAATTACCCTTTTACCCTTAGGTTATATGAAATTAACATAATACCCTCCAAGCTTTTCCTAAATTTGTAATTAAGCCCAAAATTTGAGAATGACAAACACTTTTATTTTCATTTTGGTCCTTGGACTTTTTCCAATTATAATTAAGCCCCTTAACTTTACAAAATTACATATTGGTCCTCCAAGAATTGAAAAATTATATTTAAGTCCCTTAACTTTTAACGTTTTGCAAATAAGCCCCTATGTACATCAACTTTTCCAATTAAGCTTTCTAAGTTTCCAATAACTCTATAAATCATATCTAATAACCTCTAAGGAATTATAACACATTTAATTCGACCACTATGGTCATATCCATCCAATGGACTCGAATTTTCACACTTAAAAGCTTATATGTCAGAAATCTCTAAGATTTCGCATACCGATGAACTCTAAGTTCATGTAAGGGCATATAACATTTTATATCACTAGCATACGTACCAAAAGGATTCAAATATATCTTTGAACTCATCACAGCCATGTATATATTAATATACATTAGTATCTACAAATATAGCACAATACAAAAAACTCAGAGAGGGTGTTACAGAATAAGTTAGACTTAATTTAGTTTCTATATATAATCGATAACATTTTAGTATGATCTATAATATGAATTTTATAATCATAAATTTAAATCATACTAGGCTTATTTGTTAAGTTTATCAAAATATTACAAAATATAAAAAATTAAATTAATTATAGCTAATATAATATTCAATCTAGATAATGCTTTTAAATTTGATATAACTTTCTCATCTAACCACTAATTAAGATGACTGAAAATTCTATTGAAAATGCTTTGGACAAGTTATGCTTAATCTAATTTTATATATAATTAATAATATTTTATTTTATTTTACAAATTAGTCCATTATAATTTTCACCCACCATATTGAGTTATTACAAATGAAATTAACCAAACAAGAATTTACAAAATGAAGTTTCTTTACAAAATCATATGCAAACATAATTTAGAAAATGGAAATTTAACAAACTATGTTAATTGAGAAACACTTATATATATATAATTTGTGATACAGGTGCGTACTTAGTTGTGTCCTATAGAAAATTTTTCATAAACACTGGTAAGAACCATTCTTTTATGGCAGTGACAGGGAACTTATTATGATAGTACTTTTTGTATAGAGGTTTGGTATTGTTTATATTGAGTAATGATATTTATTTTATTATTTGTATATAGTCATATTATTATGTACTCAAATGTAATATTTACACATTAAAGTAAAGGTGTTACTTATTCGATTATTGTGATGATAATCTTTTATAAAGTTATGGTATTGTTTCTAACGAGTGAAGTGCTATTGTTATGGATCCATGGTACTTAGTTGTACTCATATCTTATACTAAAGTAAAACTCGTACTTAGTTATTTACTATGATGATTTTTTTTTTGTACAGAAAGGTGGTATTGTTTGTAAGGAGTAATGATATTGATTCTATGAGATCATAGTATTGTTTGTACTTAGATATGGTACTTACATATTAAAGTAAAGGTGGTATTTATTTATCTACTATATATAGTGGTATTTTTATATAGAGGCCTATTGTTGTTTCTAAGAGTGATGTTGTTTTTTTTATAAATGGAAACATGGTATTTTTTATGCTTAGATGTCGTATTTACTTATTAAATTAAAGGTGGTACTTATTTGTTAAATGTGATGGGATTTTTATATATAGGCGTGATATTGTTTGTAATTAGTGATATTATTTTTGTGTAAAATCTTGGTATTATTTGTACTTAGATGTGGTATTTACACATTAAAGTAAGAATGGTACTTATTTGTTTACTATGGTAGAATTTTTTGTGTAGAGGAGTGGTGTTGTTTGGAGAGAGTAATATTATTTTTTGTATATAATTATAGGATTATTTGTGCTCATATGTTGTATTTACATATTAAAGTGAAGGTAGTACTTATTTGTTTACTGTGATGGAATTTTTTTTTATATAGAGACTTGATATTGTTTATAAAGAGTGATGGTATATTTTATACAAAGTCATAGTATTATTTGCACACAGATGTGGTATTTACATATTAAAGTGAAGATAATAACTATTTATTTACTATGATTGTACTTTTTGTGTAAAGATACGGTATTATTTGTAAAGAGTGATGATATTTTCGTATAGAATCTTGGTTTTATTTATACTTAGATGTAGTTTTTATATATTGAAGTAAAGGTGGTACTTATTTATTTACTATGATGATATATTTTATATAAAGTCATGTTATTATTTTTAGGGAGTGACAAAATTGTTTCGACAAAATCAGGGTATTGTTTATACTCATTTGTGGTGTTTATATATGAAAGTAAATGTGATATTTATTTGTTTACTATGATAGTATTTTTTTTTATATAGAGGCATGGTATCGTTGTTGAGATGTGGAGCCTGATGGGAATATTTAGTTTCTTTACATTGGTAGGAGTTGTATTTTATTTCTAGTAGGAAATAATAACAAAAATGGAAAGTTAATCAGTATCCTAGTCTGGGTAGGATTCTATTTCCATATTTTATTGTAGCCCATATAGGATTCTGTTTCTATATTTTATCATTTTACACTATAAGAGAAGAGAGAATAAAATTTCTAACGTGACCGTGGACATTGAAACATTGTTGAATTACATAAAAATACTATATCATTTAATTTTTTTCTTTAAATTTATTATTGTTGTACATTTTGACTGTCAATCCTAATAATTGATATCAGATTGATGTTAGAAAATCATAAGACTTACAATAATAGAGAAGGGTAAGGTAAAAGTTGAAAAGTTCTATATGAAGGATTTTGTGTTTTGGAAGGTACAAATTGAAGATTATTTGTAATAGAAAAGTCTACACCTCCATCTTAATAGGAAGAAGCTAGATTCCATGTGAAGGCCGAGTGGGATCTATTGGACAGGAAAATGTTAAGTGTTGTTTGGTTGATGTTGGTTAGGAATGTTGCATTTAATGTCATGAATTAAAATTCCACTATAGGATTGTTGAAGGTACATGTGCGAGAAGCTACTGATGATTAATAAGGTAATTTTGATGTAGAGATGTTAAGGCCGAGTGGGATATATTGGATAGGAAAACGTTAAGTGTTGATTGGTTGATGTTGGTAAGTAATATTGCATTTAATGTCATGAACTAAAAATCCACTATAGGATTGTTGAAGGTACACGTGTGAGAAGCTATTGATGATCAATAAGGTAATTTTGATGCAGAGGTTGTTTAATCTTAAGATAACTAATGGTGGTAATGTTACTAATTATAATAATAAATTTAAAGTGATTATTAGTCAAATAAAATCTATCAAGATTGATTTTTACATCAAATTTAAGCACTAAGTTTAATGTCTTCTTTACCCAATACTTATAATACTTTTATTTCTGCAATTAGATCTTCCTATGGTAAATGAAAATTAAAGCTAGTTGATGTTTGGGATACAATGTTAGTAAGAGCATTTGCAATAGGGAATTAGAAGAATCCTCTAATATTTTCTTTAGCGCTGAAGGAAGGGGAAGGAATAATCAATAGGGTCAAAATAAACCTGATAGATTAAAATTTAACGGAAAAGGGATGTCAAAAGTCAAAGTAATGTTCTCTACTAAAACTATGATGATAAGGTTCATCTTAAGAGAGATTGTCTAAAGTCAAAGAAGAAACATAATCAACAATAGGTGGACAATGGTTTTATGAATTCAATGGAGAAAATTAAGAATGCTTTGGTTCTAAGCTTTAAAAGTCCTATTAAGTCTTAGGTTTTGTACTATAGGGCATCATTTCATTCTTCTCTATTTTGAGAGTTGTTTCATAATTTTAAATTTGGAAAATTCGAGAGGGTTTATCTTGCTGATGATAAGTTACTGGAAATCACGAGAAAAGGGGATGTGCTAATCAAGACTTTTAGTGGGGACGAGTGGGTGCTGTAGGATGTTAGGTTCATGCTAGATGTGAAGAAAAATTTGAGCTCTGTTTACATTACTATAGAGTGTTTGATATAGGGACATTTTACATAGGGGGACAAAAATATGGACATTTTACATTAGTATAGAGTGTTTGAACATAGTCATTATAGATAATGTTGACAATTCAAAGCTATGAAATAATAGACTTAGGCATATGATCGAGCAAGGGATGAATTCTCTAGCTTCAAAAAGAGCTCTTCTAGGTCTAAAATAAGTTAATATAGATTTCTATAAGAGTTATGTCAATGAAAAGCAAAAGAAAGTCAATTTCCCAAAAGTGGGAAGAAGTTTGAAGGCAGAGAAGTTAGAGATAGCATGCACAAATGTCCAAGGACTTTCAACTATTACATTTCTTAAAGGATTAAGATACCATGTCACCTTCAATGATGATCACAGCAGGAAGGTATATGTTTCTTTTATGAAAAATAAATCTGATGTATTTTCCATTTTCATGAGGTGGAAGGTTGAGATTAATAATCAAACTGGGAAGAAGATCAAATACTTAAGGTCTATTAATGGAAGGTAATATGATAAGATAGAATTATAAAAGTTTTGTGCTGATAGTGGGACCAAATTTATCAAGATGATTTCTAAAAATACCAGACAAAATGGGGCAACTAAAAGGATGAACCAAATGTTTGATAAGCAAGCAAAAAATATGAGGTTTCATGCAGGTGTTACCAAAAATGTTCTAGGAATATGCAGTTAGTACAGAAACATATTTAATAAATAGAGGATCATTATTGAAGATTTCAAAAAAGGTTTCATCAAAAAGGAGGTAAATATTTCACATATGTGAACTTTTAGCTATGGGGCTTATGTGCACGTTGATTCTTATAAGAGAGATAAACTTGATCTTAAGGCTGAATGTTTTTTTTTATTAGATATGGTTCTTATAAGTCTTGGGTACCAATTTTGGGATGATAAAAATAAAAAACATTGAGACACTATGACATAACTTTCAATAAGAGTATCCTATAGAAAGATAGGAATGATGGAGTGAGATAAAAGCCTGAAAAGGTAGAATTGTAGGAAATCACAAAGGATTATATTATAATAAGGTTCCATGAAAATCCATAAAAATATTAATGATGTGATGTAGCCAGTTACACCTAAATTGGCATTAAGAAGGTCCACAAGGGTACCTATAGTGGCACTTTGATATTCTCCTTTATAATAATTTTTGTTGCTAACTGAAGCTAGTGAACCGAAATTCTTTGAAAAGGATATGCAAGTGAGTGATACTATTAAGTGAGAGCAAGTTCATGGATGAGGAAATGAGATCCTTAGAGAATAGTGACATATAGGAATTAACTAAATTACTTATGGGGAAGAAAACACTACTAAGCAAGTGGGTCTATAGAATTAAAGTAGAATTAGATATTAGCATGAGATTTAAGGAAAGATTCATGGTTAAGGGGTACTCATAGAAAAAGGGAATCAATTATGTTGAGATATTTTCTTTTATTATAAAGCTAACAACTATTATTATAGTTAAAGATTTGCATATGAAGCAATGTAGAGATAGCGTTTTTACATGGAGAGCTAGTGGAGCATATATACATGCAATAACTAGAGGGCTATGTGGTGTTAGGAAAGGAACATTTAGTGTGCAAGCTGAATAAGAGTTTGTATGTTCAACCTCTACTTATCTGTAGCATCGAGTTTAAAAGAAGGGAAATGGGTCACTATTACTACTTTAAGAAGTTTAATAATGGTTATATTTTTTTTACTTCTATATCTAGAGGATATTTTAATTACAGGTTCTAGCATAAAAGAGATTGATAATTTAAAGAGGAAGTTATCTAAAAGATTTGATATTAAGGATTTGGGAGCAACAAAACAAATACATGGCATGAGAATTTTTTGAAACAGGTCAACTGCATTGTTAAAGTTGTCTCAGGAGTAGTATATTGAGAATGTGTTAAGTAGATTTTTCCATGATGATGCTAAGCCTAATAACACTCTATTGATAAGTCATCCCAAATTCTCTAAGGAGCAATCACCTAAAACTATAAAGGAGTCAGAATATATGTCAAAGGTACCATACACTTCTATAGTCAGTAGCCTAATGTACACTATGGTTAATACTAGACTATAAATACCATATGCGGTAGGATCTGTAAACAAGTTTATGTCAAATATAGGAAAAGCACATTGGGAAGCTATAAAATGGATACTGAGGTATTTAAAGGATACTTCGAGTATGGCACTTTGCTTGAGCAAGGACAAAGTGAAACTAGAAGGGTTTGTTAACACTGATCTTAATGGGGATTCTGACCCTAGTAAGAGTACTTCTAGGTATATCTTCGCTATTGATGGTTTAGCTGTGAGTTAGATGTCCAAACTCTAGAATTGTGTTTCTCTATCAACTATGGAGGCAAAGAATGTGGCTATGTCTGAAGCTAGCAAAGAGATGGTTTGATTGTAAAATTTTCTAGAAGAGATAGGCAAGAAGCAACATGTCGTCATGCTTTATAGTGAAAACAACAGTGCTTTACAACTTGTGAATAATACAATGTTCCTTTCTAGTTGCTAGAAGTTGTATTTATTTCTAGTAGGAAATAATAGGAGATATGTAAAGTTAATTAGTATCCTAGTCTAGGTACGATTTTGTTTCCATATTATATTATAAGTTCTTAGTATATAAGGAGCCATGTTTTGTCATTGTACACCATATACAAGAGAGAATAAAATTTCTTATATGATTGTGGACGTTGACACATTACTGAACCATAAAAAGTATTGTATCATTTAATTTTCTTTCCTACAAATTTATTATAAATGTGTGTTTGTGGCTATTTATCGCAACAATTTTTTTTATATAGATGATAATTTGAAGGTACTTTTGCATAAAGTAGTTGTATTTGTACAGACTCATGGTATTTTTATATCGGATGGTGATATTTTTCTCTAAACAAGTATTATTTACCATATAAATTGATGGTATTTGCAGTATTAACTAAACATATATTTTATATAAAATGGTGGTATTTTTTTGTATAGAGTAGTGATATATTTTGTAAAAATTGGTGACAATTTTTATATAAGGTAATGGTATTTTTCGTTTAGAATTGTAGTAATTACAATATAAAATAGCAATGTTTTTAGTATTGATTAAAATTATATTTTATATAAAGTAATAGTATTTTTTTTAGGGTGATGGTGTTTTTGGTATAGGGTTTTCATATTTTCATATAGCATTGTGGTTTTTTTATGCATAACGGTGGTATTTTTTGTATAAAGTGGTGGTATTTTTTTAAACAATCATGGGATTTATTTGATAAATTAAAGAATATTATCAAAAATAAGAAACTAAAAGTGCAAGCATAGAAATATTGTAACCAATCATTAGGCTTCAACCTATAGGGTGTAGCTAGTGCACGAAATACATAACATATATTTTATAACATCACTTTCCGACTAAATATACTGTCCTTCCCAATACTTCTTTTATGCAAACAATTAGTCTAAGACAATGGTATTAACCCTTATATCCTCTAATTTCTGGTCAACATGGTGATGAATTTAACATTGGGAAGTAGACTAAAAGTTTTTCCCTAATGGCTTGTATAATAAATATGATTAAGGCTTGTTCTTGAGCAACAGACTGTTGGACAAGTCACTTGTTCCTTTCCAAACAAATTCCATATATTGTATTGTTAAATAAAATTTTGATGGCTATCTAGTCTCTATCTTTTCTTCTTTATTGATGCAACATCAATAGATGATGCTTTGCTAGTCCCTATTTAGGATGTATTTGTTAAATAAACTTATAATTATGCTTAAGATATTAAAGGTTGAATTATATTTAAAGAATAAGTGTTTCAACTTTTACTCTCATGTCTACAGAGAACACATAATCTTGACACACTTTTGTATTTCCTAATCTTGTCCAAAGTACTTAACTTTCCTTTGAGAGCAAGCCATGTTATTGATGATGCTCTTGGACAAGCTTGGGGGGACCATATGATCTAATATCAAAGAGCTTTTAGAGGTTGCATTCTAAGGATAATCTTGTAAGAATGCTTAGTGAAAATACTCAAGGGAAGTTATAATGGATGCTACTACCTTGTTCAAGAGTGAGTCAATAGCTAAGGTTCATGGTTCTTAGGTCCATAGAATTGTTTAAAGATATGAATTATCTTATAATGGCCTTGTCAGGTTTTGTATCTTTCGATTCTTGTAGAGAAGAGGCTTCATTTAAAAGGCACAGAGCATTCCACGTGTCATGCCAAAAGGAAATTGTTACTCCATTACCTAGCTTGTGTATAATGCCTCTTCTAATTTTATCTCTTAATTTAAGTATATGGATCGTAGTCTATGAAGAATTGACCTTAAGTTTAAACACTAGAATCTACCTCCTTTATATAATAAGCATGGATCCAATCTTAGAATTTTTACCTATTAAGTGCTGGTATTTTATGTGTGTGAATCAATTACTTAAAAAAATTTTACGTTCAGTTGCTTTAAGTATTTTCATTTTTGTAGTTGTATCTCCAAATATCTTATTGATTTAATATTTTTCATAATTCTTTTGATTTGTTAGGAACGATAATTTTACTGAAAATATTAAATTGATTAACATGATGATAATGTTAATGAATATCCTAAGCACAACACTGCATTAATCCAAAACTAACTAGCTTATAATGGATCATAAGAAAATAGAAAATATGATTGCAAGTTCGGTGATTCAATTCCTTTGGCAAAAAACTTAATGTAAAGTCAAGCTAAAACCTAGCTAAAACATATCTTTTAAAGGAATTTTTTTGTTTTTATTTTTGGCTTTTTTAATAAAAATTTATATGGTCAAGATTTATAATAAAAATTGAAAAAAACTCCAATTTAATTGAACTTTGTAATAAAAGACTGAAAACAAAAACATGTTTGTATTACTTATACTATTACATGAAAAGTTTTATACCAAATCAATTCTTAACATATTAAAATTTATTCTTAAATTAATTTACCCATAATTATTAAAAATATAAATATAATTATTATACATCAATTTTTATAATATAAGTCTAATTCATTATATTATAATGACAACTCACTTCCAAATATCTGAAAAAGGACTTTTTTTTACTTCAATCATTTATTAATAGCTTGAAAAAAATTTAATTTGAATCTACATTAAAACTCGTTCAGATTAACATAGGTTCGACTCATAAACTAGTTAACTTAAGAATGAATAAACTAGAGTGAAGTGCCTCTTAAATCAAATCTTTTTGTACATGTTAATATTAAGCATTGTAATAAACGAGGAGCTTTGAAGTTATTTACGATGGAGAATCAATGATCCTTAGTGCAGTTACATTCCAAAATCTGATGAATTGTCTTCTTTACAGCTCTCCACCAATCAAAATTTCTTCCTGCATGAAAAAAATATAATACAATACCTACAATTTAAAAAAACTGTTAAAATAAGTCACATTAGCATTAGTATATAATGAGTCACGCTTCTCTAGTAACTCTACTATACCATGATAACTATTTCATTTGCAATGAATTATCCTTTCTTCATACGTTCTTTCACTAGATCGGTTTCTAATTTTACTCCCCAAAGTAATTTCTACTTGGGTCTCCAATAATAATATATATATACCAAGCCATATTGCATTTAAGAGATGTTTGATTGAGTATGTTTTTTCTCTATGACTAATTTCAAATGGGACATGTGCAACAAATCTTCTTGTCTATGTTAGGTATCTACTAATCATTTATGCAGACACAAGCTATACAACCAATAGTCAAATTTTGAATTGAATGAATGCGTTATATTCTAGTTTTGACATGTAAATAACAAGGCCATGAAACAATTGCATAAAAGGTACGAGTTATGCTTATTTGAAGATTTGACCTCATATTAGTTAAAGTTAGGTCATGTTAGATTTTAGTTGAATTTAATTTCTTTTTCCTTTTCTAGTTTGAAAATCGCCACTGGTATCTTATATGTGAATTTCTTATTCTCTATGCTAACCATTAGTAATTAATGAGAATCAGAATCTACCAAAACAAAAGGTAAATACCCTATCGTGAGTAGATATCATAAGTTATACCACCATAACCTTTGTCTCCAAGTATTCGTATAAGAAAAATATAATATACTTAACATAATAGTTCTACCTTTTGGCATTGTAGATTTAAAAGAAACAGAAACATTACCCTGAATTTGAAAAAATATGAACCAAAGAAGAGGTTTTTCTCTCTGTGTTTATTAGCTAACGAAAGATACAATATGTACACAAAGTACGACTCCCTAACAGACTTCTAGAATTACTCCTTTGATAGATAATATCTCCTAGAATATACAAGATAAGTATCGCCTAATTATTTACAGAATATATTTGAAATAAATACATGATATCCTAATACTCCCCCTCAAGTTGGTGCATGATAGTCCCGAATGCCCAACTTGTGAAGCAGAAAAGCAAATTGTTGTGTGCCAAGAGCTTTGGTTAAGATATCCGCAAGCTGATTGTAAGTACAAACATGCAACGTTGTAATGTTACCGGCTTGAAGTTCATCACGAAAATGGCAATCAAATTCGATATGTTTGGTTCTTTCATGAAAGACCGGGTTAGCTGCTATATAAAGAGCGGACTGACTATCGAAAAAGAGCCTCATAGATTGAGGATGTGACACTCGTAGATCTTTCAAGATAGCTTTCAGCCATTTCAGCTCACAAACGGTGGTGGCCATGGAGGGATACTCAGCCTCTGCTGAAGAGCGGAAAACAGTGGCTTGCTTCTTTGTTTTCTAAGAAATAGGAGATTGACCGAGCAAGACAAAGTATCTAGTTAAAGAACGTCTTGTGAGAGGACAACTAGCCCAGTAAGAGTCACAATAAGCAGATAATTGGAGATCACAAGCAGACTGAAGGAAAATGTCTTGGCCTGGATGAGTTTTTAAGTAGCGAACTACTCGGTTCGTAGCAACCCAATGCTCCTGTTTGGGACACTGCATGAATTGAGCCAGGATATGAACAGAATAACTAAGTTCAGGCCGAGAAATAGTTAAGTAGATAAGTCTCCCAGCTAGTCGACGATACTTGTTAGGATTTTATAATGGTGCGCCAGTAGTTAAGGCCAGGTTATGATTTTGTTCAAGAGGAAAGGCAACAGGTTTGGTGCCTAGGAGTTCGGTTTCGGATATTATATCCAAAGTATATTTGCGTTGAAAAAGAAAGATCCCATTAGCACGTGCCATATAGAAGCACGTGCTAAAATAGTGCTTGAAACGAGAAATGAGATCTTCATTATTTCTGGCAATGATGAGGTCATCAACATATATGAGAACATATAAAATAGTGCTGCCACTGTGATAAGTAAATAGAGAATAGTCTGCTAGTGATTGTTGAAAACCATACTGCTTTAATGCAATGGCAAGTTTAGCAAACCAATTTCGTGGAGCTTGTCGTAACCCATAGAGAGACTTCCGCAATTTACATACTTTCATAGTGTCAATACAAGAGAATCCTGGAGAAAGTTTCATATAAACTTCTTCATTAAGATCACCATGCAGAAATGCATTCTGAACATCCATCTGATGTAGGATCCATGAACGAGCAGCAGCCACAGCTAATAAGGTTCGTATATTTACCATTTTTGCAACTGGTGCAAATGTTTCGTTATAGTCAATGCCTTCTCGTTGGGTATCTCCTCGAATAACTAGCAATGCCTTGTGACGTTCAACGGTGTCATTTGAATTATACTTAATCTTGTACACCCATTTACAACCAATAGGTTTCTTCCCAGGAGGTAGTGTCTCTAAGGTCCATGTGCCATTTCTTTCAAGAGCTTCAATTTCAAGTTGCATGGCACGTCGCCATACAGGGTGCCTTACTACTTCAGAGAATCGGTTTGGTTCATAACCAGTGGTAATAGCTGCAAGAAACTTTATGTGTGGCAAGGAAAAATTAGTGCAAGTCACATAGTGTGCAATTGGATATGGTGTACCTGACGACAATGAGGATGGTTCATCAACACGGTTTACAGTGTGGCATATATAGTCTTGCAATTTGCTAGGAGGCCTACGGTCCCTGTGCCCTCATCCAAGTGGTTTTACATTTGCAGTCTTGGGGGGATCCACATGGTCTGCATGTCTAATAGAAGTGACAGGGACCACATTTCCTTCATGTTCATTAGGACTCAAAGTGCTATTAACGTTGAAGTCATTAAGTAAGGGTGAGCCATTATTCCACAAAGTATTAGTGGATGTATCAGGGATGATGGAAATATCAGAGATGTAAGGAAATTCATTTTCACAAAATACAACATCCCGAGAGTCAAAATATTCCCCATTACTGAGGTCGTAGAGATGCCACCCTTTCTTGCCATAAGGGTATCCAACAAAGACACATTTTCTTCTCCGTTCACTAAACTTATCCTTTTGTCGAGAGCGATTGTGAGCGTAGCATAGACACCCAAAAGTACGTATATGTGAATAGTTGGGAACCTGACCAAATAATAATTCATACGGACTCTTTCCTTTATGTAAGGCATTAGGTGTACGATTAATTAAATATCCTGCAGTAAGGACACATTCACCCTAAAATTTAATTGGTAAGTTTGCTTGAAATCGGAGAGTACGAGCTACATTTAAAATGTGTCGGTGCTTTCTTTCAACTCACCCATTTTGTTGAGGAGTATATACCATGGAGGTCTGATGTATAATTCCATTTTGAACAAAATAGTCTTTTAGTACTTTAAACTTGGTGCCATTATCACTGCGTATAATGTGAACTTGTTTATGAAACTGAGTCTGTACCATAGCACAAAACTTTTGGAGAATTTTCGCCACTTCACTCTTTTCAGCTAAGATATAGATCCAAACGGCACGAGAAAAATCATCCACAATTGTTAAGAAATAAGAAGCCCCACATGTTGAGCGCGTGCGATAAGCCCCCCAAACATCACAATGGATTAAATCAAAAGGTGCAGAAACTTTATTGTCACTTGCAAGAAAAACGTCTCGTGTTTGTTTAGCCCTTAAACAAATATCACATACTTTACCATGCTCATTATTTTTGCTATTCTTAATACTGGGAAGAAGACTAACTATTTGACTAGAAGGATGTCCCATACGTCTATGCCACGTGGTAAAGGAATCAACTGCAGTTGCTTTACATGCTCGTACAAAAGGAGTTCCGCAAAGATGATAGATCCAGTTCAGCTGTTCACCCACTTCAATCACTGTCTTCGAAGTGTGGTCCTGTATCACACACAATTTATTTGAAAAGGTGACTGCACATTGTGAATCATGTATCAAATGAGATACTGAAATAAGATTGCATGTCAAATTGGGCACATATAACACATTATGTAAAACAAATCCTTTGCCAAAATTTATTTTCCCTTCCTTTAATGCAATAGTATCTCTGCCATCGAGCAACCCAATGGAACAAGGAGAGACATTTACCACCTCTGTTAGTGAGTTCATATCACCTGTCATGTGATTGGATGCCCCTGTATCTAACAACCAAGGTTTTTGCACCTGCTTACCAGTGAGTTTTTCATTTTATGGAGCAGTTTTATGACCATTCAGAATGTTCAACAAGGTTGCCCATTGTTCATTATTGAGTTCAGGAAAAGACCCATGATCCTCTACAGCTCCCCCTTGCTGCATACTTTCTGGATTATGTCCCTGTCCCTGCGCAGCATTGGCTGTGTGTGTGCCTCTGCCACAACCTGCTCCTGCTCCTTTTCCATGGTTTCCACGTCCTGAGCCGCGTCCTTTCTTTCCCGTCTGCCACCAATCTGGGTAGCCTACAATCTGAAAACACTCATGGACCTCATGCCCTGTTTTACCACAATGACTGCACAGCCTCTTGTCGTCTCCTTTCTTCGATCATGTCCATGCATGTGGACCAGTTTGAACAGCAAAACTGACTGCATCAACACGTTCATCACGCATGCGTGCCACAAACTTGTGTGTTTCCTCAGTTATAATTAACGCATAAGCACAGTTAATGTTTAGTAGTAGCGACATGCTCAAAATATTGGATATGATAGTTCCAAACACAGCATCATCAAGACCCATTAGAAATTGGTGTACCTTCTCCTTTTCTCGTTCTTGTGATAGCTCCAGAGTTGCACCGCATGTACACCCTGAGCAGCTGCATGTTGGAGTTTTCGAATAGGTAGCTAACTCTTCCCACATGGTTTTCAACTTCCCATAGTATGCGACTACTGTCTGTCCGGATTGTTTGCAGCTCACAATCTCACTCTTGAGTTGGTGAATCCGCACGTCATTGCCAACCGAAAACCGTTCCTTCAAATCATCCCACAAGTCCTTGACACATTCCATATAAGAAAGACTGGACCGTAGAGATGGATCAATGGTGTTGAAAATCCAACCAACTAGCATTGTGTTCATGGCCCACCAATCCTCAAGCTCCGAGGAACCTGCATCTGGTTTGGAGATTTTCCCATCGATGAAGCCGAGCTTTTTGTTTGCTCGAAATGCATTACGCACAGCCTTGGTCCATTCATCGTAATTATCTCCTTTGAGTTGCACCGGAGTTATAACAACGCCAGGGTTGTCTCCTAACGTGAGGTAATATGGTGAGGTGGGATCTGTCATTAGTGTCTTCAACATATCAGAATCAGATCCTTCTTCTCTTGACGGCTAAGTCTTCCAGCTCTGATACCATGAACAAATATGAACCAAAGAAGAGGTTTTTCTCTCTGTGTTTATTAGCTAACGAAAGATACAATATATTCACAAAATACGACTCCCTAACAAACTCCTAGAATTACTCCTTTGATAGATAATATCTCCTAAAATATACAAGATAAGTATCGCCTAATTATTTATATAATATATTTGAAATAAATACATGATATTACATGGTATCCTAATAGAATTGGAAAGAACGTCAATCATGTATGGCCTGAGTAATGCAAATAATTAATAAGGAGTTCATGATTATAACCAAGATAATTTTATTTTCTATTATTTTTAAAACAAAGATATTTTGAATAAAAAAATGACATTATTTTACGTTGTACACAATTGTTAATTTTGACTAAAAAAGTTAACTAGTGAAATTTCTTTAAAGTAAACTGCATAGAAATAGAATATGAAGCATAAAAGCCTCACCCTCAATTGTTAGGCTAATGCAATCAACCCAAGCTCTACAACTTTAAGAGCACCATAAGAATTAAAAAGAAGATTTTCAGGATACAAAATGATTAGGTCACTTTTTCTGTTAATAAAAGCCAACACATAAGAAGTAAATATTTCTCAATTGATAAAAAAAAGAAAACTTTCTTTCTCCAACATTTAAATTTCACTAATCCACAATGTTAATTAGCTGGTGAAAATATATCCTGACATCATCCTCTTTAATCTTCTCGTACTTGGCCTGAGATCATATTAAGTGTCAAATGGATAAAATGCATATAAATTTAATTGAAAATATATAATGCTTATGAACACCACCAGTCAGCTACGTTTTTTTTTTTTTTTTTTTGTCTTTGTGTAGTTTAAGGGTGTTAACTTTCAATGGCTGTGAGTTAGAAGCTTGCAAGTGTGTGCACAGAATAACCAATGGGCATGCATGAACCTTAGGTGGACGGTGGGGACGGTTGAGGATTCAGTCACCTTTAAAAGCCCTCCTCGACGAGGACTTCAGTTTACAGCACTTGGCTTATTCTTCCAATTCTATGCCTGTGTTTAATAATGCTGGAATAGAACATGTTTCTCCTTCTCATCGATAAATAACCAAAGAATATTAATTCTGTAAGGTCTTGTCTACTTACAAGGAATCAAAAACGTAAAAAGAATGCAAATGTACGGAAAAGATAAAGAATATGAATAAAGTCTTGTCAGTTAAATTGTGATGATTATATTTTTAAATTCTCTTATTAGGGGAGTGATGTGGTGTGTTCAGATGTAAATGGTAAAGAACCTATAGCTCGCCAGCCAAGTCAAGGTAGACATGAAATTGGCACCTCAAGTTAGGTTTAATTGATAATAACATGACCTTATATGGAACAGAAAAGTAAGAAGGTGACGTAACTACAAGAAATCTTTATATATATATATATATATAGTTAAACACACTCCTCTTAGCTCATGCCGCAGACTTGCGCCTGTTAGAATGCTTTCGTAGTTATAGGACAAACAAAGCCATTCCTGTAGATACGGGTGAAGCGTATTTTTCAGGCATTTAAACCATAGTTCAAATTCGATGAGGTATAGTGCAACGGAATAGACACGATGTTCCTTTAGTCAATCTTTCGCAGGTTAAGTACCCTTAACCTAGAATTTCGATATTACAAGCTTAATGCGACTTTAACAAGCTCGTATCTGAATTCAGTATTCACTGAAATTGCTTCAACATAGTAAACATAGTTTTCCAATTACTAAATTTTCTTCTCTAATTATTGGTGTTTCAACCCAATCTTTTGTTGAATTATCTCATTAACATAATCTGTGAGAAAGCCTATTGGCGAGGATGCATTAAAAAAATGTTATATGTATAAGAAGGCTACCTAACGGGGCTTTTGTGTGTTTGTTTCCAGTCAAATGTAAAATGGCAGGTTATTTAGACTTGAATTGACACACCGACAGATCTGCCAGATTTCATGCCCTTATCACGTTTCTATTCCTCGAGGATGTCCCATGCATCATACAGGCTCTTTGATCCTCGTGGTTTTAATTTAAGATTGTAAGGGATGGGAATGGTACTGTTACTGGTAGGTGATGACATCCTCACCTTATCTTCAAGATATGGAAATGACACAGCATAATGTGGCAGATGGTCCTATAGGTTCCATAAGGCATCTTCATGTCCATACATGTTCTTAGATACATTCAAGTCTGTACAAGCGCTTGTGTATCTACCCATAGACAAAAATGGAAGAATACGGGGCCTCCCCATTACTATATCAGTTCTTAATTAGTTGCCAGCCTGGTTCCATTCCCACCATTCATCAGTATTGTTTCCTATCCCTAATGTTTTTGGTTCCAAACCAAATTTATTTTGCATAGTAACAAACACAAAACAGAACAAAAAGAAAGACACTTTTATCTAACTTCACCTTGCTATCAAGATATTATGCAGGGAAATATCTTAATGTTATAGCCAAGACTGATGAACCTCACCCTCCTTATACTGTGTGACTTCTGAGAGATTTTCAGCAATGCCTAGAGGATCTGATCTTACAGATCATTCTTAATTTCGTTAAGCCTGGGGAATCTTACCCTCCTTAATTATATACTGTGTGACTTCTGCGAGATTTTCGGCAATGCCTACAGGATCTGATCATACTGATCATTCTTAATTTCCCTGGAAATAAATCAAGTGAAAATTTTCTGGTTCCTCTGAAGTGGCGCCGAAATTTTCTCTATTGGTGGATCATTGTCTTTCAAACTGCATTTAAGTATTGGAGTCTACTCATATCAGAATACTCTTTCCATGATTTCTGCATATTATTAACATCATTGACTATATTATTGTGATTATTTCTCTGTCAAGTTTTTCTTTTTTGGTTCCTTAACTTCAACCTAAAGTTTAGTCTTATATCCTCAAGTAGAGTTTTCTACGTGTATAAATATCTGAATCATCAGTAAGAATTAATACACAAGAACTTTTCATTCAAATGTTATGGTATCCGAGCACTGATACTCCATTTTTATTAAACCTATCATGGATGATTCTAGTACCAAAACATCTCAATCTTCAGAAACCTCCCATTCAAATCATGAAGCAGTCTCTTCATCACCATATTACTACTACAAGAAAACAACACAATTTGCGACGCTTAAAAAATGTCACAAAATCTCAAAACATGTCGCAGAATACAATTTGCGACGTTTTAAAAAACTTCACAAAAAACGTCGTGAAATGTGATGTAAGCAAAAGATTTTTGCAACGTTTCCTATAAAACGTTATGGAAAATATGAACATTCTATGACGTTTTAAAAAACGTCACCGAAAAATTAATCTTTGTGCGACGGCTTTTGGAACGCCATAGAAAGTCTCATTCTGCGATATTTTTTAGAAACGTCGCCGAAAGTCATATTCCGCCATGCGTTTTAAAGACATCGCAGAATGTTGCTTTATGTGATTTTTATAGAAAAACATCGCAGATAGTATTATTTTTTAATTATTATTTTTTCTATTTTTCGAAAATCATTTAATTTAATAATTTTTTAATTTTAATAATTATTTTTTAAATTAAAATTTTTTAAATCTTATTTGTTTAATAACTATTCAATATTATTTATGAATTTTATTTATTTAATAATTCTTCAATTTTTTTAGTATATCATTAAAAAAAGCAATGTACAGTATATAAGTTCAAATACTTTGTCCTATCCGAATCTCAACTCACACACAATAACTAAATGTCTCATGTTTATATGAATTTTACTATAATTTATAATATATTGTATATACATCACAACCGTTAATAATTTTGATTGGACAAAAATTCATGTAAGTCAAGAAATGCATACAACCTAATTCAAACTTAAAAATTGACTTTTTATATTAACTTTAAAATTCTCTTAAAATCTGCATACAACAATGAAGAGAAAACAACAAAGGTTCAATTACATAATAAGAATTTATTCATTGTCGTCATCGGTGGACTCTTCCAAAATAATATCACATTCATTCTCACTATTGCTTGTCTCTAAGTCCTCCAAATAGTCATTCAAACGTTGCTCGAAATTCAATAAAATATTATTTATTACATCAAATGCAATATCATTTTGATAAAAAAACTCAAAGGAACATTCCTCGACTTTCACCACATCTAACTTCACATTGTTGCACAATTTACCAACTTGGACCGATTAACAAATCTTCCACATAAAAGACTTGCTTCGCTTGGTTTGCCAAAATAAATGGGTCATCCTTGAGCAAGAACTTAGTTACGTTGAGGCTTTTTACAACACTCAAAAGAACAGAAAACTTACCATCTAATCTTTTACATGACACAAACAAGGGCTGACTACTAGATTTATTTACTCTAAATGGACTTTTAAAGAGAATGACAAGGTAAAAAATTCAACATGATATGCTGTTTGCCTACTTTTAAGCACCAGATGCACTTATCAGAAACAAAAACCCGATTTTTGCTTTTTCTAGCTATAGCTTAATAGAACACAAGCGTATACAAATTATTCCGGAGAAGCTAACAAGATAATTCCCCTTTACTTGCCCCATGGATACAACACTCTTAAAATAAACAGATAATTAAAAGCTACAAAAGGAAATAGAGCTTAAAGAACAATTCCTATCTGTACTGCCATGAGAGCCAAAAGGATTAATCCAGTCATGCAAATTTTCTTTAACATTACCATTCCATGTTGCTTCAAAACCAGTAAGCTCATCTTGAGATAACAAAATTATTCTTCCCATTAGAGATAATCCCAAAACATATCAACTATCAATGGACATAACAAACCTTCGTTTAAGTTGTGCAGAGTTTGCCTGGTATCGACTTTACCCTTTGCATTGAGTTTCCTCATAACTGAATGGCCCTGAAGAGGTCGTAAAGAATATCCAACCCATTAGAATACCAATATAATTTTTGAAGGCAGTAATAATGTTTGTGGTTGTGCTCTCCTATTATACTTACTCCCATGATTCACGACCTCACTTGACCTTTCAGCTGTATGAAGCACAAGTTCCAGTACGAAACAAAAAATGTGTATGATAGACAGAAAATTAAGATTCACCCACCATCAGAGTCATCATCAGGATGCTCAACTGATGGTTCATTGCTTGAACCGTCATGCTCTTTATGGTTGTTCTTCATGTTCCCAGCGTGTACTCCATTTTCTTCCTCACCATCATAAGTTACTTCTTCTATAACTATTACCTTCCCCCGACCATCACATGATTCACCACAACTTGTAGAACTTTGAGGTTGAAACCTACTCGTTTCTAGTCCAAAAGGGCGAGTAATGAAAAGGTCGTCGAATGGATCCTTGCCTCCAAATAAGCTGGGCATCATACTAAAGCCACTAAAATTACCAAAAGGATTGCCGATACCATACAAATCATTTCTACCTTCTCTTTCCCTCTGCATTTCTTATTCTCTATCCCTTCAAACATCACAAATGCATACAGATTATCGAAAAACATTCCTCGCACTAAAAAATATCGATTACATACAAAGATTCCAAGTCTTTGTGCGCATTAACTTTAAGTTCACGATCAATTCAAACATAATTGCATAACATTAAGTACAAGCACACGAAAATTTGCACGTCGTATCTCTCTTATCGACAAAAGTTTCTGATTCCAAGCGATTAGAGAGACTTACCTGAAGAACGGAGTCGATCGCAATTCTACGACCAGAGGGTGTATCTTTCACCAACTGCCCAATATTCAGTCTTGTCTTGTACCTGTCATGCAATAAGTAACAATCATAAAACCCTAATGAAATTGATTAAAGAAATAAATCAAACTATAGAGAAATTCACAAAACGACAAAGTTAGAGAAGGCGACAGTCAGTTTCTCGCGAAGGTTGGGCGTGTCTTTTGGGGTGCCGAGGGTGTTAACGAGACGCTGGAAGCTGGAAACGGCGGTGTTGATCTGGAAGATTCTAGAAGCCAAAACCTGCGTGGCATCTTGTTTACCGTTGATCCTCGATGACCTCAACAGCCGACCTGCCTCCAGATCTTGAAAGCTTATTTTTCCTCTGAATTAAAATCAATTCAATTCAATTCCCCACCCTCGAGAGAAAAGGAAAAACTGAATCTAGTTTCTTGAGAAAGAGAACCAGAAAGTGGGAGTGTGGGTGTCGAGGAAGGAACTGAAACAGGAACAGGGAAGGGTAGCTTTAAGGCAGAGAAAAGCTAAAAGCACGCTGTGTGTTTTGATGCTTTCTTTCTTTCTTACAAGTTCTCGTATAGAAAATAAGATGAAAGAATTTAAAAAGTGCCGTGTTTTTTAAAACGTCATTTTGTTGTTGGAGGCTATAGCTACGTTTTATTCGACAAAAAGTTGGAGTTTCTATTTCATGAGGTTTTATTGATAAAATATTATAAAAAATATTACAAATTTACATTTTAATAAAATATTATAAAAAATTCAAACTTTTATAATTTTTGACGATTTTTTTTATTAAAACGTCACAAATAAATTGTGTTACTTTCTTATAGTAAACATTCATCATTCCGATAACGCATTCCAGGAACTACGGTAGTTTCACAGCTCCTAATAGGAGACAATTATCCCATATGGAATGGTGCAATCACTGTAGCCTTTGAAGCTAAAGATAAATTCGTATTCATTAGTGGAACAATCAAGGAGTCGGCTTTAACATCGCCCTCGTACACTTATTGGAGTGGTTGTAATAGTATGGTCTGGTCTTGGTTACTCAATTCACTTTCTAAAGAAATTGCCAACAACGTAATCTTCATGAAGAAAGCTTGTGGCATATGGGCAGAACTTGATGATCGATTCTCACAACAAAAAGTTACTAAAGTTTTTGAGATTCAGTGAGCGTTTGTGATCACCAACAAAAGAATGACTACGTAGCTACTTATTACATTGTGTTAAAATGTTTATGGGATGAGATGGAAATTTATAAAACTCGTCAAGCTTCCTCTTTTCCTCCAAAAGTCCAAACTAGCTGCGAGGTCAATCAAAGGGAAATAAGCTTTTTTATCATTGTGATTTTTGTGGAAGGGACGGTCACTCTGAATCTCGGTGTCGCATGCAATTATGATCCCTACTTTCGGCCAAGTCAGTCTCATTCAGGCAGGACCAGCGTGAGCAACAGAAATATGATTTCAAGACCAATACGAATAAGCATCTTGCAGCTGCAGTAGATCAAGGCACGTCCAGTTCTAGCTCCAACCATGATTTTTTGCTCACTAAATACAACAAATTCCCTCTTGTTAACTTTGCATGTACCATTTCCTGTTTTTCCTTTTCATAAAAGTGATCCTTGGATTATTGACACATCACACAGATCACCATAATTTTCCCATTACATTACCCATTGGAAACCAAGTTTTTGATAACTTGTTCAGATTCTTATAATTTCAGTCCTCGTATGCATTTGGATGGTCCTTTATGCCTCTTCCTTCAAATTCAATCTCATGTCAATTAACAAAATCACCAACGCACTTAATTGTTGACTTCATTTCTTTCCTCATTTTTATTTCTTTCAAGACCTAATTACGAAGAAAGTGATAAGTTTGGCTAAGAAGCATGATGGTGTTTATTACCTTGACATCAACCCACTCAATTTAGCACCAACTTCTATTGCTGCCAATAACTCTTTCTGTGAATCTTTGGAATTGCCATTTTGGACATCCTGGTCAGCGTGTTCATGAATTTTTTTTCTTGCCTAGATAATATTATTTCTCTTTTAAATAAATGTCCACGTATTTTTTCCTATAATTAAGCACATCATGTACCTTTGTCAACTAATTCCATTTCAATAACTAAATATTTTGATCTTATTCATATTAATATTTGGGGGTCATATACTATTCCCACTTTGGGTAATTTTTTTAATTATTGTGAATGATTTTTCTTATGACACTTTGGTTTCTCTTGTACAACCTAAGTCTCAAGTTTTCACCTATGTCCAGAATTTTTTTATAAGGTGTAAAAACAACTTAATACCATGATTCGGAGAGTAATTAAGGAGCGACAATGTCATTAAATTTAATAATACTATCAATAAAATTTTTCTTTCTCTTGTTATTGTACATAAACACAATTTAGATTTGACAGCAGAGGATTGTGATTCTCCACTAGCTGCAGAATAAATCCCTGACATTCCAGGAGATTTTTGTGTGTAGGTAAAAGTTGCAAAGAGAAAATCAGCAAGGAAGAAGAAGAAAAATCCCAAATCCCAATAGTATGGTATTTATGATATTTTGGCACTCTACCAATGAAGTAAAATGATGTCTTTAGTTGATTTGTTTTGTGAACAAATATTGCCTTTCTTTAGGATTACATCTGTTCTCTTAGCTTAATTTGGAAGCATTGACATCTTAGATGCGCAGATGAGAGGGGTCTTTTACGTCGTTTACAGTCGACTTGCCTTAGATAAGCAATGGTGTCCTTACTATGCTGTTGTTCCAATTGGTTTAGTTTGTATTGTGTAGTATGTTGTTGTTTTGTTGTAGGAGACTAAGGAGAGTACTATATTTCTCCTAATGTTGTTCTTCATATTTTATTTATCAATATAATTTTTTAATTAAAAAAAACACAGTTGTATCCACACATTTCAATAAAATGGGGTGGTAGAGCACAAACATAAGCACTTATTAAACATGGCTTGACGACTTAAATTTCAAGCTGATTTATGTTTTAAGTTTTGGGACAAATGCATTATGATCGCTGTATATCTCACTAATTAGACACTGAAAGTCTCAAGGGATGTAGTTTCACAATTTATAAGTTCTGCTACAATTGCTTTGACCTGATCCTAATGGTTGCTTAATAGAAAGCGACTGTGTTAGCAACCGTCAATTTTTCAGAATTAAAATGAAGGAAGAAAAATTAAATTAGCAACAAATAAATCAAAAGTAGAAATTTGGTAACATAGTTCGGTATACACTTAAGGTTTTACTGAGCCGACACGACTCATCCCTTAACACTATCCACTCATACTTACACCTCGTGAAAGTATTTCACTCCCAATAACATGACCATCTCGTGCTAACCTCAATAGAGGATTTTTGCAATAACTAAAGTTAATAAAGATGAAAAATAACCCAATGATTAAATCAATAAAAACATAAACAAAGGAACACTTCTAGTCGAGAGACACTCCCCTATACGTGGAGCCTCATCAACCTGAAAATATGGTAAGTCGTCCAACAAAAATCTATTGTGGAACTTGTAGTTAATCTGCGAATACCCTAACATATAGCAGCTAAGAAACATCAATAAACCATGTAACGATCACTAAAGAAATCCACGAACAACAGCTATAAAAACCATCATAAGAACACATAATTAATCACCAAAGGATACAAAAATTGAAGCTGATTAAATCAATAGATGGACTATATGTTTTTCACAAACAAAACCTTGTAATCAATCACCGAAAGCCCACACACACAGCAACCCCACCAATCTTCAATCAAATATATAATTGATCTCGCAGGTACCTCAAACACACGGCTACTAAAATCATCATATCTCATGCAATATGGACTGGCCAAATCATAATAAATCACTGAAGCAAATGAATAAAAATGTAGTCAAATAAATCATGAATCGGATATATGTTTCATCACCTCAAACACCAGAAAAATATAGCTGCACACTTGACAAATATTCTGCTCATTTTTTTCTAAAAAAAACAATAAGACAGCTGTCTAAAAATCCACGTTTGTGTATATGGAAGACAGCAGCAAAGATTGCTTAAAATCACAGAAATTGTAGTTGCCAAAGATAACTCAAATTACCAAATTGCCGAAATTGCCGTTGCTGAGAATAAATCAAATCACCAAAAAATCAGTTTCACAATCTTCATTAAAACATGGTGATCTTATCTCCAATAAATCTTATCTTCTCTAGGATTTTATTCTCCACACTATCTTATCTTCAAGAATCCCACACAAGGTAAATTTCTTATCATAATGATATATCAATATATCTAACTACAAATAACGCCAAAAAAATTAATTAGATATCTTAACCATCTCCTCCTTTTTGGCATTATTTTTCACATATAAGAACACTCCCTTAATAAGATAATTGGACACTCCCCTTAATCGAACATCAAGTTCCAGCAAATTGAACACCAAGTTCCAACAATAATCTCAAGTAAACAATCATCCAATTTTTTGCCTCTTGGGACAAAAGAATGCTAAAACAAAGAATAAGGAGGCATAAAAATTAGTAGTAGGTGCAGCGGAAGAACCATAATCACGTATTGCACTAGCAGAAGGCCAAGATGGCAATTTATCACTAGTCAAAACACTAGCCAACATATAATTAATCGCATCAAAGCCATCAACATAACACTTTTTAAATTCATAAACCCCAAAAATACATTCAATGAATCATAATCAAACTTAATCAATCTCCCCTTTACATAAACCATATGAAAGCATACAGTTGTATCATCTAAAACACTTTTATCCAAATTGTAGTAAAATTTTCACACCAACTTAGCGTTAAAATGTCGCAATAAAAAAGCATCTAAATTAAATTGGTTATACTCAGTTAATTTTATAGGATGATCAAGAATAAACCTAGTTGAAGCGAGAGTATCACATTTTTTTTGCTTGCTAAGGAGATTAAGTGGCCGATGATGATTAGAACAAAAAGTTAAAATAATCAAAGGACAAAGAACACAATGGATAATATGTTAAATAGAAGAGAATATCGAAAAGGGATCCAACATAAATCCAAAACCAATAATCATCAATAAAGAAGCCTTTTGACTTCAACAACACTTTTCCTACAGTAGGTGCATCAATGCTAGAATCTGGATTAGGTGCACTTCATCTTTTGTCCATAAATTCAATCATGACAATGGCCTTTTATTTGTACATCATTGGAGAAATATAACAGAACCATAGCATCCAAGACATAATGTCATTATTGGCTACTACAAATCCTCTAACAGTAAACCGATAGTGTACTAAGTTAAGACAAACCATATCAGTGATTCCACAAATGATAATGAGATTTTAAGCAACTAGATTGGTAATCCATAAACCAATGGAAGATAAAACAAGAAGTCCCTTTGCTTATGAAACCCAGGTAGACTGAAGACTGTCATTGCATATTCTACCAACTCGTTAAACATCATGTTAATTAGACTAAAAAACAATGCTCCAAAGAACTTTTGTCCATTTTGCACTATCCCAACTTTGTTGATATTTCATCCATTAAAAGAACCTTTGCTGGTCCTTCCAGCATCTCCCCTGTAGTCAGATGTTTCTTTTGTCCTCCAGATATACCTCTTATCATCTCATTCCCAACCATAATATCTGCAAAAATGTCAAACTCCGGTGAAAGCATATTGCCCAAACTCATACAGCCCATGATATACAGAGAAATTGGGATAAAGCTTGAAAAACCCAAATCATAGGAAACTCGAATCTTCCTATAGATCTCCAATCAAGTATTAACATTTTCTCAACATAACTCTGTAAATCAAAATCCAGAAGCTGAACTCTCAAATCATCAAGTAGAGCCTCATTTTCACATCAAATATAATATTCAACAAGTAAAGAAAAAGCCAAATACACACCAATCACTTGAACCTTAGAAAACCCATAAATTAAAAATTCAGAAAGCTTAGACGTTAATACCTTCGAACCTTTTTTTTTACTTACTTCAATAAGCTTTAAAGTTGAAAGCACTAATCTTAACAATCACGTTCTCAATAGGATGACCCCATCTGATTCATGATGGAAGATCTTTCTTGAAATCAAGTTTTCTTGAGTTTTCATTATCCACCAAGTTTATTTCTGCATCAGATGTCTGGTTGGTTTCATTCTTAAAAGCAACCAACTGGTCCTCTGTCTAGTTGGTTTCTTTTTTAGAACAACTAACTGTGGATATATACTGTTTTTGAAACGGGGCAGTCCATCCATGTGAAGAATGTCTCTACTAATTACCGTTGCTTTCTTCCCATCACCAAATGTGTCCTGATCATCTATACAACTTTGATAATCCATCAAGTAGCTTCTTTCACCTGTCATATGCCATGAACACCCACTGTAAAGATACTATATATTGTGAGAAGTGCCACACATTGATGTAAGAGCCACAAGTGCTTACAGTTGGTTCTTTCTAACCCATATCTCCTTTGGTGGCTTCTCCTAATGAAAGTTCTTCCAAAAATGTTTTAATTTTCTATTTGAGCATTATGGAATAACATTTGCAGCAACTTCTTTTTGGTATTTCTCCTTGCTTACTTGACATATCTAACTTCACCATTTTTCTCACTATTCAACTTAGCACATTCACCTTTATAACCAACACCTCTTTATTTTTACCAATTTCCAGCAATTGATTTAACTTCTACAACCATTCAACATTCTTATTCCTTTTTTGGTATTGACCAACTTTCGCTTTGTTTCATCAAGTTTATCTGTTGTTGACAACAACTTCATCTCTAGATCATGAATGATGTCCTTCATGGCTGGATTTCCCCTTTTTAGTTTCTCATTTAGCTTACACATTTTCACCCACTTAGCATACATTAATTCATAGACCTTGTAGATGTCTTCCTTTTTGAATTTTAAGTAGTTATCATTGCTTTCACAATCTGAATTTGAGTTTAGTACTAAGACATTTGCATTTTCATTTTCAATTTCTTCATTGGTTGCTACTAAGGAAGCGATTGAACTTTTGCTATTTAAAGCACCCAACGTAGCATGATTATTCATAATTTCTTCTTCATTGTCATTATCACTTCCAGATTCATTTTTTTCTCCAAGGGTCAGTATAAGACTTTCCTTTTCTGTTCTTAAGAGTATAGCACATTCTGCTTGCATATGTCTGAAACATTGGCATTCATGACATTGAATCTTCTTTATTTTCCTTTCAAATCTTTGAGTTTTTGCCTGTTGTTTGGAATTGTTGTTTGATGAACTCTCAACATTTTGTCTGAACTCAGGTCTATCTTTCTTTACCTTCTTTAACCGTTTGTTGAAAATTCTTATTAGCAACACCATATCATCATTTTCATCAGAATTGTCTCCTGAATCATTCAAGAATTTAGCAACCTTAGCTTGCAAAGCCCACCTTTTGTTCTTCTCATACATATCTCTCAATAATTTCATCTCAAAGTTTATGAGATTCCCAATTACCTTATCCAAAGATAAGTCATTAATGTCATGGGCTTCTTCAATGGCTGCAATTTTTGGTATAAATCTGGAAGGCAATGATCTCAATGTCTTCTTCACAAGTTTGATATCTGAATACTTCTTACTAAGCTGATGTGATTTGTCATGTAGCTTCTTATGAAAGTCTCCAATAGTATCACTTTCCTTTATCTTGAGTTCTTCAAATCTAGTGGCCAACATCTGTAGTTTCGAAGCTATCATTGATTTTGATCCCTCATGGATTGATTGCAGAGTATGCCATGCTTCTTTTGCAGATTCATAGGCTAATATTATAGCAAAGCGACCTTCATCTATTGCACTGAAGATTGCGTGCATTGTTTGAGAATTACAGCTCACTTTTCTTCAAATCTTGTCCATTTAGATAGATCTTTAAGTACTGCTTAATCCTTTTCATCAATTGTCATTGGATGTGTAGCCTTTCAAAATTGATGTCCTTGCTATGTTTCCTTGAGTATAAATAAATACTTTCATTCTTGATTTCCAAGCAGGTAATTAAAACTATCTAATAATGGTGGCCTAGTAATTGATTCCCCTTCTCTAGTAGCTATGATTGCAAAACACTGATCTACACCAACATGAAAAACCAAAATTTGATTAGGTGAACATTTCTCTGATACTAATTGAAATTCCCCAATGATATAGTTTTGTAAAGATCCTATTTTGCCTCAATTGCTTTGAACTATTTATGTCGGTTGCTTAAGACAAAGTAACTGTGTTAACAATTGTCAATTTTCAAGAAAAACGTAAATAGAAAATTAAACATAAAACGAATAAATTAACCACCAAAATTTGGTAACACAGTTTGGCATACCATGCCTACATTTTCAGGGCCCTTACCACTTACCCCTTGACACTATCTATTTGTACTTATATCTCGTGGGAGTATTTCACTCCTAATAACACGATCACCTTGTGGTAACCTCAACAGAGGATTTTTGCATTAACAAACATTAATAAAGATGAAAACAATAACCCAATGATTAAATCAATAACAATATAAACAAAGGAACACTTCGAGTCAAGAGACACTCCCGTACACGTGCAACCTCATCAACCTAAAAACATAGGAAGTTGTCCAACAAAAATATATTGTGAAAATTGTAGTTAATCTACGAATACCCTCACACACAACAACCAAAAAAATCAATAAAATATATAATTGATCACCGAAGAAACCCATGGATAATAACCATAAAAACCATCATAAGAACATATAATTAATCACCAAAGAATACCAAAATCACATCTGCTCAAATCAATAAATGGACTACATGTTTTTCACAAACAAAACCTTGTAATTAATCACCGAAAGCCCACACTCATAGTAACCCCACCAATCTTCAATCAAATATATAATTGATCTCACAAGTACCTCAAATACACAGCTGTTAAAATCATCATATCTCACGTAACATGGACTGACAAATCATAATATATCACTGAAGCATATCAACAAAAATATAGCCACATAAATCATCAATAAGATATATGGTTCATCACTTAAAACATCACAAAAATACAACTACACACTTGACAAATATTCTGTTTTTTTTTTCTCACAAAATGATAAGACAGTTGTCCAAAAATCTATGTTTATGTATGTGGAACACAACAAAAAATGCTCAAAATCACCCAAATTGTAGTTGCCAAAGATAGGTCAAATTGTCGAAATTGCAGCTACCAAGAATACTCAAATCACGAAAAAAAATTAGCTTCATAATTTTTGATAAAACATGGTGATCTTATGTCCAATAAATCCTATCTTCTCTGGGATTTTATTCTCCACACTATCTTATCTTCATGAATCCCACACAAGGTAAAATTTTTATCATAATGATATACCAAATATATCCAAATACAAATGCCTAAAATAATTAATTAGATATCTTAACAAATATCTTCATAATGATATACCATATATATCCAACTACAAATAATGCCCAAAATAATTAATTAGATATGTTTAAAAATATCTTAAAAGATATTAACTAAAATATTAAATAATAAGATACCTTTTGGATAATTGTATAATAAGACCCCTACTTTTAAACATGTCGATACTTTTAGTTATTTGTGTTATAGATTTAATGTTTATATTAAACATAAGTTTGATTAAAGAGGTTTACCTGGAAATTATATTTGCTATATTTTTTGTCAAAAGGGTTATAATTTTTTTATATTTTCATACATAAAAAATCTATGTGATTTATGATATCATTTTTAATTAGCTTATATTTCCTTGTATCTCCAAGGAAGATCATGCTAATTCACTCCCTCTTCCTTTCCTAATAGATGACACCACCATTATGGATCTCTTTACTTCCTCCTTATTACCTTAAATAACAAAAATATTTGAAACCACTTCACCACCACTTAACCTTACAATATATCCAATTACATTCACCCTAATAGCAACACTGTTAGCTAAAGCACTAAACACAATTCATCTTTTACCTAAAACACTTGCAAATGATCTTTCACCTATCATTCCATTAAAACTAACCAAAAGGAATATTCAACCAAGTTTAAAGACTATTATTACCCTTAAGCTTAAATCTTTCTAGTTCTTCAACTCCATGTAAAAAAGATCTTCAAAATATTCTTTCTTATAATAGATTTATATCTTCTCATTGTTCATTTTTTATCTCTTTATCTTCTGATATTGAGCCTACTTCTTTAAACAAAATTTTTAAGTTCCTTTAGTGGATACAAATAATAGAAGATGAACTTTTTACTTGATATTGAACCTACTTCTTTTAACCAAATTGTTAAGTTTCCTTAGTGGATACAAATAATAGAAGTTGAACTTTGTACTATGGAAGAGACTAAAACTTGGTCCATTATTCCACTTCCTTTTCATAGGAATCTAATAAGATTCAAATAGGTCTTTGAAATCAAAAGACGATATCACGGAGGCATTCAATGATACAAAGCTCATTTGGTTGTTAAAAGTTTTACAAAAGATAAAGGAATCAATTATCATGAAAATTTTTTCTTTTGTTGCAAAATTGGTGACAGTGAGAATTCTATCAAATATCGGAGCTACTAAACGATGGCATTTACATTACCTTGATGTTTAAAATGATTTTCTTCATGGAGAGCTTGATAAGAAGGTTTATATATCTATACCATCTTGACATCCTTAGCATGGGGAGTCTTCTTTAGTTTACAAGCTTCATAAATCTTTATATGGGTTAAACCAAGTATCTTACAATTGGTTTACAACATTTTTTATGCCCTCTTTGATTTTGGCTTCACTTAGTCACATGCTGATCACTCTTTATTTTCTCTTTATTATGACTTTTTTAATGTGTCCATTTTAATGTGCATGGATGACATGGTGATAACTAACATCTCATTAGTCAAGTTAAGTACTTTCTCCTTAATCACTTTTGTATTAGGGATTTGGACCCTTTTAAATATTTTCTTGGTATTAAAATCACCTCTTCTAGAAATATTCTCTATTTGAGTCAATTTAAATATGTTCTCTACTTAGTTTTTGTTGCTAAAATTATAGGTGCTCGTATAATAGATACTCTAATGGAACTTAATCTTAAATTGACAGATTTTAATAGTCCTTTATTCAAGGGTGCTTAATAAGATTATTTTTATCATTTTGGATATTAATTACCATATGCTAATTATGAATATTGATTATATCTTAAAGATTATCATATCTTTTATTTTCAAATCATCTTTGGTGAATCTAAACCTTTAAAAAATCAACACAAAAAGGTGCAGTTAGAAGGATAAATCTAGCAGCAATGGCTTTAAAGATTAGGCATGGGCATTTTTAATGGAAACTATAACTTTTAAACCTTGATTTTACAAGAAAAACATGCGAAAAGTTGTTTAAATCTTATCTTGACCAGGTCTAGATGACAATCAATGAAATGATTTATAGGAGCCAAAGAATCACAATAAAAAGATCACAACATCATCAAAATAAGTGATAATTTTTAACTAATTTATAATATGCACAATTATTTTATTTATTAAAATGATCATATGCTAGATTAAATATTGAATGCGTATAAGTTTAATTCCTTTAATATTCGTAGTAATTAGGAGTTTTTAATTTTATTACATCATAAATTATTAAATTTTAGGAAACACATTTAATTAGATTAAATGTAACCACATATGTTGTTTTTCTTGCTTTTGTAGTCTTTCTTTTCTTAAAGCTTTTGTTTAATTAAATTTTGAGACATGTATGAGGTTATTAAACAATTAGGGTTAATTGAATTACATGTTTTTGATTAACTAATCTTAAAGAAAGACAAGTATTTAATATCACATTTCAATAATGATTGATAAAATATAATTTGTCACGAGATCAATTCTTACTTTCATATACTAAATTTGTTTTATTGTAAGAATTAGGATTTAATTTGGGTGCAGATGAAAATGTTAAGAAAGTTTTACAATTATAAAACCCTCAATATTTTGTAAGCGCACAGGTCGTAAGTGTAGTAGTTGAGGTGTCGGTCCCACAGGGAATTAGCTAAACTAATTGAATCCTAACTTTGTCTAAGGTTTAAAAATTGTAATTAAAATGAAAATAAAATGAACAGAAAATTAAGCATTTGAATATGGATTGATTGAAAATGAAATTCTAAAATTAATACATGGAAATCAAATTAAGCACAACCACTTAACAATTGAAAATTACATAAGGAAGATTAACCAACTATGAGAAGAGGGGATTTATGCTATCTTCAATTACTAACTTAATTACTTTTAAGTTAATGGGTATCGATCCTAGAATTTCATAAGGTTAATTGTTCTCTCTCGAGACCTAATCATTAAACCATAAATCATAATTCCTAATTGAATCTAAAGTTCTAAATTTGCAATCTCTCAATTAACAAAACAACTTGCGTTCTAATTAGTTTTTAATAACTCTAATAGATAATCGGGTCCTTACACGAGATCTCTCTTCATATAATTACTGATTTGATTGTTTATATGATCTATTAGGTTGTTAACTATCATTACCCAACCTAATCATATTACTATCGGTTCAATATTTTAATTTGTTATTGACATTTGAAAAAAATGACAAACAATCACAATACCTGAACATATTAACATCAAAGGCAATCAAATCACAATCGATTCAGGAATAAATCATAAATGAAGTTTAGAACATCCTTAAACAAGTATTCATCATCCTCATATTCATCTCGTTCATCAAATGAAATAAACATAAAAAGAATCAAGAAATTAACTTGGAAGGAGGGCTGAAGTGGTTGGCAGTAGCATCTCCTCCTCTTCTTTTTCTTCTCTTCTCTCCTCTTTTTTCTTCCTTGCCTTTTTTCTTTAAATGACAAGATAGAGGCCCTTGATTAGGTCATCTCTTTTTCCATTTATAGTGCTTTTGTCTTTTAGGGTAAAAGCTAGGTTTCACCCATGCCAAAAAGTTAAAAATGACCCTCCAAAAATAGAAATGGAAGCAGATCCCGCATTTGTATCGCGCCTGACACGGTCACATATGTCATGATCTTGACACTTTGGTCATGATTATGATTGTTGCCATAACTGGGTTGCTTCTGTCATGACTGTGACTGGGGTCTCACGATCGTGACCCTTACTTTTCCTCCAAGCTTTCTACAACTTCTTGCTCTTCTTCATCTGATCTCAAAAAACAAACAAACACATTGAAATACCTCAAATGCACAAAATTAAAGTCCAATAATATGCTTTAAACCACATAACACTTAAAAACACAAACACATAATCACATTGACACAATTTTAAACCTAAACATGCACAAATCATCTAATCAATAACTAAAAAACACACTACAATACCCAATAAAATATAATGTAAACTATAACTGTCAACATCCCCAGCCTTGAACTTTTTCTTATACTCAAACAAAAATAAAAAAACAAAACACAAACACAAACACAAACTCAAACTCAAACACAAAAATAAACACAAAGAGAAACAAAAAGAGAAAGAGAAAGAGAAAGAGAAACACAACACAAACAAAAACATAAACACAAACACAAACACACCTAACAATAACATATATAAGCACACTTATACAATGATTATACAATGGCATTGAACTTCATGAAAATAATTTAACTTTAAACACAACCCTTAAGCTAATCTAATTTATTAACTTAAACAATTTGTGATTAAGCACTTTAGACTAAATATACAAACTAATCAAGACCTTAACGTCATATTCACTCACCCTCAGCACTTGTATAGACACATTGATAAGCAGGAGTTAATTGAAATTGCAAACATTACTATCTTTTCATGAAAATTCACGCTATTAATAAATATCAATAGGATTTATTTATTAAAACACAAATTTGAACATTGACCTGGTATTTTGACGTAAGGCAAGCATTTGTGATAAATATCCTCAGTTACTCAGTTAGGTCATGTTTTTATTAATAGGTTTGGTTAGAATGTCATTATAGCCTTTTAACGTGAAGACAAACATTTGTGATGAATGTCACCGTTTACTCAGCTACATCACATTCTCAACTGGTTACTACAATATTACTGATTCAATAGACCTATGATTATAAATGTAGGTAAAAAATTTCCTAAGGTTAGGAAATTAAAGTCAGATCCTAATTAATATTCATATTTAACTAAAGATACCTAGAACATTAATTGCACAAGCTAATAAATCTTTACAACTCAAAAGAATATGTTCAAAGCTAGACTAATTCCATTAAGTCAAAGCCATTGACACATACACTCGATTCACACAATGAAAGCCTAAGCAAAAACTAACATACCATATGCAAAATTCACATTCAAAATAAAAATAATAGTGCAAAACTTCCCACAATTGAATAACACATTGTCTTTAATGTAAGAAGAACAAACAAAATATAAGGTGGGAATAAAACAAAATAACAATAAAAAGATAAAAACAAAATGAAAAGATAAGGGTTAGAGCATAAAACCATCATAGAGATTGAGGTGGTGATGGCGGTGGTGTTAGAGGTGGATTTCTATGCCTTGAGTGACAAAGTATTTTTAAATGCTTCTAATGTCTCGACGTTGTTGTCTTTTCCATCAACACCTTGGCATTATCTACAATTGCTTTGTTAGTGTTCAAAATTGTGTGAAGTACCTTCTCCCATCCAGCTTCATCTTTTTTTTTATTCTTCACTAGTTGACTCTACCTCTTCTTATTGCGGTGGTGCTGAGCTGGAACTGGCCTGGCCTGCCTTGTTCTTGACATTTGATTTTCCACTGACATCTAGAAGTTCCATATTATAGGACTTCAAGATCTCAGTTGTAGTCAAATGATGAGTGTTAATAAACTCAGGAAGAGGCATAGTTAATCCATCACAGCTAACACCATAATAATCCAGAATAGTGGTAACTAAGTACCCCATGCTAAGATTATTGCTTATCTTTTTTAAAGTAGAAATGAGAGCATTAAAAATGTGGGTGGATGTACGAAATTTGAAGCTACTATCCATGCACCACAAAATAAATAGCTTCATCATTGAACATTTGTTGCTTTGACTTTTTTCAAACACGATTTGACACATGAATTTATATAGAAACAAGTTTTTAGGGCTACATATTATGTTATTATTTGCATTTTTTAGCATCAAAGTTGTCCAAGCCTATAAGTTTGGCCTAATAATGTGTGGCACAGAAGTCATCGTGTTGGTCTATTATGATTGATTTCGTGAATCCACCGATTTCACACAAAGTTTCATAACTTAACTCATACGGTCGAACCTGCAACTGAAACCATAATTCTTTTGAGTTACCTTACTCAAATTGGAAGGATGTGAAATATTCAAGGTCAAGTTAATCATAACGACAAAGTTAAAATGCATAAATTTCTCAAATTAAATTCTGCTTCCTAAGTTTTCAACCTTTTCTCTCAGTCCAATTCTTTCTAATATTTCAAAGTCCAAATATCTAGGAACAACAATCTTTTTAAGTTTAAGGCGTTTGGAAATGGTTACCTTCCTTTTTCGAGTAAATCGGGAAGAGTGCTCCATAATCTGCCCCTCAATTCCTTTGTCTGCGCCCCAACACTTGCACCTTGTCTTTTGGTTGAGTGCATTTGACCATTTGCTTAATTCGCGATACTATTTGGAATAAGAGGTGTGTGAATAATGTGGAGAGAGAAAGAACCTTGAGGAGGGTTGTAGAGAGAAGTGGGAGGATTTGAGCTTCTTGATTCTAGAGAGAGAGAGTGTTGTGGGTAAGAAAGATGAGGGTAAGAGTGAATATATAGGTTAATGGGAAGAAAGGAGGGGTAAAATTGGGAAAAAAGGCTTGAAAATTGCATGTTCCCATTCTTCCCCACCATAGGTCATGATCGTGACAAAAGGTTCAAAATAGGGTGTCACAATCGTGAAAGCGACTTCAAAATTGAGTCACAATCGTGACACTGGGAATTTTTACAATCCTTTCCTGCTTTTTATTCTTTTTCTCATGTCACTCCCAAATTCCTTCCTTACCTTATATTTGCATCATCACCACATTGTTTTGCCTTCCATACCCTTCTAATCCATTATGAAAAAGAGAAAGGGAAAAAGAAAACTAGCTCGATTTTTACAAAATATTAACTTATCTAGAAAACATATAAAAATAGAATTGAATACCTAATCTAAAGCAAAAGATAAAACAAAAAAATTAAAATCATGGTTGCCTCCGATGCAGCACTTCATTTACAATCGCTAACTCGACATACTTTTTTTGCTCATAATGGTTTAAATGAATCATGTATATGTAGCACTCCTATAGGTTTCATAACATGGAAGTTAGCTACTAGACTATGCTTACCACCACCTTTCTTTCTCTTCTTCTTCTTTTGATTATTCTTTCAAATTTATGGCTTTTCTGGTGGGTCTTTGTGAGTATAACTCTCCTCAACTTTTTCACAAGACTTGTTTCTCTTGATAGAACCCATAGATTTGAAGGAATTTCTTGTACCATCAGACACTTTAAATGAAACCCTTTCGTCCCCCACTCTTAGAGTTGACTCGCCTCCATCAACATCTATAAGAGCACTAAAAATGGTCCTCTAAAGATAATGGGTGTCTCCAAATCTTCCTTTATGTCTAAGTTGATGAAGTCTATGGCAAAGGTGAATTTGTTAACCTTTACAAAAATGTCCCTTACTACTCCCTTAGGATAGTGGATTGATCTATCAGAATTTGCACACATATCCTAATTGGTGTTATTTCATCTAGCTCCATATTTTTTACATAAATTGTAAGGCATTATACTTATTCCAGCTCCTAAGTTCGAAAAAGCCTTATCCACTTTGACACTACCAATCGTACATGGAATATAAAAATCCCCTAGATCATTTTGCTTTTATGGTAGTGCTACCACTTCGTAGGAGTTCTCTTCACTTAAAACTTCATGTCCCAACTTCCTCAGTTCCTCTCTATTTACTAACTTCTCTTTTATAGATTCAACAATGGCAAGTCGTGTTTTTAGTTGCTCTATTATATTAAGAACCTTATTCAACTCTACTTCTTTTGTCTTTCTCTATACTAGAATTGGGGTATGGAATTGTAGAACGATACTCCTTGATTTTCGTAAGGTTATATTTACTTTGCAGGGAGCTTTTATTAGCCCTTTTCTTTTCTTCTTCCGTTTCTTCATCAACTTGATTGAGCTTATCTTCAGTGGCCTGGGTAATCGTCATTATCCTTTATTTCAGATTTATTTTAGTGTTTCTTGGAAGGCTCCCGGCACGTTGTGCATATAATGCATTTATCAATTGGCTCATTTGGACTTCTAATTTATGGATGGAAGAGGCATGATTCTTCATACTTGTTCAAACCTTTCTTCTAACCTTTTGTGAGCTTCATCCATGCTTCCAATCTAGTCTAAGATTTTGTCTAACTCAGCGTCTGTGGAGGTTGGTTTCTCCTAATATAACACCCCACTCCCGCTGGACCCGAACCCCATATCGATAGTGATATCCGAGTCCGTGCCCCGCGAGGGCGGTGTGCCACATCACTAAACATCCAAACAGTCGGTATATTTTTTTTTAAAAACCATAAACATAAAGTATAGAAAATCGTTAACCAAATGATAACCAAAACGTTCCACTTTGTTTTA
>JAOQMS010000005.1:15894636-15913157 GCA_027563885.1 Erythroxylum longipes
AATAACAATGAAAATCAAACTTAACGAAAATATACAAAATGAATCCTAAACTAGAACAATAATCAACAATTATGCTAAAAAACTCATGCCAATTACCTATAAAAATATATCCTAATGCACACCTATCAAGTTTAAATAGAGAGATAGAGAGAGTTTGGAGGAGAGTTATAGCTATCTTTTCCAAAGTACAAAGGGAGAGAATGTAAGTGTAAGTGTAAGTGTACACATCTCAACAAATAACACAATGATGTATCCTTATACTGGTATATTTGATAGACTTTAGCGTGCTAAAAGAAAAATGGAATAGAAACACAGCTCCTGCACGTACTTGGTATCTTCCTTATTCAAAGCTGAGAAATTACTTATTTTTCAAATTTTGGTTTTAAGGAGTAAGGAGACAGTATCCTAAACAAAGTTCCGGAGTTTCTGGGTTGCAGTCAATCATCTCTTTTTTTATTATTTTTCAGGGTGGTTAACCAAGAACTCTAAAGGAACAAGTCGTTATCTATATACTACAGGTGGAAAAAAGCTGTGGGATTGTACTCAAAACCTGCTAGGCTAAGGATGCATCTGTTAGAGACTCGGCACAATCCTTGCTCTTTTGCGAAAGAGTTTTTTAATTAGTAGTCGGGGCAGTCGCTGATGAGGAGATAAAAGGCCACATTTTTCTCTCTGGACAGCTGATTTCTTTAAGACTTCTTGTATATTGATGGTGCTCATTTAAGGGAGTCTCTCAGATGAATTAACTCTACTATGATCTCAAATTGCAGCTCTACCAAGGATGACATCTCCTGTCGAAAATTTTATGCTTTATCAAAGAGTATCGCTCTAGGCTTGCCTTGATTGTCCTTTATGGTCATTTCTTTTAGGATGCATAAAGAATATTTGTGATAAACTAATGCTACTTTGTACGGCTAATTTTCTGATGTTTGTCATTGCTATTATATGAATTGGATATTAAAAACTAGAATGCCCTTAGATATTTCTGAAAATTACAAAAATCATTCGTGAATATTCTGCAAAGTGATTGTGACTAATTTAAACATTTTGAAAAGGGAAAAAAATTAAATTTCTTCTAAATAAGAAGAATAAAATTAAAATCATTAATAAAAATTTTTGATTTTATGGAAATATTCTTTAATCTTGTAGTTTTCGTCTCTTGGATATTTTATACTTAAAATTTGTTCATACAAATACTTTTAAGAGATTTAGTGGGGAAGAGTATTAAGTATAAGTTTAACCGCTTGCATTTTGGAGATGATTTCTTCATGCTGCTGTTGGTGTTATTAGTGTGCACATAACATAATAGACAAGTTATTGCGCTTGGCTGGATAGAATAGAAGTTCAGTTCCCTCATCTAATGCGGAGCCTGAGGCCTGGAACCTAGCTTTTGATATCTGACTGAGTGTCTTGTATTCCTTGCTCCTTGCAATTAATACGGACACTATCGAAGACTCATTATTTTTTAAATTTCTTTGCTCTCTTGCCAGAACAAGATCCCCGGTACACCTGCATGCCCTTCCTTTGGAAAACAACATTCTTAGGCATACTCGTCGGAGTTTGGGGGTAGAGAATAAGAACCAATGAAGATGTCACCGTAGACAAGGCCAACCAGTGCTCCCCCAATAAGTGGGCCCACCCAGTAGATCCAGTTCTGGGACAAGTCTCCGCTCACCACTGCTGGTCCGAATGATCGAGCCGGATTCATCGAACCACCACTGAATGGACCCGCCGCTAAGATGTTTGCACCCACTATGAACCCAATCGCAATGGGTGCAATTATTCCCAGCGAGCCCTTCTTGGGGTCTGCGGCTGTGGCATACACAGTGTAGACTAGTGCAAAAGTGATTACTATCTCCATCACCACTCCTTCTAAGGCGTTCATCCCTGAAGCTACCCCATGGGTTGGAATGCTCTGCCAAAGACATATAAGCCATCATTTTGCAGCATTTATTCAATATTATCCTTAGACTCAATATATCAGTCATCTTTCCCATTCTATTTAAAGGACGAAAGGTCACTCTAGTAAGATTTCAACCTTCACCGAACTCGTTATTTTCATTCTAGACCTACTAACAACTAAATCTTATTTTTGGTGGAGCAATGCTAAATTTATATATAGAAGATAAAATGATAAGCCATAAAAGAATTCCATGTCAGTTAAATAAGAAAGAACTCCTGAATTTATTTTGTTTCATACCTTGCCACTGGTAACGTACTTGAGGAGGAGGCAGGCTACGATGGAGCCGAGGCATTGGGCGATCCAATAGAAAATACCGGTGATGATAGTGATGTTTCCACCTATGGCCAGTCCAAAGGTGACCGCTGGATTCAAATGACCTCCTGATATGTTGGCTGCCATGGCTACCCCAACGAATAACGCAAAGGCATGAGCCACCGCCACCGCCACGAGGCCAGGCGGGTCCAAGGCCGCATCTGTTGTGAGCTTGCCTAAACATTCATATATATTATTGTAGGTTCTTGAGCATATGTTTATATATCATCAGTACACAAAATGACTTACTATAGGCAATAGCTGATCCAACACCAGCAAAAACAAAAAGCAGAGTGGCAATGAACTCTGATAGGTAAGCCTTGAGTGAGCCAACGCTGAAAGAATCTCCAAAGCTGCCAAAAGCTATTTTCACCATTTTTAGTCTCTGGATCAATTATAGGCTACTTAAATTCAATGAGACTGAACCAGATTCTTATTTATCCACACTCTCGTGGATGAGGTATAAATATATAGTGAACAATGTAGCATGGTTTTGGCAAAAATGATGTTAGCGTGCACCGTCCACGGGGCCAACACCATCATCGGATTGCCGACCAAACCGCCTTCATATGATTAATTATCAAGCATTATAAGCATAGGATGGCTTAATTATTGGAATTAATGGACTCCAAGACAAAAGATTATCACCTTCTAGCTATGAAATTAATTAATAATTAAGCATATTCTCTATGGGACAAACAAAGGTTGAGGATGCTTCAATGCATAATTTATAATGCTTGAGACCTCACGTCATTTTCCTCCTAGCTACTTGCCAATTAACTAAAATATAAGCTTTCTTTCTTTATTTATTATCATCTGATCCAACATGGGCGATATATTTGAAGTGATATATATAGTGCAGGTTTCTTCGACAAATACTGCCCATTGAAGTGCTTTTTATAAAAGCTGAGGTCGTAAGAAGGGTAGGCTGATTTCAGAAGATTGTGATATGCTCACGTCGATTTTAAGAGCTGACAAAAACTTATAATTTTGTTTGAGGTTAGTTAAGCCCTCGAGCTGTGCTTTTAATTAATTAACTTTTATCTTTATCTTAATCTTTTTGAAGTAAAACGTACGCCCTACATTGTAAATTTCCCTTTCATACATGCCTGTATAGACCTGTATTGAGGTTTACGTTTACTTAGAAGTTATTAAGTCACAGGTGATCGATATAAATATGAGGAACGTGGATCATTTATACAAGGAATACTGGTAACCCTTGCCGAAAAGGAGCATGGAGAAGAATTGTCCCCTTTCCTAATGAATCTGAAAAGAAGTCGGCTAGTTTATATATATATATAGCTTTATGTGGTTTGAGGATAACATAAACATAAGTTGTCTTGTGGGCAGTGTTAAAAATCCATAAAGCAACGCTTTAAAACCCACTTCGACTCGTGGAAAGGTTTTAATCTTTGTTGCTTAATGCTTACTCCACTGCAGTACAACGATATTGGTGTTTTTCTCACAGGTGAAAATACTTGGGACTAGGGAGAGCTATCAAAGATATCCACCACTTTTATCATTAGAATATAGTTTTCTAAGCAAGTTATGCTTTAACTATTTAAAAAAAGAGGTAGGGACCTAAATTATTTAAAATGGACATCAACTTAAACTTGAGTCAAACAAAATAAGGTGTATATATATTACCATACATTGTTTAAAAATAATTCATTTAGTATCTAATACTTGATTTATTGAGGTAACATAGACCTCTAATATTTTGGTCAGAGGATCCGAATTCGACCTCATTTTGGATCCTCCATCTAAAATAACCCTGTTCAATCTTTGTCCATTTTGGGTATTAAATATGAGTTTAAAGAGTTTGAACATTGGACAGAGAGTTATACCGGATTATTTTGGAAGGAAGATCTGAATTCTACATCCGGCGGGTAAAATTCAAAATAGTCTCAAATTATAATTTTCCACGGCTCTCTTAACGATCAATTCTTCTCTGTGCAGCAAAAGTAGGGGAGGGATATGCGAGGTGATATAAATACAAGCATTCAATGCACCCAACAACCTAAAGGTGATCAAATTTATTTCTTTATCAACATGCGTGGTCCAGATTCTGTGTTGTAAGACTTGTGTCATTTACTTTCCACCATAATTTTGCTCCTTTCTTGCTCTTTACTTACACTACCATTTTCAACGTATGCACCTGAAAGTTGTTTGTACAAGAAGGACATTCCCCTTTAAGATCTATGATCTCTCTTTAACACTCCCTCCATTGCATACCAATTTCGAAATATGTAATAGCACTATAGCAGCCTTCTGCTGTTCTTTATGTCACCATCCAAACTTGGTCTTCTAGAGTTTTGTGTAAAGGGTGATATTCTTTAAATAATATGGATTTTTGCTAGGAACAGTGAAATGGAAGATTTCAAGTTGGATAAGGATGATGGTGCAGTTAACAAGAGAGAGAAGGAAAGTTCCGGGCCAAGTTCAGACTTTCATATCCAGCATAGACGCTCTAAGAGGTATGATTGTACAATAAAGTTATCGTTAATGGCTCTAATGTTGAGTCAAATTTAAGTAAACGGAATAGGGTTCTTCCGCTTTTCTTTTGTATTTGAGTACTTTAGCACATAATTGTTTTAAAATTTTGATTTGGAGATATTAAGAAGTTCAAGAACTACTTAGAAATACAAGTTTCTTTCAACTCTCTCTTTTCTAATGACATATGAAGCTTGGCGTTCAATGTGAATTAAGAGTTTGAGACCCGAGTGGTTGAGGCAGCGGATAGGTCTAATACATTCAATTTGAAGAGTAAATCTCAAAATGGTAGCTCCTATAACGAAATAAGAATCTAAGGGTAACTGAGACTTCACTGGACGGAGATTAATGCAAGGAAGTTTAAGCATAGGATATGTGTAATTCATTAAATTTGAACTAGGTGATGCGAGTTGGCCTGAGAAGCAAAGATAACTTAAATTGCCAATTCATGCCAAATAGAAAAGGTTGCATTCAATTTCTTGGTCATAAGAAAAGAGAAACGAAGATTAAACAAGATGATATTCTACGTGTGCATTTACCCTTTTTGTTCCGTCTGCGTTTTCTCCAGTGCATCTGAAAGGAACTCGGATGTTTCAAGAGATGGAGTTCTGCGATCAACAAGAACAAACGTAAGATTGCATGTTAAACATTTTTGTTATCAATGATTATTTAAGATTAAGTTTGATATCATGGGATGAGCTTTCACCACAGCTTAAAGACAGGTGGTTTGTCTTATGATAACAGATACGAACACCAATACCAAGTCCATTCAATGACTACCCCAATCGTATCCACAAAGATGCTTCATCAAGCCATAGAGCCTCCCTGGAAAAGGATGTAAGAAACGGTGCCATATTCTTCTCTTTATATATCATAATGTTAGGATTCCCTTACAAATTTGATTACAGATTGAGCATCTCCAATCACGGCTGCAGCAAGAGAAATCAATGCGCATAATGCTTGAGAAAGCAATGGGCCGAGTTTCAAGTACCTTATCTCCTGGCCACAGGCATTTTGGCTCTCAGGTACTCTTGGTCCCTCTAATTGAATGATGGAGCTTTAATTGCTGTCCATCATGACATTGATATTCTTACATAAATAGTCTGAGTTGCTTTATAATGACAATGATATTCTTACTTAAAATATTTTGAGTTGGTTTAAGCATCCTAAGCAGTTGTCTGCTGCAACTTATGTATAGACTATCTTCTCTATATCACAAGTTCATTGGAATGCAATGTCAAAGTTATCTATATCTGCAAATTGTAGCTGTATGCATTCGTTTCTACTCCAAATTTATTTCTTGATAAGCAACAAGTTCATGGCTCATCTCAGACAAAGGAATTAATTGCGGAGATTGAGTTACTGGAAGAGGAGGTGGCAAACCGTGAGCAACATGTTCTGTCTTTGTACAGGAGTATTTTTGAGCACTGTGTTAGTCGGCCACCTTCTGAGCATAACTCGAGGGTAGCTTCTCCTGCCCATACAAAGCATGCATCTGAGAAACAACCAAGTATAATTTCAAGCGCTTTCTGTTCCTCCAAAAATTTCCCCTTGCGTCTGGTTTCTTTCAGCGACTCAAGCAAAAGTAATTCCAAGAGTGATACTGCTTTATTCAGTGGAAAAGGTGATTTTCACTTTGAGAAGACTTCTTCTATCAGGGGTAAGGTAGGCAGTTGATCTAACTTTAAAGATGTGGATATTCCATCACATTCGTTCTTGAATGATGCCAAAATTTTATCAAGTAAGATGAAGGGGCACTTAATTTGAAAGGTCCAACTACTAGAGGTTTATGATTCAATAATGCTGAGGGTTAGTGAACCTTCTACGTGTTTTTTACTCTTGGTTAATCTCCTCATCTTACAGATATAACCTTTAAATGACTGGAGTTTTGAACTGTCACTAGTAATTGGTGTTTCATTACAATATATAGTAGAAGTGAATTTATTATTTCTCATGGTAAGATAACCTTGAGAAAGACTTCAATATAGTGAAACTGCCGTTCTTTGTAGTATAGGTGCAGAGATGACTAATTATGCGCAACAAAAAATCAGAAAGAAGGATAGTGAACCAGGAAAAAGCAATCTCATCACAAGATCTGACTCAAAATTAGACCACGTTGCAAAGAACATGGAACGTTTGTTACAAGTATAATTTTCAATCTTCCGCTACAGGTGGCCAATTGGCCACTCAGTTGTGTAGGATATATTTGCGAAGATGGCCGAGCCTTCCAAATAAATTCCATTATTCGTAGACTTATTAACATTAATTCTTTGTGTGGCTGAAGGAATCTCATTAGGAAAGTATTCGTGCTTAAGATACATTCGTGTCAGGTGGTTTTTTAGATCTTTTCATTGTTTCTCTTTCAATCGTTTCCAAGTTTCAGCTGGAAACCTTAAATTGTGTGCTATTCAGATATTCTAATGTTCAGCCTGCAGTTCACCAATTATTTTCATGACGGATTTTCTGGTCTTAAAGGACCCGTGGAAAATTTTCCATGATCATTGGTAGAAAGGAAATGAAGAAAAACGAACAATAGGAATTCGTTTGCTGGTTCTTGAGAAACAAATTGGTACTATTTGTATGTCTCATATCATAATTATGCAGGCTCCCGACAAGGAAAAAGCTTTTATGCTGCGAACTCTGAAAGATCATCTCTACCAGTGCCCGAGCAAGTTGTCAGAAGAGATGGTCAGGTCTATGGCTGCGGTGTATTGCTGGCTTAGTAGCACAACATCCTCAGCTACACCATTATTGTCGAGGTCATCAACCAATGTCATAGTGGGAGAGAATAGAGATTGGTCATGCAAATCCATGGTAGAAATATCACATATATCAACTCATCAAAACCAGTTCTCGCGCGCATCTTATGCTATTAACACCTACAGGTGAATCTCACTTGTCAATAAAACAAGTTAAAATAAAAAAACAGGTAAATAAAATATCAAAAAGAAGGGAATTTAGCATGTATTTCAAAAATATGCCCCTATTCCTTCTTCAGTCTAAGGTGAAGATTAAACTATAGGCTAGTAGGGCAAATAGGTTACCTATTTGTTGTAAATGTCTATCAAGTTTTGCATTATCGGACAATTTGATTGAAGTTGAATGTATTGCGAATTCTTCTAATGAGTTCTAACCTTTGATATGTCATGTAGATTTGCATTACTTCGGTAATACTAGAGCATTTGTTTTTATTCCGTGAAATGAAGCATCATTTCCTGCGATAATTTTTGTCATTGGGCACAGCTCAAATAAGGCATGGATCTTTTCATTGCCAACTAACCTCTATAAAATTAATCTAGAATAAGAAATTTGTGTAAGATAGATTTGTCAAGGATGGATGCCTTTTTGACCTTGCACCAATACTTTGGTGAAAATTTAGAGTTCTGGTGAAGCAATTGGAAAAGTTGGCCGTGAGTCAGATGGAAAACAACGCTCAAATTGCATTTTGGATCAATGTACACAACGCCCTCGTCATGCATGTAAGGATTCACTTCGAGCAGTCATCAGTTATGAGCTACAGATTATTTTTACGTGGGAGGTTCTTTTTGTCTTTGCAGGCATATTTGGCTTATGGCATTCCCAACAGCTCTTTCAGGAGATTATCCTTGTTCCACAAGGTAGAGTTCTTCTAACAGGCCAGTAATTATAGCGTACTTATATAGGCTGATGGCTTACTGGCAATACTAACATGAGAAATATTATGCAAAAGTAATGTAGCCCAGTTCTGTTTCTTATTGTTTCATATGTTCACTTAAGATAAGATTATTTTGAGAAACTTTTAACACGATTAGCAGCATTAATGATGAACATGTTTCCCTGATTGTTTCTGAATGGTGTCACATGGGCATGGCTCATTCACAATATACGCAATAAGCATCCTTCAACTATAAACATGTTGAAGTTGATACGAAAAATTCTGAAAGCATAAAGTAACTAAGAAGGGTTATATGATTTCTCTTCGCACACTTCTCTTGCTGGCTTCATCTCTTCAGAATTTATCTATAAGCATCGTATGCACAAGAATTCAAAACCTCTTTCTCTCTACTGCAGGCTGCTTACAACGTTGGTGGTCATATTATAAGTGCAAATGCCATAGAAGAGTCTATATTTGGTCTCCGAACACCCCGAGTTGGAAGAGTATGCCACCTTGTTATTATCATGTGCAAATCTCGCTAATTGATTGAAAGATTTATTTATCCATAGACAAATATAGTAGAACATCATCCCTAGAGATTTCTCCAATGCAGCGTAACCAAATCTGTAGTTCAACTTTTCACGACCCGTGTCTTTTGTTATCTGATAGAACTAGCAAGAATATGTTAATCAAACTTTGCATAAATGCCCAAAAATTGGTCCGCCACAATTGTTGAACAGTGCAATGGAAAGTCAAAATTTGGTTGGCCATAATTGTTGAACGGTGCAAAATTCTTTGGACGGAGCAAAATTAGTCATACTTAGGCTAACAAATTATGTTTTTTGTTCAGATTTTTCCCTACAAATAGGTTAGTATTTAGATCAATTATATATATCCAAGCTTAGAGAGAAAAACTTTAGCGAGAAAAAATTGATAGTAATTTTCTTGAGTTATGAGTATTGTATAATTTCTCCCTTTAGTAAAAGATCTGTAGTAGGTTCAGAGATGTAGGCAAATTTGGCTGAGCTCTGTTATAAAATATTGTGTGTATTATTTTACATTACTACTAATCTAGTTTATAAGATATTTGCGTAATTTTCTTAACAATTGGTATCAAAACCAAATTCGATAGGAGCAATGGCTACAGACAAAGGGAAGGTGAAAATTAAAAAGTTCGATAGTGCAGATTTTGGATTCTGGAAGATGCAGATAGAAGATTATCTGTACAAGAAAATTTTATATCAACCTATCTCAGAAAAGAAGCCAGAGGGTATGAAGGAAGAAGACTAGGCTCTTCTAGACAGACAAGCCCTTCGCGTTATCCGATTAACGTTATTACGCAATGTTGCTTTCAATATAGTGAAAGAAAAGACCACGGCGGGTCTTATGGCAGCTCTCTTCAGTATGTACGACAAGCCAACGGCCACTAACAAAGTTCACTTAATGAAGCGTCTGTTCAGTTTGTGGATGATGGAAGGCACATCAGTTGCTCAACATCTCAATGAACTCAACACAGTCACATCCCAATTGAGTTCAGTTGGAATTGAATTTGATGAAGAAGTATGAGCATTGATACTTTTTTCTTCCTTATCAGACAGTTAGAATGTTATAGTCGCAGCTGTGAGTAACTCGTTAGGAAGCAATAAGTTAAAATTTGATGATGTTCCTGATCTAGCTTTCAGTGAAGAGATCCGACAGAGAGAGTCAGGTGAATTGTCAACCTCTTCAGTTTTGCATACAGAGTCAAGAGGAAAAAATTCGACTTGAAGAAATGGACACAATAGATCGAACTATTGAGATAGGTCAAAGGATAGGAGATTTAAATCTAAAAATCCCAATAATTCCCATAGCTCGAAGATTGTCGAGTGTTGGAACTGCAGGAAGACCGGGCACTACAAAAACCAGTGCAAGAGTGTACCGAAAAACTAAGAGGTGAAAGCAGAGGAAAATGTTACTTCCACCTTAGGAGGAGATGATGCGTTGATATGCTCTTTAGAGAGCTATGAAGAGTCTTGGGTGTTAGACTCTGGAGCATCATTCCACGTTACTTTACAGAAGGAACTCTTCGAGAGGTATATCCCCGGAAACCTTGGAAAGGTATACCTTGGTGATGATCAATCTTATGTCGTTGTTGGTAAAGGTGTGGTGAAGATTAAGTTGAACGAGTCTGTTAGGAGCTAAAAGATGTCAGACATATTCTTAGCCCGAGAAAGAACTTAACCTTATTAGGGTAGTTGGCTAGCAAAAGCTATACTACAATCTTCTATGGTGATGACTAGAAGATTTCCAAAGGTGCAATAACGATTTCTAGAGGCAAAAAGAGTGGTACTTTTTACATGAAAACAAAGGCACGCTGTTCAATTGCAGTTACATCAGGAAATAAAAATCCCAATTTATGGCACTAAAAACTTGGCTATATAAGCAAGAAAGGGATGGAGATTATGCACTCGAAGGGAAAACTTCCAGGTTTTAGTCAGTTAAGACTGACATGTGCGAAGATTACATACTTGGAAAGCAGAAGAGGGCCAGATTTCAAACAAATGGTAGAATCCCAAAGAAGGAAAGGTTGGAGCTCGTTCACTCCGATGTTTGGGGACCAACAACTATCTCATCCATTGGTGGGAAACACTACTTCACGACTTTCATTGATAATCACTCTCGGAAGGTATGGATTTACTTTCTAAAACATAAGTCTGAAGTGTTTGAGGCTTTCAAAAGATGGAAAGTTATGGTTGAAAATGAGACAGGACTAAAGATAAAAAAAACTTAGAACCGACAATGATAGTGAATATGAAGACACCAGATTTAAAAAGTTCTGTTATGAGCACGAAATCAAAATGGAAAGAACTGTGCCTGGTATGCCTTAACACAATGGTGTAGCTGAGCGTATGAACCTAGCGTTAACAAAAAGAGTGAGAAGCATTCGTATACAGTTAGGTCTACTAAAGTAGTTTTGGGCAGAAGCAGTTAACCCAATAGCTTACTTAATCAATCGAGCCCATCAATTCCATTAGAGCATAGAATACCCGAAGAGGTATGGAGTGGAAAAGAGGTAAAACTATCACATCTAATAGTTTTCAGTTATGTAACTTATGTGCATATTAGTGATCAAGGTAGGAATAAGCTTGATCCAAAATCCAAAAAATGCACCCTCATCGGCTATAGCGAGGATGAGTTTGGCTACTGCCTTTGGGATGATGAAAACAAGAAGGTGATCTGCAATAGAGATGTGATTTTTAATGAACAAATGATGTACAAAGACATGCATAAAAATAACGCTAGCAACATAAAGTAAAGTGAGCCAATATTTATAGATGCAGATGATGTCCTCGATAGTCTTATGATGAAACCAACTATAGCAAGTCCTCAACTAGAGAAACTCGTTGGACAAAGCAGTGTGCAGCAGTTTGACACACCACAACCTTGTATTCCAGCTCCTGTATTGCGAAGGTCTTCTAGGCCGCATGTTCCTAACAAGAGATATATGAACTATTTGTTATTGACTAATGGAGGGGAGCTTGAATGTTATGATAAAGCCTGTCAGACTGAAGATGCTAACAAGTGGGAGCTTGTCATGAAAGATGAGATGAAGTATTTAATCTCTAACCAAACATGGGAACTAGATGAGCTACCTATTAGGAAGAAGACACTTCACAACAAATGGGTGTACCAGGTGAAAGAGGAGCGTGGTGGTTCCAAAAGATATAAAGCCCGACTAGTTGTCAAAGGATTCCAGCAGAAGGAAGGAGTTGAATACACTAACATTTTTGCTCCCGTTGTAAAGCTCAGTCCTATCAGATTAGTTTTGAGTATTGTTGCCATTGAAGATCTTTATCTTGAGCAGTTAGATGTGAAAATTTCATTTCTTCATAGAGAGTTGGATGAAGAGATATACATGCATCAACCAGAAGGTTTCTTAGAAAGAGGGAAGGAAAACATGGTGTGCAAACTTAAGAAGAGTTAATATGGCCTAAAACAATCTCCAAGACAGTGCTATAGAAAGTTTGATAGCTTTATGCGCAAGAAAGGTTTCCAGAAGTGCAATGCTAATCATTGTTGCTACTTTAAAAGATATAAGTCCAGTTATATCATTTTACTACTTTATGTCGATGATATGTCAGTAGCAGGTTCAAATATGGATGATATCAGAAGGTTAAAACAATAATTGTCAAAGGAGTTTGACATGAAGGACTTGGGTCAAGCAAAGAAGATTCTTGGAATGCAAATCACAAGAGATAAGCATAAAGGGACTTTGCAGTTATCTCAGTCAGAGTACATCAACTGTGTTTTGCAAAGATTCAACATGGACGACATCAAGCCAGTCAGCACACCCTTGGCCTTAGCAAGTCATTTTCGTTTATCCAAGGATCAGTCCCCTCAGACGGAGGAAGAGAGAGATTTAATGGCTAAGGTCCCTTATGCCTCAACCATTGTGAGTTTGATGTATGCAATAGTCTATATGAGACCTGACATTGGCCATACGGTAGGAGTTGTTAGCATGTTTATGTCAAATCTAGGAAAAAGTCATTGGGAAGCAGTCAAGTGAATTTTGAGGTATCTACGAAGTACCACAGAAAAATGTTTGTACTTTGATAAGGGAGAGCTGAAAGTACAAGGCTATACAGATGTAGACTTTGGTGATGAACTCGATCACCGAAGAAGCACCACCAGATATATATTCACTATTGGAACTACAGCTGTTAGTTGGATGTCACAGATACAGAAAATTATCACTTTATCCACTACAGAGGCCAAATATGTCGTAGTGAATGAAGCTAGTAAAGAGATGATATGGCTTCAAGGTTTGTTAACTAAGTTAGGATTCAAATAGGAGAAGAATGTTTTGCACAGTGATAGTCAAAGTGCGATACACTCGGCGAAGAATTCAACATTTCATTCTAGGACCAAGCATATTGGACTTTGTTATCACTTCATCACGTCTCTATTGGAAGATGACATGTTAATACTAGAGAAAATCCAAGGAAGCAAGAATCCAGCAGATATGTTGAAAAAGGCAGTAACTATTGATAAACTGAAGCTGTGTTCAACTTCAGTTGGTCTGCTAGAGTAACAAGACCAGAAAAGTTGCTACAGTGATGTGAAGATAGATTGAAATCAGTCTTTAAGTGGAAGATTGTTAGTCAAACTTTGCATAAATGCCAAAAAATTAGTTGGCTACGATTGTTGAACAGTGCAATGGAAAGTCAAAATTTGGTTGGGCACAATTGTTGAACAGTACAAAATTCTTTGGACGGTGCAAAATTAGTCATAGTTAGGTTAACAAATTATGCTTTTGTTCAAATTTTTCCCTATAAATAGGTTAGCATTCAGATCAATTTTATATATCAAAGCCTAGAGAAAAACGCTTTAGCGAAAGAAAATTGAGAATAATTTTCTTGAGTTGTGAGTATTGTATAATTTATTAGTTCAATAAAAGGTCTGCAGCAAGTCTGGAGACGTAGAAAAATTTAGCCAAGCTTCATTATCAAATTTTGTGTGTGTTATTTTGCATTACCACTAATCTCTTAATAGAATAGATCTTTTCATGACGTACGCTAGCTACTGCATTTGCATTTTGCAGCTGTACCAAACCAGTGTTTCCTTCTCCTGTGTCTCTCTTGTAATGTTTATGTACATGCTGATGAATGTGTCAGCCCTAATTGATCAAAAACTCTTCTTTTTAATCTTTTATCTCCATATCTTGTAAGAATTAATAGATCTCATTTGTCAAAAACTGTCCCATAGGAAACATTCTGTCTTTAGTGTGAAAAACAGAGATTTTATTGTCATGCTGTGGCAACAGACATTATACGTTGCGAGGAGAGAACATATTAACAGTCGTTGACATTTGAATAAAAAAAAGGACAGATTTGATTAGTTATGTTAGAGCTTAATCAATTTATTTATTTATTCATTTTCAGATCAATGCTGGGTTTTCTTCCGTTGAAACTGTAAATTTCTTTACAGTGTCATGCTCTACCGAACAACAATATTTTTAAACGCTCTTCTTTGTACAAATTACAGTGGCTTGAGAGCATCCTTTCCTCTGCCTTGCGGAAAAAATCCGGTGAAGAAAGGCAACTTATCGGTTCTAAATTTGGTCTTTCAGTTGCCGAACCCTTGGTGTGCTTTGCCCTTTGTAGTGGAGCCTTTTCTGATCCTGTGGTAACTCGACTTTCATTATCAACTTTTTCTTTCAAATGAAGATGCATTCTTGTTAGAAAATTTGATATGTCAACTCTTTCTAGGACTCATGTTAAAGTATTGATTATCCCTCATAACATATACCTTATAGTAATGACTTTACCCATTAAAAGGAATATTTGACACCATTTGGCATGTTGTGTTCATTGAGCCCAAAGAGACCCACGGTGCTTAGGCTTATTTAAACTAAAATTTGCTAAGTAGTCGTTGGTTCCCAAGAATATAATGGATGGAATAACTTGTCACATATTTTTAGCTAAGAGTATACTCGGCATCAAGCATTCAAGAAGAGTTAGAAGCTGCAAAAAGAGAATTTCTTCAGGCAAATGTTGTTGTGAAGAAGTCGAGAAAAGTATTTTTACCCAGAGTGCTTGAAAGATTCTTGAAAGAAGCCTCCGTTAGCTCAGATGATATTCTCAAATGGCTCATGCGCAATGTGGATAAGAAGCTTCATGATTCGATGAAGAAATGCATTGATCGTAAATCAAACAAAAGGGTATGGCAGATGATAGAGTGGATACCTTACAGTTCAAGGTTTCGATACGTTTTCTCAGAGGACTTAACAGAGAGGCCTTGGTGGGCATGAGTTGCTTCGTAGTGTCTCGTTCCAAGTGGGACTTCGAGATCCTTTTCATTAGCTAATCAACATTGCAACTCAGGTATAAGGAATGGAAAAAATGGCAATGGTGTTGTGAATCTTGTATTTGCTCATTTCACAGGTAGCTCTGCAGAACTCAAATCCATTGTTTTAACTTCTTTTTTTTTCTGCTTCATGTTTGCCATCTTTTTACTGTCGAGTCTAATGTAATATAGTTTGCATGGTCAGTAAATTAACGACTTGTAAATTTGGACATCCTACAAGATCCAAGGAAATGATTTCTTGAATTCTTTTCTTTTTCTTTTTAATCCTGACATGTCAGTTTTTAAGTTGTGTTAAGGGAATTGCAGAATAAACTTCCTTCGATACATATTCATTAATTAGAGTAAGTCTTATACACAAAATTTGTGGTTAGAAATTTTTGAAAGAATTAAATATAATTCTTACACATTTTACAAAATATATTCCTTAAAATCTCATACCTATTATACTAACCTTCCTTAATTTATGATTAGGCTAACAAAGATTCCATAACTAAACAACATCTAAAAAATTCTCATTACACAACACTCCCCCTTAGAATCAAAATTTCCTTTTGAGTATATAACTTGCTACTTTAAATTGTAATGAATAAGTGACTATTTGTTTCCATTTTTATCCTTAATTTTTTATTTTTTAAATTCAGAAAAAAAACTTGTTTATTTAAGTTTTTAGTTTTTGGTTTTATTTTAGCTTTTTCTAGTTTTCAAAAATTATGAAAAATATAAAAAGTTAATATATAATTTTGAAATTTTCAAACGAGTGTTGTAGTTTCTCAAACTCTCCAATTTGACTACGATTGTATTTAGCATAATCAAAAACTAAAAAGATTAAACGCACAAATGTAAATCAACACTGAAATTTGTTAACACAGTTCGACACACTCTGTTTACATCTGTGAGGCACTCACCCATCTTAATCAACTTTCACCTGTGATACAACAATAGTTTTACTCAAGGCATTACAGAGCAGAGCCGACTCAACCAACCCTTGATACTATCCCTTGTTTTCACTTTCTATGAAAGAAAATCACACCTGATAAGACTACCAACTCATTTTAACCTCAACAGAGGATTATCTCGACAACTTTTTAATGACAAAGACAATAAACGAATAACTCAAGTGATTAAAATAACAAGGAACAAAAACGAATAAACTTAAGATAAAAAAGAACTTCCCGATAAATTCAGCTCCTTCAAGGACAAATATGAAAGTTGTTCACTAAGTATATTATCCTAGTCAACTGTTGGAATCTTCACGCATTACTTCCATCTGTAGGTCATCAAGGACAGCCAGTTAATCCACACTTTATGGTAGAATGCCCTGAAGCTCAATAGTCACGTGATTATCCAAAAAGTCTCCATAAGATTAAGTTTTATCAAATATTTTCCAACATAGTTTTTTAATTTCAGCATCCAAGTCATACCAGAATTGTTGTTAACTCACACCATAAAAACAACAATTCTTAAGCCATAGTCCAGCTATAATCATCCAATCAAATCCAATGAATATTTTATCCCTCTTAATTAGAATTTGAAGCTAATCAACATTATCTTGAAAATTCAATTATCAAATAATGTCAAAATTAATAAGATATATAACGTTAACAATCTCCTCCTTTTTGGCATTATTTATTACATATTCAAAACTCCCCTTAAAAGGAGATAATTTGACATATAAGCATTAAATGCACAGTCCACATATGAAAGAACTCCCCCTTAATCTAAGATGAGATTCCAAATAACATCTATATGACATCAAGTTCACATAAGCAATTTACAAATCTCCAAATAAACAATAATCATCCATTCTTCCCATTAGGACAAAAAGATGCCAAAAAGATAGTCACAGAGATACTTTGAAATCTCCTCCTAAATTAAGCAGTCATCAAAAACAATTTGATATCTTCCCTTGGGACAAAACAATTCCAAAATGAAGAATGACATCAATTCAATCAATCTCAGATAATAAGGAGGCATAAGAATCAACAATATATGCAACGGAAGAATCATAAGTACTCAGTGCAGCAGTAGAATTCATAGATCCCTGAATCAAAACACTGGTCATTACTTACATCAAATTCATCCACATACGACAGATTAAATTCACAGACTGTAAAAATGCATTCATCATAATCAAACTTAATTGATCTCTTGCTCATATAAACCATAGGAACGCAAATTGCCCAAATTCATACAACCTAATATAGAGAGAAATCAAGATAAAACTTAAAAAATCCAAATAATAGAAAACTCGAATCTTCCTATAGGTCTCAACCAAACATCAACATTTTTCCAACATAACTCTATAAATCAATATCAAAAGTAGAATTCTTAAATCATCAAACATAGCCACATTCTTACATCAAATATACTATTCAACAAGTAAGGAAAAACCAAACATACACCAATCAATTGAACCTTAGAAAACCCATAAATAAAAACTTAGAAAGCCTAGACGATAACTCCTTCGATCATCCTTTATTTTTTGCAAACAAAAAAAATTCAATATACTTCAAAAAATGTAAAGCATATAGTCCTTATGCCCCTTGAAGAAATTTAAACCTGGCCTTGTTCCTCATTACATTATCTTTGTCCTCAGTTTCTTCTTCTGACGTAACTAACAGATCCAGTTTCTTTAGCAACAACAGCTAACTGTGAATTTGGACAATTTATTATTTTTCCTTCACTACATCTTTGTGCTTATAATTGACCCTTTTTAACTCAAGTATGTTTTGGTAACGTGTGTTGCTGCTGGCAGTTCATTGAAGAGTGTCTAGATTTTTGTTTTTGAGTCTTTTGAAAGATTATTTATAAAAACTTGTAATAATTCAAACTTATGTGCTCGATAATCCTACAAAAGTGACATGTAGGTATAAACTTCCGATTCTTAATTGAGATTTCTGTTGGCCCCCGAAATATTTTTGTCGAATTAAGCAGGATAGTTATGGAATAAACATGGAATTTGAATTTTTGCCTTAGCATGAATTATAAGATCATAATAGAATTATTATTGGATTTAATTATTTATTTCAATGTTGATTTTATTTCACTAGTTAGTGAAATTAATGTTTTAAGAAGGAATAAGGGCAATTTTGGCATGCCACTTAAGGTTAAAAGGCAAGAAGTATTAAAGGAAGGGCAAATGTGACTTTTAGCATTCATTAAGGGTAAAAAGGGAAGAGGAAAAGAGTGTCTTGCACATAAGAAGGAATAAGGGCAATCTTGGTAGCTCACTATGTTAAGAAAGTCAAGAAGCATTAAAGGAAGGGTAGGAAT
>JAOQMS010000005.1:15913257-15928160 GCA_027563885.1 Erythroxylum longipes
GGAAATGTGGAATTTGACCCGTAACTGTCCGTTAAACGGACTTGATGTCCGTTGGGCGGACCTTCTCGGGTGTTTCATTCTTCTCAGTTCGTGTCCCTTTTTAGGGACTTCATGTCCACTAAACGGAACTTTTCGGGTGAAAAATGGCTCCCAAGCTAGTCTATGTCCGTCTAAAGGGACATTATGTCCGTTAGGCGGACCTTCTCCGGAAAGTTTTAAAAATGTGCAAATTTTGACCCTCTAAATGGAAAAATATCATTTCGGGCTCTTCACGGAAGTTGTAGGAATCGAAGTTCTATTCGAAACCATAATTGACCGGTCTAAATCTGACGTCTTTATCAAAAGTTATGCTAATCGTTTCATAATGAACTGGAGACATGGAGCTTTAATTGTTCTAAAGAAGTCAATTTGTGATTCTGCTGCTGGAATTGGTTTTGAACTAGAGAGATCCTATGGAAACAACCTTATAGGATGATACGTTTACGTCTTTGATATTTACGATTGTCGGGCTCCGGAAACAGGGTCCGGCAATTTCTCCTTGGATAGATTTGATTGCACCACTTTCTTATCATTCAACTTAGAACATTCACCTTTGTAGTCAATGCCTTGAAGGTCTCCTTTAATCTTACCAATTTCTAGCAATTTTCCTAACTTTTCGATACTTCCATTTAACATTCTTATTTCTTTTTCCATACTGAATAGCTTCAATTTTGTTTCATCAAGCTCATTTATTATAGATAACAACTTCTCTAAATCTTGAATGATTTTCTTCATAGAGGAGTTTTCCTTCTTTAGCTTTTCATTTTTCTTACATGTTTGCACCCATTTTGCATACATTAATTCACAGGCTTCATAAATATCCTCCTTTTTTATAATCCAAATCACTGTCATCACTATCATAATCTGAGGTTAAACTTTGAGCTGATTCGTCTGCGTTTTTCCCTAAAATTTTCTGATTTATCCACATTTTCATCAACAGTTTCTTCCTTCTTAGTTGCTGTTAAGCAAGCAATTGGACTTTTGCTGTATAAAGCAACCAACGCAGAACTACTCACAAATTCTTCTTCACTACCATACTCACTTTCGGATTCATTCTCACTCTAAGTGCTGATCCATTTTTTGATTATTGTAAGATCTTAGAAGAGAGGAAGGTAAAGCTAGTGGCTAGTAGGTTGAAAAGAGCCACATTTTCTTGGTAGGGAAGAATAAAGAAAGGAGATAGCATGATGGAAAGGATTCTATTCGATCTTAGATGTAAATGAAATAAATGATTTGGAGGAATTTTCTACCCTCAGATTATGAGCAGATTCTAGTATCAGTACTAACGATGCAGACAAAGCTCTCAATTTGCACCCGAATACACTATAAAATTCCTAAGGTTATCTCAATGTAATGATCTGGGAGGGATAAAAGGGCAAATGATTTTGAGATTCATATATGTTTTAAGGCCTGCCTTGTGGGATAAGATCGGGATATTAATGATTCAAAATTTTATAGAGGCTTAAAAGTTGACATTAAAGGTAAAATTGTTGGCTTAAGAAAGAGGTAGAATTGAACCTTCCTCTTGAAGTTATGTAGGAGAATCTTTTAGAGTTTCTATTGAAAAAATAAAGGACATGCTAGAACCTTCTTCATATGGGAATCGTCCCCAGGAAGAGAAGGTTGTAGATAAGCAAAAGGTTGTAGAAAAAAGGAAGCTTTTAAGGAGAACAATCCCTATATCAAGCCTAAACTAGGAGTTTGCTATAGGTGTGGATAATCAGGACATTTGTCAAATTGGTGTCCCCAATAAAAAATGAATATTATAGAGCATGAGAAAGATGATGATGCCATTATCTATGAACTTGATGGGGATGGTAAAGGGTATAAGAGCCAGTGATATGTGTTTAATTGATTGTATATTTATTCAATAACACTTGGTGATTAATGATAGGAAAATCCTTAAGATACTCATTTTAGTTCATATAAGGTTTTAGGCACAATTCGGAAGCGAAGGAACTAAAGTGAATCAAAAGTACTATATTTGGGTCGTTTTCTGAAGATTCACCCTCACTTGTCTTTATGGAGCAAAAAGAAGAATAGTAAAAGCAATAAGAAGACAAGAAGACGAAGAATATGAAGATTGAGGAGTGAAGAACAAGGCATAGGAACACTCTCGATCACACCATAGTGTGCATGGGCATGAGACACCTCTCACACCCATGAGTGGTTACTCACGGACGTGAGAAGAGAGACAGATGTCCTATTTAATCCTACATCTTTAATATAAATAGACAGAACATATGACGACCAATGGGATGAATGTTTTGGTGTTTTTGATTGGGAAAAGAGTGTAGCTTTTAGGATAATGAAGATGGAAATAGAAGCTCTCAACTGTGAGAGACCTATACAGGGCTAGACATCTTGACGTTGATTTGAAGTTGACATTGACGCCGACGAACTCAGTTAAGCATTATTTCCTTGTATTTACTATTTTCTTTCTCTCATTAGGAATTGATTATGTTATCCTATTCGTATGGATTTAGGTTTTGTGTATGAATGATCATATTCCTGTTATCGTTTAATTGTTTGTGTATGAACCTATAGCTAGAATTTCAATATAATCATTAATTTTTATATTTGAGATTCATTTGTAGCGAATAATGGTTCGTAATCATTAGGGATAACATAACCTAGGTTAAATGACCCAAGTGTACATGGTTATTGCTTAAATTAGTCTGTTTTTCTAATTTGTAATGCAGCTATCCAATTAAATATAGAGATCATATCTTAGGTTGTTCGGTGACTAGGTTTAATTAAAGAACGTCTCTTAATGAAACATTACCTAAGGAAAAACCAGGATTGACAGAGTTTGTTGTTAATTTACGACTAATAGTTGCTAGAGGAGGTGTGAGAACAATAAATTAATGAAGTTTGTTCAACTGGATGTAGGCCGAGATTAAACCAAAGAAGTGGACTCCCAATGAATTAATCACTTTCATCATTTTTAAATGTTTTCTTTAATTTATTTTTTTTATTTTAGTTTCATTTTATTTTCTTATTTCAAAACTATACCAACTGACCCCCCCCCCCCCCAAAAAAAACCTAAACACTAATTATTTTCATTTGAAAAGCTTTACACACACTCTCTGGGGGATCAACCTAGACTCACCAATGCTATAGTTGTAGGTCTAGTGTATTTTGAGTAGCATTATGATACGCTACATCAATTTTGATGCCGTTGCTGAGGAGTGCGGTGTTTTAGTTTTTGTTCTTGATTTTAATTAGTGTTTTAAACATATTTATTTGTAATTAGTTTCTTTTCAGTTATTTTATGATCTTTTCACTTTTTGTTTAATGTCTGTGTGTTGAAAAAAAATTTACATAGCATAAGTAATTTCTTTTATAACTCATATTCTCAATCCAATACCCATGTTTGGAGTGATCATACAAATTTTAGTTATAAATGGGATAATTAGTAAAATTACTTCCATGATAGTTTGTAGGATGCACAACAATTCTCGTATAGACTAACAGCTTCTGATCATAAATCAGGTACATCTCTAGAAGACTTGCTTAATCTTATGATTGCTATCAATATTCAACTTCAACAAAGTATTTAGCAGAGTATACAATAGTTCCAATAGGAAATGAGGCAAGTCCACCATGATACGATTTCTAGACTCCAGAACATAGTAAACCAGATAGGTCAAGTGGCAGAAGCTCTTGATTGCCTTAAATCATAAAGTGGAGAGAAGCAACCATCTCAACCCTTGTGTACCCAAGGGATATTAGTATGGAGACCTTACTGAGTGAAAAGGAGCTTAAGAATTTGGAGGTAACTACTCAAGGAATTGCTTGTGTCAAGGAAGTGGAGAAGGAGGTCAAAGCAGAAAAAGACATATCTTTTAAATCGAAGGTGAGTATTGAGTCCGTATTATTGTTAATACTAACCCTTCACCTTTATATAGCAGATTGGAGAAATTGGATAAGGAAGAAAAGGGTGAAGAGACATTTGAGATATTTCCAAAGTGTATGGACTCAGTCAAGATTAAGATTATGAAGATAGGGAAGATGCTGAATGTGAATGATCATCAACTTAAGCCATCTTAAACAATCTCATATGGAGGAAGCACATGTGACACTCGAAGATGACAATTTTTTTCTCGTGAAGAAAGAATGGAGTCGATCCAGTGACATTAAACAAAGGTGCTTCTTGGGAGGCAATCCAAGGGAAGTTAATTTTTTTTCTTTAAATTTTCTCAATTATTTCCTGTATGAATGTGTGTTTTTAGTTTATTTGTTTTACTTGTTTTAAATTTTCAATCAAAATGAGAGAGAGAATAAAACAAACAAACAAATAATTTCTCTTTTTCTATTTCTTCTAGGATTATATAGTCATGATTAGAGAGTGAATTGATTAGAAGAATCTATGGCAACTTTAGCATGCACTTTTGCTCTTGTAGCTGGTCAATGTGCATTATCTTTAGAAGGGTAGTAACTAGTGGTAAACACAAGCCAGTGAGATTTTAAGCCTTTATAGACTGACACATTCATACTAGTCTCATTGTCTTTTGTTTATGTGTGGCCTTCATGACATCTACACTCTGACTTTGCTTTGATTTTCTATTCAAGACCACATTTTTATCATATACATTAACATGGAAATGATATAGGCATTCTTTCTTTTTATAAACTACATTAGCCAAATAGCCTATCCATTGATATGAATTCTCCCTTTTTTTTAATCCCCCTTAAGCTTTATTAGCCTTTTTTTTGTATTAACTACATTACATGCTATTAAACTTAACCAAATGTCCTACCCAAGCCATAAAGCTAGTGAAGCATTTGTTGATTATTGATGATTATGTATGTACAAAAGTCTAAATGTGGGGATGTGCATATATGTGGGATGGTTGTAATTGTTGGGATGTCATTTTATGTCTTATCAATGAAACTCCCATGTTAATGTAGCTTCTTTCAATTTTTAAATGAAAAGAAAAGAAAGAGAAAGAAAGAAAGGAAAAGAGAAAAGAAAAAGAAAAGGAAAAGAGAAAGCAATAGAAAGCAAAAAGGAAGAAGATATATGTTTAAATAAATTTATTAAGGAGGAAGTGCATATGTGTTGAAAAGTTATTTATGATTAGTCTTTCCTCCTAAAGTTGTATTGAATGGGTTACCTGAGTATGTTGGATATGAGGTGGATGTTGCTTTCAATGATCACTCCCTATAGTTACAAAGTTTTATTTATTATCAACTTTTGTAAGCGATTTCTACTTCATGTGGTTTGTGGCGAGAGAGCTCGAGTTTGAGCTGTGAAACATCTTTTTTGCATTTATCATGGTTGATGTACAATTATGATTGAATCATAGTTTTTGCACTTGATGTTACACTGAGTGTTACTTTTGTTTCACTAGCTTTAATGGCTTTCATGCTACTTGACCCAAATACATCTCACCTTACCTTTACCCACACTACGACCTTGAAAAGTCCTTTGATCTATGATTTTGCATGTGAACCTTAATGGTAGAGAAATTAAATGATATGCAAAGTTGTGGAATGTCTTGATCATGAATGGTGTTAAGTGTACCTGTGAATATATCTTAGTTAAACACATTTTGTCCAAGTCTACCATTAGATTGCTCAATTTCTGAAGGTGATGAATGTTAATTAGTCATGAGTAGAAGCACTGAATGTTAAATTCTTGCTATGATTTTTGAAGGTTATACATTTTTCTTATGATTATGTATTCTTGGAACATATGGAAAATGAGTAAATATTTTTAGGTCTATGATCTTAATTTTGATGTTTTGCTTGAGGATGGCCAAAAGCTAAGTGTGGGGGAAATTGGTATGTTCTTAATTGATTATGAATTTATTCCATAACATTTAGTGATTATTGTCATGAAAATGATTAGGATATTCACTTTAGTTCATATTTGATTTTAGGCACAATTTGGAAGCAAAAGAGCTAAAGTGAGTCGAAAGTACTATATTTGAGCCGTTTTTTGAAGATACACACTCATTTGCCTTCATGGAGCAAGAACAAGAAGGATTAAAGTAAGAGAAGTTAAGAAAATGCAAAAAGAATTGAAGAATTATTTGATCATTGTCTTAAGATAATTCTCAAGGCCATGACAAATAAGTCACGGCTGTGAGAGGTGTGTCACATCCATGACACACCATGTCATGGGTGTGATACTAGTTCCATGGGCATGACAACCCAAGTCATGCCCATGAAAGGTGTTTCACGCATTCACGGCCATAAGACACTGCCACCTCAGCCCGAAACCTTATAGTTTTGTATAAAAGCATCGTTTTGACGATAGAAAGTTATGTTTTCATCTAGGAAAAGTTTGAAGAGCTAAAAGAGAGGTTTTGGGAGAATGAAGAGGGGAAAACCTCTCATCCTTTGGAGAAAAATCGAGAGTTAGACATTTCAATGCCATTTCGGAAGTGACATTGACGCAGATGACCTAATTAAGCATTTCTCTCATTGTTTGTTGTTTTTTCTCCTAGGGATTGATTGTGTTATCCTATGTTTAATATTTGGGGTCTTATGTGAGAATGATGAAATGATCTATTTGATTATTTTTATGTGATATGTGTTTAAATATTGATTCATTTGATATACTACACTTAGTGATTAATGTCTTAGAAATGCTTAGGATACTTACTTTAACTCATATTTGATCTTAGGTACATTTCAAAAGTGAAGGAACTAAAGTGACCAAAAAGAATGTCCATTGAAGCCATCTTCTCAATTTTCAAATTTTATTAATTCATGGAGCATGAAGAAGAAAAAGAAGATTGAAAGCAATAGAAGACAATTAAATGTCAAGAAAGATGAGACTTATGCTGGAAACGCAAAGAAGAATACTGTATTATAACTCACGGCTATGCAGTATTTTAATTCCGCTAATGTTTAAGGCATAAAGAATACATGTGTGTGATATGAAGAGGGGCTGGAAAAATAAAGAAGTGTGACATAAAGATGTTTTACAAGAGGACAAAGTTGCAATGGTGTCAGATGTAGCTTGAAAAGCTAGGATAATAAAACAAAAAAATTGGACAGCTAGATATTTGGAGAGCTCTTACTAGCGGCTACATGGATTGCATGGGCTGAATGTATATCACATGAGTTATAACTATTATTCCATGTTTAAAGTATATAAAAAAAGAGATATTGAGGTGTTGGGCTGAGCAAAAGCACGTGAGTGTGTGAATGTTATAGAAAACGTGGAAGAATGAAAACGTAAAGAGTTGGAATCGGAGGGGAAGTGAAAATGCAACACCTATACATTTTATCTAATTTTTAACCTAGCTACCTCACAAGTCTTTAAAGAGGGCTACAAAATAAGAAAAAAGGGGGAGGAAGTGTCAGCTAGAGAGGGCTGAAGTGGAGAAGAAAAGAAGGGATATCTAAAATAAGGTGAAGACTGAAGGAAAGGTAGCAGCTGGATCATCTATTTGGTTAAGCCATCTCTCCACTGATTTGAAGCTAGTTTTTATCATAAAAAGAGAGTGGAAAGGTTGCTGCATTTTGGAGAATAAAATGAGGAGTGTGAGGGCTGAAGTGGAGGAAAAAAAACCAAAGCTACCATTTGTTTTGGTGAAGACAATGTGAGTGGAGGTTGGTTTTAATGTAACGACGAGTAGAGAAGAGAGAGCTAGCGACAGAAAGTGTTTTAAACACACGTGAACAGTGAAGTGATCCATTAATCTTTATTTGTCACATCACATGAACAGTAGCAAAGGGAGAAGAGAGGAGTGGAGTGGAATAGAGTGGAGGAGCTAGGTTTTCTTCGTTATTTTTTTTCACCACCAAAGTATAGAGAAGATGGCTCACACTTGGAGCATAAAAATGGAGATGGAAGGCTAGCTTCCTGACATCGGTTCAATAAGAATATCGATGCCAAGTCACGATTACGCTATTTTATCACTTTAAAGTTGTAATTCTTTTTGGATTGTTGTGTTGTTGGTGTTGATTTTATTGGGTTAGGATGAATGATCTTAATACGTTATTTTGATTATTTTATTTTGAACCTCTTACTAAAACATTGAATGTAATTCATAATCTTTACTTTTGATGTTTATGAGTAGCATCTAATGATCGTTAATCGTTAGGAACAACATAACTTAGGTTAGATAATCCGAACGTATGAGGTTACTGCCTATATTGATCATTTTCCAATTCGTAATGTGATTGCCAAATTGAATCTATAGATCATATCTTAGGTTATTCAGTAGTTAGGTTTAATTAACGATCGTATCTTGATTAAACATCACCTATGGAAAAACCAAGATTAGTAGAACATTCTATTAGTCTCAGATCAATAGTCCGAAAGAGTTGTAAAGATGTTAGAATGATGGAATATGCTTAATTTTGTTTAGGTCGAGATTGACCTAGAACCGGACCTTTCTTATATTCAACACTTTCTCATTTTCGATTGCTTATTTTAATTTATTTTGATAGTTTACTTTTACTTTAATTTCTAAATTGCTTAAAAATCCAAAACCCCATTATATTTTCCTTACATTATAAAAATTAATTGAACATTCCCTATGGATTCGATCCTGACTCACCATAACTACAAATTTTAATGTGCAACGTTAAGTAAATTTTGCAATGCACTCAACACACGCTGTCAAATTTTGGTGCCATTGCCAGGGTGTGTGGTAGTTTAATTTTCGTATTTTATTTTAATTGATGTTTTGTTAATATATTTGTTTCTTTTTTATTATTTGTTAACTTTTAAAAATTTGTAAGTGTTAGTGTATGGTAGTGACCAAATCTCCTTGTAAAGAAATTGAACTGCTTGATCTAGAGATCGAGAGAACATTATGGAGTTTAAGAAGAGAAGCAAGAACATCTTCAGTAGTAGACCCAGAGTAGTAGACCCAGAATATGAATCTGAAGCAACTATGGCAAATCTAAGAATGTTGAGAGACTTGGCTGCACCAAAGTTAACCCAAAAACCCTTATGCATTATATTTCCTTACCTTTGAGTTAAAATCTAGATTAATTCATTTATTACCTAATTTTCATGGTCTTGCAGGTGAGGATGCACACAAACATCTCAAAGAGCTCGATGTGGTTTGTTTGACCATAAAGCCTCCTGGGGTGACAGATGAGCAGATCATATTAAAAGCCTTCCTGTTCTCACTCAAAGATGCAACAAAAGATTGGCTGTTTGATTTACCAATTGGGAGCATAAATACTTGGTTGGAGATGAAGAGACTGTTTTTATAGAAATATTTTCTAGCCTCAATGACGGCAAGTATTCAGAAGGAGATATATGGCATCAAGCAGCATAATGGAGAATCTCTTTACAAGTATTGGGAGAGGTTCAAGAAGTTATGTGCCTGTTTTCTACAGCATAATATACCAGATCAAATTCTTATCCAATATTTATATGAAGGATTGTTACCGACAGAGAGGAGTTTGGTTGATGCAGCGAGCAGTAGAGCACTTTATGAGAAGACTTCCATTAAAGCCAGGATATTACTTGAGGGGATGGCTGCTAACACCCAACAATTTGGCACTCACAATGATGTTTGACAAGTAAATGAGGTAAGCACTTCATCCATTGAACATCTTTTAGATAAACTAACAAATTCAGTAAGTTGTATAGAAAATTTAATAAAAATCAAAAGCAAGCATACAAAATTCGGAAAATCAAATGGGTCAGATGGCAGTGAGGCTGAATTACCTAGAATTGCAAAGTGGAGGAAAATTATCATCCCAACCAGACGTAATCCTAAAGAATGTTAGTGCTATAACCCTAAGGAGCAGAAAGGAGATTGAGGGTCCCAAGAGAACCCCACTAAGGATTGCTATCGAGGAAGAGATCGAGAAGGAATTGGGAAAGGAAAAAAATATGTCATTGAATACGAAGGTAAATTTCAAACGGCCCAATATTATTAAAACTAACCTTCCACCTTTTCCTTGCAGCTTGACAAGACCAAACAAAGAGGAGAAACACAAAGAGATATTGGAGACCTTCTGAAAGGTGGTAGTTAATATACTTTTGCTGGAGGCAATCAAGCAAGTAACAAAGTATTACAAATTCCTCAAAGAACTATGTCCACATAATAGGAAACTGAGGGGTGATGAGAAAGTGACGATGGGTGAAAATATGTTAGTAGTATTCAGAAAGAAGATGTCTCCAAAATTCCAGGATCCAGGTATGTTTACCATTCTCTGCAAAATTGTTAATATTATGATTAATCGAGCTAAGATGGATTTATGTGCTTTTATTAATGTGATGCCTCGTTTGATTTATGCTTCTTTGAATTTAGGCCCTTTAAAAGAAATGAGTGTAATCATACAGCTGGCTGATCACACTAATGCTTATCCTAATGGTATGGTTGAGAGGATGTTTTGGTGCAGGTGAATAAGTTAGTATTTCCTACAAATTTTTATGTTGTGGATATGAATGATGACACCTCATGTAATTCGATACCTATTTTACGGGGGAGACTGTTTCTTAATACGACTTAAACTAAGATAGATGTTCATAAAGGCACCCTCACAATGGAATTTGATGGGAAAGTGATTCAATTCAATATTTCTGATGCCATGAAATATCCTCATAATGATCATTATTTTTCGTTATTGATGTGATTGATCCTTTGGTACAGGAAATGTTTAAATTAATTTGTAGGGATCATTTAGAAATGGTTTTAACTAAGGATATGGAAGTAGAAGCCAACACAGATGTTGAGATGGGAGAAGGGCTCGTGGAAATGAAAGCCGCCTTGGATTCATTAGAAAGCTCTCCAAAAGGTATGATTTGGCTTCTATACAACTACCTAAAGCTTACCAAAAGTTGTTACCTTCTGATGTACAGGCACTAGAATTGAAATTGAAGCCACTCCCTACACATATGAAGTACGCCTATTTGGGAGATAAGCAGACTCTCCCAGTTATCATTTCAGCAGAGTTGACTTCAAATCAAGAGGAGAGGCTGGTTCAATTGCTAAGAGAGCATAAGAAGGATACTGGGTGGACTATCACAGATATCTAAGGGATAAGTCCTTCCATTTGCATACACCACATTTTGTTGGAGGAGGATGCAAAATCCACAAGGCAAGCTCAGCATAGGCTGAACCCTTTAATGATGGAAGTTGTGAAGAAGGAGGTGCTGAAGCTTCTCGATGTTGGAGTTATCTACCCAATTTTCGATAGTAAGTGGGTAAGTCCTATCCAAGTGGTTCCAAAGAAGTCTGGAATCATTGTTTTGACAAACCAAAAAGGTAAGTTGGTTCCCACCCGAGTGCAAACTGGGTGGCAAGTATGTATTGATTATAGAAAGTTAAATTCTACTACTCATAAAGACTACTTTCCCCTGCCTTTTATTGATCAGATGCTTGAGAGATTGGCTAGTTATGACTACTCAAAGATCAGGAGAAGACCACATTTACATGCCCATTTGGTACGTTTTCCTACCGAAGGATGCCATTTACATTATGTAGTACACCTGCCACATTCCAAAGGTGTATGGTAAGCATTTTTTTAATATGTTAAGAAGAATATCGAGGTATTCATAGATGATTTTGGTGTGTATGGATCTTCTTTTGATAAATGTCTTGAGAATCTTGCCATTATCTTGGAACGATGTATAGAAACTAACCTTGTATTGAACTGGGAAAAATATCATTTTATGGTAGATTAAGGTATAGTTTTAGGCCATGTGATATCTACTAAGGGTATCAAAGTAGAAAAGTCCAGAGTTGATCTTATTTCTTCTTTACCTTACCCCTCTACTGTGAGGGAAGTGCATTCTTTGCAGGTTTTTATCGAAGGTTCATTAAGGACTTCTCAAAGATAATTGCACCACTATGCAAGATTCTTCAACAAGATGTCACCTTTGAGTTCAACGAAAAGTGCAAGGAAGCATTCAACAAACTTAAGGAGCTTTTGACATCCCCAACGGTGATTCAACAGCCAGATTGGAAACTCCCCTTCGAGATCATGTGTAATGCAAGCAATTATGCAATAGGGGCGATTCTAGGACAAAGAGTGGGAAAAGCCTGGCATGCCATCTACTATGCTTCAAAGACTCTAAACCTAGATCAATTGAATTATTCCACTATTGAAAAAGAACTATTATCTACACTTTTTGGTTTGGAAAAATTTCGATCGTATTTGCTTGATGTTGAAGTGATTGTTTATTCTGGCATACATCTTTATGATATTTGCTCAGAAAGAAAGAAGCAAAGTCGAGGCTGATCAGATGGATTCTTCTTCTTCAAGAATTCAACTTAGAGATTAGAGATAAGAAGGGGGCAGAAAATGTGGTGGCAGACCATCTCAGCTAATTGATAAATGAAGAAGATGATATCCCTCTATAAGAAACCTCTCTGGATTACCAATTATTTTCTGCCGATACGACACCCCCATGATATGCAGATATTGTCAATTTTTTAGTTACTAATGAATTATCTATTAGTTTGGCAAAGGCTTAGAGGGATAAGCTATAGAGTGAAGCGAAGTATTACATATGGGATGACCTATATCTTTAGAGGCACTGTGCAGATCAAGTTATCAGGAGGTGTGTACTGGAAAATAAATCATCTTCAATTTTAGCCTTTTGCCATTCGTACGCTTGTGGAGGACATTTTGGAGTGAAAAGGACAGCTCATAAAGTTTTGGAGAGCGGCTTCTACTGGCCAACATTGTTCAAAGATGTCTACAAATCCTGTGATAGATGCCAATGGTTAGGCAACTTATCCCATAAGGATCCATTGCCACAAACTCCTTTACTTTTATGTGAAATTTTTGACATTTGGGGCATTGATTTTATGAGACCTTTCTCTTCATCTTTTGGCTTTACTTATATATTGCTTCCAGTTGATTATGTTTCTAAATGGGGGGAAGCCAAAGCCACTAGGACTAACAATGCCAAGTTGTTGCAAATTTTGTTAAGGCTAACATTCTTTCCAATTCGGTATACCAAAAGCCATCGTTAGTGACAGAGGAACCCACTTTTGCAATAGGGTGATGGAAGTAATGTTCAAAAAATATTACATCACACACAAAGTTTCTACTGCTTACCATCCCGAAACTAACAGGTAAGATGAAGTCTCAAATCAAGAAATCAAGTTAATCCTGTAGAAAACCGTGCAGCCCAATAGGAAGGTGTTGGCCCTGGGTCTCAGTCCTTACTTCATGGTATTAAGGCGCCAAACTTGGGGAATTTTTAAAAATAAAAGTATATATATATAATTAATAACAAGGTAAAAAGAATTAAATTTCTTGGTAGGAATAAAAACATTAAACAAACAATTAAATAAATAAAAAAGAAGTACAAAAGTGATAGGCGTGACTTAAAAAAAGTCACGGGCATGAGAACAATACTTAGGTCTGTGAGAGAAACACGATCATAACTTTTGATGAACAATTGCAAATTTTCAAGCATGATCGCGACTTTCATGAAAAACGGGGTTCATCGTGATTGTGCATCTAACTGCACACTCCTACTTTAATTCATCCTATTCTAAAGTCAAAAAATTACAAACTTTATGTCTTTGGAAAGCTAAGAGAAGGATCTACAACTTTTATGAAGACAATTTTGTCAAATTCTACGTAGATCAATACAGTTTATTCATTAAAGTTTTAGAATACATTTTATTCCCTTTTTCCTCTTTTTCTCTAATGTCAGTTTATATATAACTGCTAACTGTAACAAAAGACCCGAATCCAACAATTAAAACCATTCATAAAAAACTCCCAACTTAACCAATTTCTTCATAAAAAACTATCCAAAGCCTTAAAACATCTAACAATTTTAATCCCAACACCATTGACACTTAACATAGAAGAAATTTTTGCACATATACAAAAGAGAAATTCTGTAATTCTTACTGTCATTTCTCTAACAAAGCAGAGATTGTACATAACTTTATATTACATATAAAAAACCATATTAGTAGCATAATACAAAAATACAATCATAAATGTTCATGCTTGATATGCTTCTAGAGTACCAAAAGTTTCTAAACTAACTAGTTACAAGAGACTAAAATCTTGGAGTTGTCAAAGCTTTGCAAGAGTTCAGTAATGATAAACTTTTTCTTCACCTGAGGAGTGAAAAAATAATGGGGTAAGCTGTGAGGCTTAGTGGCTAATATGTTTATAGCCAGCCATAACAAACCACACACACAATCAAGTATATATATGTGCATTTTAGACTTAGCAGATCACACTATCCACATTCCAAATTTTGAGAATTTATATAGACATGAATACATCACCACATAAATCAGATCATATGTTTCATTTAATCATCACAAAATAACACTTAATTATGCTCCATTTTCAACAAATTAAGATGCAATGCACAAACATAACGACTCAAGAGAATCCAATAAAACAGAATGGCGAAATCGAAGTTTACACCATGAACAGAATGAGTCCATTTTTTAGAGCTCATGTGCTACAAGCGAGCAGCAAGGAAAAGGCTTTAGGTCAACGTACACGTGACGGATAGAATGGTATCTCTCTTACCCATAGAAGCAAAATTTCCAAAGCTTATCTCTCTTTACCATAGAAGCAAAATTTTCGAAGCTTATATATTCCATATCATACTTATACTTCATGCTTTTTTTCTATTCATTAATACCAAAAAGAGCAAAATCTTTCAAAGTCAACATAACAACAAATCACAGTGCATTTTTCCCACATTCACAATGTTTCAAAAACAAGCATTTAAGCACACATAAACATATAATAAATTAGCCCATCATCACAATAACCATAAACATATTACCCACCTATTTACTTGTAATTTAAAAATCAAGTTTGTTCTTTTTCTTGCTCTTACTTTCGAAGTTCTTGGTTCCTTTCAAACAAACATATTTTCATCCAATCAACATACACGAATAAAACTTCCATAAGCTTTAAATATCCAAAAATGAGCT
>JAOQMS010000005.1:15954821-15975613 GCA_027563885.1 Erythroxylum longipes
TAATAAAATAAATAAATAAAAGATAATAATTATATTAAATAAATAAAATTTATAGGAGAGGTAAAAATAATACCCAATATGAAAAATTTTCCATAATAAAAAATTCACATCTTAATTCAAAAGAAGAAAAGTCACAGGCATGACTCTTCGTAGTCACGCCTATGACCAATAAAAACAAACAATTGGAGGAGGTAGGTGTATCAGCTTGGCTGTGTGGTCAGAATGTGAGTCTTGTCCCAATTTTTTAATCAAACCTCAATGTATTAAGTGCGGCACAGAATAGATACAGCGTTGACAGAACCCGATCTGAATCCTCTTTTTAGCATTTTGCACCTTAGAATGTCAGCTGAGGATGCGACTTGTCAAGGCAAAGTTGATCATAACTTTTATCAGAGAGAAAGGACATCGAAAGTATTAAGATCAGACGGTCAAGATGACGAGTCCAAGGCTCTTGTCTTTATCCTAATTAAAGACCTTACTGCTTTCCGCCACGTGTTTTTGTACCAGAGATAACTTGGATTTTCCTTAAACTCAAAGCCACCATGTCGATCGTTGGATGTAATAATCCAACGGCAGCCAAATCAACCATAACAATCTAAATAACACACTCAACACACTGCTATATTTTTTAATTACGAACGGGAACACGGCACGTGTCGTGCTCCAGGCCCCTTACAGCCGTTGGATCAGGTCCATTTACGACTGACCCACTTTTTTTAAAATTCGATCACTGTCACCCGTCCATTCAAGAAAAACGTTTCGCATTTTATGTTTGCCAAAACGGAATAAAGATCACTTTGCAAGTGATAAAGCTTTTGCTTTCTTGTTCTCTCTCACACACAACGCGCACCAAACTTCACCTTCCTGAGTTTCGATTGACCGCAACCCTAACTCTATCCGCCGGTGATTCCAGGAGACTCTCCTTTTTCTCTTTCTGTTTCACTTCACTTTGTTAGGTTTTGTTAGTTCAAGTCTTCGAATTTGAGGGCGGTTGCTTACTTTTAGACTTTTAGTTTGTGGTTGTGGAGCAGTAGATGAACATCGTACTGGTCTGGGAAGAGCTGAGGATCTAACGGCCTGTATTTCGTCACCGGATGGAGGGAGGTAGCGTCTCTAGACTTAATTGTTCTGGTACTGTTCATTTCCTACATCTTTTTTTTAATCCTCCGTAGTATAAAGCAGCTAAGGTTTGAATTGTTTTTAGCTTTTTGTGACTTTTATGATGCCGTGTTGCTGTGGTTCTTAATTACTTAGTTGAAATTATAGACACGTAAACGTATTTGCTCCCCTTAAGGGATGGTTGGCCGCTATAGACGAATTGAGGTCTCTAGCTTTAGTGAGAATCAATGTTTTAAATGCTGAACGAGCTGGACGTAGGGCTTTTATTCCATGCACTCCTGTTAATGATTGGACAGTTTTATATAAGGTCAAGACCAAGTTTTCCATTTATTTATTTTAATGCGTATCTGTAATTGTGCATATTTAGTGCAAGTGCTGTTTTTCAGTATTTACATATTCCACGTCAAAGTTGATTCTTTCTTTGAATTGTGTCAGACTAGTAGCTTACTTATTCTGTTTAGCCTGGTTACACAGTATTCTTTATCAAAGCATTAGGTATATTTGAAGTTAGAGAGACGTGTCATTGTGGGCATGATGTGCAGTGGTCACTTTGATTCAACTGAACATTTTTCTGTTTCTTAGCATATTAGGAGCAAGTGGCTTTTATCTTTGCCTTTTTGGATCTTTTGTTGAACTTATTGTGGATTCTAGTGATCAAATGTGCGTTTCCAGTTCAGCTTTTGTTCTTCAACAAGCAACAGTGTTGACTAACTAGCAAATGTAACCTGCTTTGTTGGAATAATTATTTTTTCTTCGTTGCTTAAGATTGAATTATGCACATTAGTTGAACTTATAGAATCTAGTGATGAAATTAGCATTTCAAGTTCAGCTTTTATTCTTTAACAGGCAACAGTATTGAATAATAGCAGTAGTCTCCTTTGATAGAATAGTTGATATTTGCTTCTTTGCTTACGATTGTTTGAACTATGCTCCTTGGTACCTATACTAATGTAAGGGTCTTTTCATTATTTTCATATTCACTCCCACGTAGTATCCAATAATTTGTGTGAAGTTTACAATTCCTCTGCACTTTCTTTCCTAATAAGTACAGACCCTTTTGTTTAGATTATTGTACTGCTACATTATTCTTTTTGAAATGCAACGACTTCTGTTAGTTTAAATAATAACTTATCCTTGAGCCATAACAAACTCAATCATTACCTGAATCTTTTCCTCCTATTAGTCAATTTTCCTATTCAAAAGAAAAGAAATCTAGTGTTGTGGAAATTCTAATCCTACTGAAAATTTCTCTAGGGTATCCATTGTTCTCTATTATTATTACACTTTTTCCTTAAATAAAACTGCTCTATTTATTCTATAAATAAAGAATCATAGTTCCTTATGTTTGGTTTCTGTTTAAATGTTTGGCGATCTACTGGCCAAGTTGGGTTGCTTTAAATACAGTAAGATGTGGGAGTTGCTAGACTCAGTATTGCATTACTGCAATTTGACGTGAATTAGTAGTGTTCTTTTCATTTCTCTTCCCCTTTCCTAGGGTTGTATTATGGAACATGTTGGATATGTTCTTCAGTTGTATAGTCGTTTGAACTGCGATTAAGGATGTAAGTGGCATTAGTTATTAATGCGAAGATACAGCTTGTTTCGAGAATTTGAAATAGGAAAAAAAGGAATGTTTTACCATTTGTTTCATAGTCTTTTACCTTTATTTGATATGCTCCAAACTTTGGTGGTTTTGATATTAATGAAGTGTAGTTAGAAAACTTTACTTTTCTACCTTTTCTACTTATAGTGGAAAATTTTTATTTTTCTTTTGTTCCATTTGTGATATCATGTTAATTGTGTTTACTAAGCAAATTGCTTCAAAATAGAAATAGGAGCTCAATTAGTTGTATAATTAGAAGGTTCTAATGTCCTGTTATTTCCACTAAAAATCATATATGATGTCGAATTGGGTCAAGTGGTCATAGTACGTACTTGAGCAAGTTCTCTTGCAATTATTTGTAAAACATACACCAAAAAAAAAAAAAAAATTGGTGTGATATGATTTACTTTCATTTGATTCATAAAAAGGACTTGGTAGAAAAAGTAGTTTTTATATTTTTCCTGTGTGTGTCTACGTTAATCTTGACATGGTTATAGTCTGTGTATATTGTCATGGTAATTATTGAAGTATTTGTAGCTGGTTCATTATGCGGGATCATTCTTTTTTCAGCTTTTTCTGTGGCAGGGTATCCTTCTTGCCTCAACATGTGATCTATACATCTAGTGCACTTTGTGGGCATACCCTCGCAGTCTCTATCCTCCTTTCTCACCTCCTCTCTCTCTTTAATCTCTTGCTGTTGCAGGCATACACCCATGGATTATGATGACAATGATTTTCAGAGCCAGAATCTTCATTTAGCTAGTGAAGGGAGCAACAATTTTCCACCTGTTTTAAGGCCATATGCTCTTCCCAAGTTTGATTTTGATGAACCTGTTCATGGATCTTTGAGATTTGATGGTTTGGTTGAAACCGAGATCTTTCTTGGAATTGAAAGCAACGGAGATAATCAGTGGATTGAAGATTTCTCCCACAGTAATAGCAGGATACAGTTCAACTCAAGTGCAGCAGTGTCTTGCTCAATTTCAAGGCACAACAATGTTTGGTCAGAGGCTGCTTCCTCAGAATCTGTTGAGATGTTATTAAAATCTGTTGGGCAGGAAGAAATTGTTCCAGTGCAAACAGGCAATAAAGAATTAGATTCCTTTGATGAACTAGGTTGTATAGTAAAGCCAATGGAGCTCAGTGTGAAGCAGGATAATAGCACACAGTCCGATGTTGGTGTTATTTCAGATTTACAGCATTCACGACCACCAAACGAGGCTCTGGATGATACTTGTGCATTGAATGATAGTGGAGGGCTTCAGTCTCAGGTTGATGATATTTCACAAACTCGTGAGAATAGCCTCTCTGGTAGTAGGGTTTCAAATGACCCAACTTCTCTTACTGCTGATGGCTACGTACCTGTCACTGAGAGGAGGTTGGGGACTGATGATGCAGGTAATGATGTTAGTGGAAGGGAAGTTGACGATTTAGTTACTATGTCTTTGGATGACAGGAAAGAAATGGCTTCTAATTCAGAGATGCAGGCTGATTGCACCTTGTTATCTTCAGGAAACAGTATTAGGAGTGGTGACGATCTAAGTGAGGATCTGAAGTTTAGGAACAAGATAGCTGGTGACAACATGAATGTTCCAGATACCAACAGTGAGCTCCAGGAGGAGCAGCATCAGATTATCCAAGGGTTTCAGAGGGACGATCGAATCGTGGAGACAGATTTGTCTGGAAGTGGTTCTTCTTATTTTGATAGAACTAACTTGGGTAATTCGGAGGAACCAGTAGGCATTATGTCGAAACATGACTCTGGTTCTCTTGAAAATTTAGAGAACGCAGATCAGTCTGGAGTATCTGTGCATGAGGTAGAACCAAAGGGCTGTGTTACTATGCAGAGACTTGAAGTGGATGACTCTGATGGTTCTCCATTACCTAGCACAAAGGTGGTAAGTAATACTACTGCAACTCTGTTGTCTAAGGTAGAAAGTGAAACTTCAAAAGGCAAAGTGGATAGTAGCACTAGCTATGGGGGTGGTTGTTCCAGCTTGGCTGTGATTAGTTCTTCAGCTGAACTTCTTGGAGGAAAGCATGAAAAGAGTCATGCTTCATCTACAGTAATGGCTGAATCCACGCTAATTTGCAGAACAGGTAGTCTTGTTGAGCAGGTTGATACTCCTGTGTGTGACCAAGATATTCCAGATGCAGGAAACAGAAGCACAGAGTTGCCTTCAGACAGCTGTAATATGGATTCTGTTGTTGATCAGTCTCTCATTGCAGAGATAGGGGTTGAGACCATGTGCTTTGATGATGGTGGCAAAAACAAGTCGTTAGGCACAAAATCAGTGTCTGATTCTGATGCTGACAAAAAAACAGGTGAGTAGTTGTACCGACCGTTAAGTTTCAAGAATTATTTAGTTTTTGCCCCAGTTGTTTAAAGTGCTAACTTGTTTATTTAGATAACATAGGTGGTATCACTGGGTGTGCTGGGCATGCCATCACTGGTGATGTACTTCTTGATCATGGTGGAATTGAAAAATCACCTGTACCCTTGGTGGGATATGTCTCCTCTGGTAAGGACAAAGATACGTTGGGTGGGGTTTCAACCAAAGAACACACATCAGACTCCAAGACATCAAATCAACTACGAGCTGGTCCTCAACCTGCCTTGGAATCTAATAAGATCAGTGATTCTGGTGCTTCTGGTCAGATGCTAGAAAGTGATCAGTCTCTGTTAACATTTGATGCTTGTAAAGCAGAAAGCCATGGTGAAGCTCAAGCGGTAGTAAGTAAAAAAGGCAGTCAAAAGAACATGGAGGTCATGGATGTGTGCCCAGTACTTTGTGATTCAAGTGAAAGAAATGGAGAAGGTGCTGAATCAGTTGCAGAAGTAATTGATGAAAAGAAATCCCAAAATATTTCTGGTGAGCATTTGTCAGTCCTACAGTAAGTGTATGAAGATTGTCTTCTCCCACTGTCAAGTTCGACTAAGTATTGTGCTCAGTATATGCATATTGTAAACTGTGTTATCTCATCTCTAGCTCTGTATACTTAAGTAAAGGATTAATGGTCGTTCTCTTTCCCTCTAAACTTATTACTCTTTGATGGACCTATTTTCTAGAAGGCATTTGTTGCTTCTGTATGCTGTTTGACTTATCCATCTAATCTGCCCTATGTTTATGTTGTGCTTGGGATCAACATATGAACGGGCATGACTACATGCAAATACGGATAACTTCTACAACTGCTGGAAAAGTGGTTACATATTCTTTCTCAAAAATTCATATCGTAATTTCTGTTCTCTGATAATTTTTTATGTTATAGACAGTGGAGCTGGGGCTTCTGCCCTCAGAGAGTCTGCCCATGTTGCTGGTCTAAAAGATCTGCAAGAGAATGAAGCTGTAACAGATACTGAGGTTACAAATTATGGGCAGGCTGCTGTTCCAATTACAAGTGGTAAGTAACTTAAGTTTCCCTATTTGCTAATGTTTGTTTGTTATGTTGCATGGCTTGTTAAATTACATCTTACGTGGGGAACTTTCAAACTTCTGTACTCCTGCAATTTCTATATCTCAAGATATACTTTTTGCATTAGAATGCGGAGGAAATCACAGTCAGCGAGTTAGTGTTTCTTCTGCTGTTGGTAGAACTGCTGAAATTTCTCAGAATGAAAATATCAAGGATGGAGAGAAAGGGTTCACAGATGTTAATATAAGCAATGTTTCATCTGCTTCTGGTGATCCTAAGAAAAATAATACCCTTGTAGATGAGAAGAGCTTCACTTTTGAGGTTAATCCACCTGCAGATTCACCTAAGAAGGAAGATTCAGCAAAATGGCGCCCAATTTCCCTTAAACAAACTAGCAAAACAGTACGTGCTTGTTTTAATCTGAAAGTTTGACCATTTCACAAACTATTATATTGCTGTCAATGGTGTGCTTAGTAGGCTAATTTTGCACCTTTTTCCTTATTGCAATTCTTTTGTGGACTCTGAAACTGCCAAAAAAGTGCATGGAAGTCTTTTTCTTTTGGGAAACTTGCTTTACAACATTGTCCCATTCCAGCTTGGTATTTTGAGACAGGAAACTAGGAAATTTAGTCTTCTTGGTTCTAGAGTTTTACAGATTGCGTCTTCAGTAAACACATTTTGTTGGATTTTAAGCCATACAAAGTCTCCAGGAATTAGGTTATTCTTTCAACCACCCAGAAAGGCAGGGCGAAAAACGATAAATTGTAAACCTCTAGCGGCAAAAGTTCTTCTCTTGAATGAGTTAACCGAATAGATATCAACTCGTATATTTGTATAATTTTTACAATTACACTTCCCATGGTTCGCATCTGTTTATTCTTCATTTTTCGTATGGCACCTCTCATAGATTGTGGATGGAACTCCTTCAACTTCTGGCTTGGACCAATCAAATACCAAGGCTGGTCAAGAACTTTGGCATGGAAGTCAAAAGGAACCTGAAGGAGTGATAGCACTTAGTAGATCTAAAAGTAACACAGAACGTAAACCAAGGCGATCATCTGGTAAGGCCACAGCAAAAGAAACTTCCAAAAAAGGAACTACCAAAGAACCAGCACCTGTGAGAATAGAGAGGGGAGATAAACTAGCCAGTATAACACTCAATCCATCTGTGCTTTCTCAACTTGTGCAACCAAATGAGATGCAGCGTTATGGACATGTAGACTCCTCCAGCTTAAAACCCTTTGTTCTTGCAGCATCAACTACTAACCTGCCAGATTTGAGTTCTACTTCAACATCGGCAATATTTCAACAACCTTTCACAGACCTACAACAAGTGCAGTTGCGGGCTCAGATCTTTGTTTATGGATCTTTGATGTACGTCATGTTTTTAACTTCCACCCCCATAAATATAGCATTTTATTTCTGATGTATTTTGTAAAAGAATTTATCATTGGTTGATTGCCTTTCTTTTGCAACTTTTAATGATTTTTGCAATTATCCTGCAGTCAAGGGACGGTACCTGATGAAGCATATATGATATCGGCTTTTGGAGGACCTGGTCAGTGCTTTCTTTTTTCTGATGTTGCCCCTGGTTATTTTCTATCCATTTTTCATCTTATAATGAATCACTTTATTATGACATGCTGTAGATGGTGGTAGGAGCACTTGGGAGAACGCATGGCATTCATGTATAGAAAGGCTTCATGGTCAGAAGTCTCATTTTACTGCTCCTGAGACACCTTTGCAGTCACGCTCAGGTATCTTACTAATTTCTTATTTTGGGTTACTATTGAATTGATTGGTTGACTTACTAACCATGCAAGGGTTGAGATTAATAGGTGCTAGAGTTCCTGATCAAGCAATTAAACAAAGTGCACCCAAAAACAAAGTGTTATCAACTCCTGTTGGACGAGCTAGCAGCAAGGGGAATCAAGCAATTGTAAACCCTGTTGTACCCTTTTCTTCACCACTTTGGAGCTTACCTAACCCATCTAGTGAAACCTTGCAATCAAGTGGCATACCTAGGACTCCGGTTATGGATTATCAGCGAGCACTTTCCCCTTTGCATCCCCTTCAAAGTCCGCCTATAAGGAGTTTTACTGGACATAACCCCTCCTGGATGTCTCAGGCACATTTTTGTGCTCCTTGGGTTGCTTCCCCACAGACTGCTGCACTTGATGCAAGTGGTCGTTTCCCTGTGCAGTTGCCCATAACTGAAACTGTTCAATTTACACCTATAAAGGAATCATCCTTTCCGCATTCCTCTGGCATAAAGCACATTTTCTCTAGTCCTGTGGCGCAGACGGGGGCTTCTGGCATGTTTTCTGGTGTGTCTCTACCTGATTTACAAAAAATGACAGCATCATCTGATCAACCATCTGCTGATTCCAAGACCAGGAAAAGAAAAAAGGCTTCAATTTGTGGGACTCCTGGCCAGAATATTCTGAATCCTCTGCCTCAAGCAGAAGCAGTTTCAGTTTCTGCTGTTGCAAGTCATGTATCTACTTCTGTTACCACCATAACCCCTCTTAGCTTTGTTTCTAAAGCGCCTCCTGAGAAAGTTGTTACATCTGTGCCTTCTACTACTGCAGACCTGAGTAAAGTGGACGAAAGGACAGACAGGAGGACTGTTTTGTCTGATGAGAGTCTATCTAAAGTAAACGAAGCAAGATTGAAGGCAGAGGATGCTACTGCTTTTGCTGCTGCTGCTGTTGGTCACAGTCAGGAAATATGGAATAAGCTGGAGAAGCAAAGAAAAATTGGATTGTTACCAGATATTGAAAGCAAACTGGCATCTTCAGCTGTTGCAGTAGCTGCTGCTGCTGCTGTGGCAAAGGCAGCAGCTGCAGTTGCCAATGTTGCTTCTAATGCTGCATTGCAAGCGAAATTGATGGCTGATGAAGCTGTAGGGTCTAGTAGCTATGGAAACCATAATCAATGCAGTGCAGTTCCAATTTCTGATTGTGTTAATAACATGGGAAAAGCAACTCCATCCATCTTGGAGGGTGATGATGCAGCAAATAACTCTAGCTCCATCCTTGTCGCTGCAAGAAAGGCTGCCAGAATGAGGGTTGAAGCTGCTTCTGCGGCGTCAAAACAAGCTGAGAACATGGATGCTATCGTTAAAGCTGCAGAATTGGCTGCAGAGGCTGTATCTCAAGCTGGGAAAATAGTTTCCATGGGTGATAATTTGTCTTTGGATGAAGCTGTAGCGTCTGGTTCAGAGTGTTACCATAAAGTTGCTCAAGTAATTTCTAAAACAGGTTCTAAGTTTGTTGATATCAGTAGAGAAAATCTGAAAACAGATAGATCTGGGGGTCCAGATGCTTCTTCCAGACACTTAGGAGAGGGTCCACCAAATAAGAAAAAATCACAGAGTATGAATTATTTGAAGTTTCCTGCTTCAAGAGAGACCCGTGAAGACGATGTGAGACTGGTAGATGTCATGTGTGGTGCTGGTGCAGCCATTGCAAAGGATGCTAGGTCACAAAAGGGCAGGAAAGATTTGGATTTATCTAAGACTATTGGAGTGGTTCCTGAATCAGAGAATGGATTAACATCTTCTTACACTCTTCAGAATGAAATTGTGAAAACAGATTTGTTAAATGGAAATAGCATCAAGGAGGGTTCCCATGTTGAGGTTTGACAATTTCCAACAATAGTTTTATCATGTTGAAGGCACATGCACTTCTGATGTTACTTGCTTTCTTTACTTACCATCTAGGTTTTGGAGACTGTTTAGGGGGTCCCCTTGTTTAATGTTCGTAACAAAAATATCTTTTATAAATTATTTCTTTCCTCTCCTTTCATTAATATGATAACTTCTCTAGGCTTTCAAAGATGGGAATGGATTTAAATCAGCCTGGTTCTCGGCAAATGTGTTGAGTCTAAAGGATGGGATGGCTCATGTTGAGTATGATAAACTGAGAACTGCTGAAGGTAAGCTACTTTTAACTGTGCATATTTTCTGATTGGTTGAATGTCATCAGCCATTAATGCTGAAGATTTTGCTAATACTTTTGTTCCCCATCAATGTTAAATACTTCTTGGGAACAGAGTAAGATGGATAATGCTTCAGTGCTTAGGTTTCTAGGCAGTTCATTTTTATCAACTGTTTGATTTGGCGCAGGATCGGAGAAGCTGAAGGAATGGGTGTCACTTTTCAGCGAAGGAGATGCAGCACCCAAGATACGCATAGCTCGTCCTATTGCAGCAATTCCATCTGAAGGAACAAGAAAGAGACGCAGGGTTGCCAATGGAGATTATACATGGTCTGTTGGTGATAGAGTTGACGCATGGATGCAAGATAGGTATACATTTGAATATTTATATTTACAGTTCACATGACTGATATAGCTAAATCAGTGAAAAGCCATTAGTTAAGTTCCTACAAAAGTTTTGGAGAGTGTAAGGTATTCTAGGGTTCCTGTAATTATGTGGCATTTTGGTTGTGCATAGAAATAAATTAATGCTACTCAGAATCATCTATTTTATTAATTTTCAAAACTATCTAATGTAATAATTTTCAAAATCATCTTTTTTTTTTTTTTGATTTCTCCTAAAGAATACAGAAGCTGTTCTTTCGGCACAAACAATATTTTCTTAAGAATATGCCAAATTTATTATTGCATGGTCTTTTAGCAACATAGTCTGATGAGACAGTGAATGAGTGTGCATGACATATGCATATTAGATTGATAATTAGCAGTAAAAAGGCTAGTCTAAGCCTTTTACTTTCTGTTTCTGCATCACTGCAAGAGTTATGAACCATAATTTCATGATCCAGATTCGTTTATTAATTGTTGGTGAAAGGAATCCATAGAAACACGTCATCTGCCAGATAGGCAAATCTAGAAAAGATGATTAGCTTTAGCATATACAGTGTTGCAGCAGAAGTGGATTATTTAATGCCTGTTACTTTTCTGTACATCCATGGTTTTTTTTTCCTGATTGTCTTCTAAGAAGTGCAATGAACTGGTTTTATAAGTATTTTCCTAGATGGGTTGACCAGCAAGTTACTATTTCCATTGTCATCCTAAAGATTCGGTTTAAACGGTGTATGGCTTGTCATCACAAGGATCATGAACTCTCTATTTTTGAGTTCTGTATTCTGTTCAAGAATTTTCTTACCTGTCTGGTCCAATTTTTTCTTAAACTGTCAGCTGGTGGGAAGGGATTATCACTGAAAAGAACAAGAAAGATGGTACTATGTTGACTGTCCATTTTCCAGGTGTGTAATCAAGGCTGCTATAATGCTATTCAATAATCTCTAGGTTAGTGATGTTCTTTTGCTGAACTATAGAATTTCTTTGCCTGAAATGTGTTTTTTGCTGTTTTGCTTGCAGCACAAAGTGAAACATCATTAGTTAGAGCATGGCATCTCAGGTCGTCTATTATGTGGAAAGATGGAGAATGGATTGAATGGTCCAGTTCAAGAGATAGTGATCATGTTGCTCACCTGGTGGTTGTCAATTTTGCCTCTTTTCCCCCTGCCACACCGCCTGATTATTTTTCCCTGATATGGCTTTAGACTTTTAACTTACTGTTGTACTGCCTTTAAATTTCAGGGTGATACACCACAAGAGAAGCGACCAAGGGTTCAGGCACCTGCTGTGGAGGCCAAAGGAAAGGATAAGATGTCAAAAATACTCGACTCTCAGGAATTAGATAAGCCCAGTGAACCAACACTACTGGATATATCTGATGATGATAGAATATTCAACATTGGAAAGGGAAGTAGAGATGATAGTAAACTGGATACATTGAGAATGACTCGGACGGGGTTGCAGAAAGAAGGATCACGAGTTGTTTTTGGAATACCTAAGCCTGGAAAGAAAAGAAAATTCATGGAAGTCAGTAAGCATTATGTTTCAGATCGAAGTGGTAAAGTTAATGAACCAAATGATTCAACTAAGTTCACTAAACGCACGAGATCTCAGGCATCAGGATTACAAGGATGGAAAAATAATTCCGAAGCTGAATCAAATCAGAAGCAAGCTGTCAATCCTAAGCCCAAAGTTATAAAGTCTGGAAAACTTCAGTATGCGTCCACGCGAACAATTTCTTCTCAAAAGGACAATCTATTAGGTTCTCAGGTTTCTGTTATTGCTGAAGGTGCTAGTGCAGATCACATTGCAAAGACCAAGGATTTTGTGAGTCATGTTGAAAATGCTGCAGAGAAACATAACCTAGTGAACATGCAATCCCTTTCTGGTTCAGAGGGAGCGGCGGGTCCTGTCTTGTTTTCTTCAGTAGCCCTCCCATCAGATACTCTTTCCTCCAAAAAATTGCCTTCATCAAACGTGAAACCTGAAAGATTAAGTAAAAGGAAACTTGCTCCTATTGTTGGAAAGTTGGGTAAAATCGAGGACAAAGTTTTCAGTAGTAATGCTTCAAAATCAGCACTTGAAGCTACTGAACCTCGGAGATCCAACCGCAGAATTCAACCAACATCAAGAGTAAGTGTTAAGATTAGAATTTAAAGCCCTTCAAAATAACCCATTTTGTTGCTTTAGACAATCACATATTTGGTAATTTGTTCATCTTTATCATTATAAATCATCCCACTTGATTTGTCCATCATTACAAGTCATCCATTTAGGGCTTATGAATAGGACTTCACTTTCTTCCCAACTTAAATAAAATTTACTCTCAATTGAACTTTGATCCTATTATGATGAATATTTGATAATTGGTATTGGAATGTGGAAAATGTAGCTTACTTTTACTCATAAGTTGTTCGTAATACTGTTGAAAAGTTAACATGCCTTTTGATTGAGTGCCTTGATGAGCTTCTTTTCTTCTTGTTTATAGCTGCTGGAAGGCCTACAAAGCTCATTGATGGTCTCAAAAATTCCGTCTACTTCGCATGATAAAAGTCACAAAAATAGGATCACTTCTAGAGGTATGATCTCAATTGCCACAATGCTGATATAGTAGTCTCTTTCTCTATGTGTTTCCATTTCATCAAGCATATATGGAACCAACTCCATTGTTGCAGGGAATAAGCATGATTGAAAGTTCTTAAGTTCTTCAAAATGTGAGATGTAGTTGAAAGAAGCTGGATGCTCACTGGATAAAAGAAAAGATCAGGATAGCTTTCTGTATATTTGTAGGAGGGTAGATAGCTAGGAATGGAAATTCTTGCTTCCTTTAGTTTAATTATGAGATGTAGCAGATAGATGTTCATATCTATTGTAGCTTTTCACAAAATTATGATATGATCTTTTAGACATCTTCTGTAACAGTTTGTAAATGGAAATTCTCCTTGTAGCTAGGCTTGAAAATGCAGGAAGCTCTATGATCATCTTTTATTGTTACACCTCTGGGAATATCACTTTTGTTTATTATTTTCACAATTAATGATCTTTCTTTTCATCCTAGGCATTCATGTAGGATATTTCTGTGCGCATTTTTTGTGATTTGCAATTACTGGAACTTAGCGGTTGCTGACAATTGGAATAGGCCTAGGGCCCTTGCTGAACATGAAGTAATTGCTTCAGCCACAAGCAGTGGTGCCCCCTTTCGCTTAATTTTGGTATTATGGTTATATTTCCATTTGAATTGGAAAAAAAAAAAAAAAACACTTACAAATTACTACATATCAAAAATAGGATGCTGGTGTATAAATGTAACCCCGATCTTTTTATCTCAAGATCTGGAAACATTCACCCAAAGGCATGGTAAGATGAATGTCGCGTTTAACGGACTCTCATTGAGCAAACCACTACCTGCCTGTCCGTGATCTTTTGGTTAGGTCATTACATTATGATGCCCAACTTGATTTTAAACTGAAAAAAGATAGAAGAAGCTCGGGATAGGGAATAAATTGAATCGATGTAAGCGCATGCAAAAGAGCTAAAAATTCTGTTCCATCAAGTCAGCAGTAATTTGCCCTAATCTAGCATCATCCTGGAGAATCAACTAATGTTATATAGATGGGGCAATGTAAATATCGAAAGAAAGAAAGATGGAAAAAGGAAGATCACAAATAATCTTTTTAGAATCAACTGAGGCATATTCCAGTGCGTCTTCGTCTGGAAGTACCATCGGGAAGCTCGCAGAGGACTACGAGAAGAACTAGCATTAGAGAGAGGAAATAAGTTCAGATCTTGCTCTTTGCAAAAGTTCACTTTTTAAAGGTGAAAATTAGAACCACCGTAATCATGAAAGCACGTTCTTTACCTGAGGAGGATGATCTCCTATGCCTTCGTAGTCCCTCAATCGCCCGCAACCACCGGTACCAAAACATACGCAAGAACTTAAGCAGATCGCCTATAGAAGAACCCTAATCAGAAACTATATCAATCAAAACTAGAGGGAAAACAAGCACAAGGGAAGATCCATGACCACGATAGCTACTAACAAAAGAGCGAGTTGAAGAGAGCCTCGAGACTCTTAGCCTAATTGAGAAGCTTCTGGAGCCGCAAGTAGATGGGAGAAACAGTTTTACCTTAAAGGAGATGTTATGACTTATGCGTCCTTTTGTTTTAGGTCTACAACAAATTTGTTTAATGTTATTTCATACGGCACCATGTAGTCTTGTGTGGGGATGAGTTTTGCTCTCTCTTAGATGTTACTAACGACAGACCTAAACGTTTTGTATTTCTTTCATTTGTTAATTCAATTTAAAAAACTCTTACTTGCATGTTACAGAACGCATTTTCCTATAGAGCTATGTATGAACAATTGCAGCTCACCGAAGTTTCTGTACACAGATTCATTTTGTATTACAAGTCAAGATACCATAACAGGAGGTTTAATTTCTAAAGCATCTGAAAATGAAATCGGTGCCATCATGTAAAGTTGGTGTTGAGAACCAAAATCAGCACAACTAACAATTAAGGTCTGCCTTTTGCATGTCTTAGTCCAATTCTTTGGATCCTTTAGTCCGCAAGATTCCAGTTCCTTTTCTGCAACAGTTTACAGCTTTTTCTCGCTCTGAATTTCCACAACATACTTCAAACAATCCGTTGCCTCGGGTGCATAGGAACTTGACCAAATAGCTGCCCTTTTTCCTTGTCGGATGCATCATCATTGCTCAAAGGCTTCTCACAAATGCAAGATGCGGGATATTCATGAAATTCACCTCTACCAGGTTTCATTTCATCAGGCTCTCCCATGAACCCCCTCTGTACTGATTTAACCTTTTTGGAAAATTCACTCCACCCCATTTTCTCCCTTGCAATGAACAATGGACTGAGTCTCTTTGCATTGGGTCTGATGGTTCTCTTATGCCCTGCATACCTCCTTGTGTTCATCGTATGAAAACAGCAAATACCAATTAATACAGGACCTCTAAAGAGGACAGCAACAATTTTTACCAATCTGGAAAAACACCGGTATCACTTAAATGAAAAACCTGATTTAGCACGCTATAAACAACCCAATTGGACATAGCTATTCAAGAAAAAATTAACATGAACCTCCAGATCAACAAATTCTTACCATTTGTGACCAATGCAGTCGAACTTCCAAGTTTCATTAATATAAGAGAATCCTGCTGTTTTACTCGACTGTTACTGCTGTTGTTTCTAATAATGGTTAACCATATAAAAATTCATACTTTGTCAAGGAATTGAAGTTAACATCACCAACAACAAAGAAAGATGAACTCCCTCTGTTTGCCATATGAAATTAACAAAAGTGAAATGGAGCACTGCACATGTACCCAAAACATAAGAGCAGTCATATTTCTCACCTTCGACCAGCAAGAATCTTGGCCATGTTACCATTGTTATTTGTCACAAAGACATCACTCTCCTCACAAACAATGTAGTCAATGGCTGCCAAGCGAGAAGAAAATGGAAGAAATTGCTTTAGTTCTTTATCACCAAGCATCTCCTTTGTGTAAAAGTTTGGGAAAAGTTCTCTGATGGGTTGTAAGGTCTCTTCTCCACCATATATTTCCCCAGACGCAACAAAGAGATATGTGTCATTAGCAAAACCAAGGGCACGCAACATCAATCCAACTTCATAAGGAGTAAGTGGACACTTTCCCCTCGCTTTCTCATCCTCAGCACTTAAATCCTGATTTATTGCAATGCAAATACAATCTTTTTGTCAGATTACAAGATGTCATCAAGCATGATAGAGTCATAATTTTACCCTTTTTCTGAAGGTGATTGTAAGAAAATATTAACAGTTGACATCCAAAAACGAAAACGGAGAGTATACTTATCAAGAATCCTTATGGGTCACAAAACTAACTTTGAAAGAAAGAGTTGAGACTCACTTCTCTACTTATAAAAGAAAACTTCACAAAAGATAGCACTCTCACCGGCAGCGTTTCCCATCTCTTCCTAATTTCACCAAGTTCAAATTTCTCCTTTTCACCCCCACCATAGTAACATCCAGAGAAAGCAAGCATATCAGGTTCAAACCTGAATTTTGAAAGGTTTATCCACAAGTGAGACAACTAGATGTGCATATAAAATATGAACTAGGAATTCATGCAGTCCCCATGTAATGGTCAATCTTAGAAAGTATAACGCCATTTTAAATTGTTGACTAGGGGATACAGCAATAGAGCTTGAACACCAACTACTATGAGAATTAAAATAAAGCACTAGGAATAGAGCAAGTATACCGGCATATATACACAAAAAAGCACACCAATGACATGCTGCAGTTTAGGATCAGACAAGCTCAATGCAGGTTCAGTTGATTTTTGGTGTTGAATATGGATGCTTCTTTTTCCTTTTCATCATTCAGTTGCAAGGTTGTCAATATTTTCAGCACTTACACAGTTGCAAACTATGGTTCAAGATCACTACCTAAAGAGTGGAGTAAGTAATATATAAATGAACATCAAATTTCACCCCATGGAAATTTCTTAAAATAAAAGAAAATGTTTTTATACCTTCTTAGTAAATTCTGACTTCAACAAGATCAAACAGTTGGGAGATTTGGAGGATTATGTTCCATATGATGCCTATGAAAAATGAGGCACTACACAGCTCTATTATGGCAAGTTCACTGCTACCAAATGAGCAAGGCTAAAGGAGAAAATGCTTCTTGCATGGTGTGAAGTCGGAGCCTACAACTCCAACTCTGTATATGAATAGGATATTTTCTGTTGAAGAAATTCTTTTTAGGAGTAAGATCTATAACTATTGCATCAATTTTCCACATCAATAGGTGTTATGCCTCATGTAACTTGTAAGAGAAGACCTAAAAGAACTTCTAAGACAGATATGAACATAGGATCCTTATCGAACCACATAAATCTTGTGTTTCCCGTGTAGCATTTTCTTGCTTGGTTTATTATAAACACAAACCAACAGAATAGTCATCCATGCAAGAAAGCTCTGTATTTTTCAATGCATTAGAAAGCATAAAAACTTAGGGCATAACATATCCAAATGTTTGAATGATTCTTATATATAGAAGTGTCTTCCTGCCCAGAGAGAAAGAGAGAGAGAGAGAGAGAGAGAGAGTGATAAACAGCTTTTTATCAATAATTGAAGAATTGCTTCACAAGGATAAGAAGAAGAAAGCAAGTGGGTTAGTTATGCTCTCAGTGACCTCTAAAATGAGCCCTTTTACAGCTACAATGCTCCTGTCCATTGTGATTGAGGTATATTGCCAGTTATAGGGTTTGGTCTATCCAAGAGAGAGAGAGACAGAGAGAGAGAGAGGCAGGGAGAGGGAGAGTATCTTCACAGCTACTTGTTCTAAAATTGGTATTTGTTTAGCTCATATACAGCCTACATACTTCACTGAAACACACAAAGAAACCTGTAACAATATCTCAATCCATGAACTTATCTGGTGGGAAAAAAAAAATGGGGGTGGGGACCAAGAGAGTGCAATGTTTTAAATATTAAGGAAAAAAGCAATAAATCAGATGTATTAAATTTGATTGTTGAGAAGGAAAAGAGTTATCAGTTTAGAAATTAATACAAATATTAATGGGGAGAATGGAGAACTTTTTCCTTTTCTTTTTTAGTCTATATGGAAACTTGTTGGACCTTAAACTACTAAAAGGGACCAATAAATGTCCTTAAAATCTTTCATCCTTTCAATCCTGTACATATTAACCTTTGGGATTTCCAGAATGTAAATCCGAAAATCAAAATTTTCAAGAGATTTCATCCGGCAGTCATTTAGTTTAGCCATTGTCTCCCTTTTCATTGCTTAATCTTCATTTTTGTTCATTTTTTATATATTTTCTTCTCTCTATGCAACCATATAAACAAGATTGAAATATGTGCATACAAAAGGTAGGGGATGGTGCATTTACATCCGGCATAGGTAGCAGTCTAAGAAACCATCTTATTGACATGCCAATGAACTTTATATGGGTTAAGAATTTTCAACTAATATGGACACACCTCAGGTGAACTGCAATAAAGCGTCCTGCCATTTTCCTCATTTTCATGACAAGACTTTGACCGATTTCATGTATGGGCGCTGTAAATATCAAGGCATGATAATTAACCCTGCATCGCAACTTTTGTAGCTCTTCATCAAGGTCATTAGCAAGCCTATAATCAAACTTTGTTAATTGTACAACCTGCAAAAGTTTAGTGTTCATTTCCTTGAGTTAGTGAGCCATTACAATTATAAATCCTTCCTCTATGCCCATTAGGATTTGATTATTGGTAGATGAGATTGCTTATGACGTTTGCCAAAATAAAAGGGATTGTAATAAGATACAAGGACTATAAGATCCCTGCTTCTACATGAGTACAGGTAGGAAAAATGGGAAAGAGCAAGAGATTCTATCCTCATTCTTGATACTTATATGTCATAACAACTTTAACACGGTAAAATGGACACCATTCTATAATTGAGGGATATAACTCAATAGAGAATGTGAAAACGTTAAATAAACATAAAGTCAAAAACGGTAAAAATAGCATAAGTTAAGTGACATCATTACCTGTCTCCTCAACAGTATTGGCAGAACTTGATCCAAATAGTATTCAGGAGGTGATTTTCTAGGGACACGCATTGTATATGGAGGTTTTTCCATTGATCGCATGAATTTATCAGGAACTCTTTTCACAATTGACACATCTTTAGCAAGGTAAGAAATGAAGAAATCAACATCAAAAATGTTGACGAAGTCACTGCATACCAAGGAACATATGTTCAGTACCAAGATGATCATAAAGTTGGTATGGTGAATAGGTTTTGGAGCCCGAAGAAGAGAACTTTCCAACTTGGTAATACTTCTATGGACATTCAAGTTCCCTTGCTCATAAAGGATGGATTAATCTCTTTGAACATAGATACAGGTAAAGATAATGACTAAAACTTTTTCCTTCTTTCTTGTTTGAATGATTCAAACTCACCTATCATCCTTCCAATATGAATGATGGTCAAACTCTGGTATTACCAGCGTAGCATTAAGAATTCGCGCGACAACTACAGCATCTGTTATCTGAAAGCCCGTCAAACAATTCAGTAAGAGACAAAAGGAACTAGCCCTAGGTGAAAAAGGGTAAGGATTTATAGCAAAGACAAGAACTGGGAGTTTCTTTGAACCTTCAGCAATCCAATCAAAAGAATATTGATTGGTCCAAAACAAACAAAAGAACTACTGATAGAATACTCTATCTGCATGCAAAAAGTTCATAACTTCCACTCACCCCTGTTCTTTCTTGGTTCAGCCCTCCGCTTGCTGAAATAAGCAAATATCCATTCGACGAGTTCTCACGTACAGCAGCTGGGGATGAAGGTAAGCAAGGTCAAGAAGCTCAATCCATGACCACAAATAACTGAAGAAAGTACACAACACGAATGGGAAACTTCCTGAAAACTACACTTGCATGCATTCTTCCTCAGCTCGGTTCAAATAAAAACTGGTAAAATGTTCCTATTACATAAAAGTAAAGAAGTGGCAAAATCATATATCACCATAATATCTACACAAACAAGCTCATCTCTGGCGAATATGTTTTAATTAATATCTTCTCGCAGGCTACACAACAACGCAGGAAATTGATCTAACACAATGCTGAAATCAACTGAGACTAGAAATAGAAAGGAACTGCACATACGAGCAAAAGCACGGCCTCTCGAACTGCAACCATAAAGCAAGTTGGAGTACTTGGATTTCCAAATATCAATTGGCTCTCTCCTCATTGCATTCTGCATAAACAGACAAATTTTAGATTTTTAAAGAGAATTGAACGTGTTAAATAAAACACGAACAAATAACATTTCAAAAAAATGAACAAGAACAAGAGAAAGAAGCATCCGGAATGGTTTACCAGAATAGGGAAGCGGTTACCGGGGCCAAATCGCTGAGAGTACCAGTCAAGATCAGACGCCACGTGGCCCGTGAATAGCGAGATTAATCCCACCGTGAAGAGCATTACACCGCAGACCAACGACCAGGGGATCTTCCGAGTGGCCGACGATCGCCACCTCCGCCACCACTCATGGTGGTGGTGATGGTGGTGGTGGTGGTGGTGGTGGTGGTGCTTGTTTGTGGTGGTAATGATGGCAATGCCGTTCTGTTGTTGTTGTAATAGCGCCAGGTTCGCCGATGAGACACTAAACCTCCACGCTTTGGCTACTCCCATGTAATTCCACGCGTACTATCCATACTCTCATTCTCTATTTACTCCAAATGCCACCTCCGCGACCACTCATGGTGGTGGTGATGGTGGTGGTGGTGGTGGTGGTGGTGGTGCTTGTT
>JAOQMS010000005.1:15984144-16013357 GCA_027563885.1 Erythroxylum longipes
AAATAAACATGAATTTATAAATAAAATTTTAATTTTTAAATTATTTATTTTATTAAAATAACATAATTTTATTAATAAATATTATATAAGAGATTAAATAAATATATTTAATTAAAAATAATGTATCTTTAAGTTTTATCTAATATTTAATTATTATCAGTGAGCAAAATATAACTACATTAACGTTGACAACTAAACAGGTTTTTGTTTTTATTTGAAAGAAAAACAGAAACAAAAATCTGAAAACGAAAACTGAAAATTACAACAGAAAAATAGAAGTAGAGCCAAACGACCTCTTAATTTCATGGAGAAAGAGATGAAGAGAAAGAAAAAGATAAAAGTAATGAAAAGGAGAGATTTTAACATTAATTATTACTATAGCTTTATATTTCTTTTGTGTCTCCAGCATTTTAGGAATCAAGAATAACTCCCCTTAACTTTAACTACTGGATGATGAATTTAATGCCTAATGGATACATTCAATTCAATCAGAAAAATATTTTTAAAAAAAAATTAGAAACCTCTTGTCTTTCAATTTAGAGATGAGAGATATACTCAATCCTAAGCTAATTCACGTTGAAAAGTCCAAAAATTTTGAATTTAAATGAAGTTTCAAGCTCCTTATATAAATGGTTAGAAAATTGAGGTGAGATTTGATTTTGAATATAATAAAAAAATTTCAAGTTTATTTTTTTAAAAAGATAACATCACAATATGATTAATACATAAAACATAATAAAGTATGATTCATAAATATATACCTTGTTTTAAAATTTGATTCTTTTTCTACAAACCAATTTTTTAAATAAGTTTATTAATTGGACAAGATATTCACATGAATTAGTTAATAGAAATCAATAAATAGTGCACAGAGAGAGAGAGAGAGAGAGATAAGTGTTTCTTCTTCTTCCTCCATTTTTATCCAACTGGTAAGTGTTTAAATACACCATATTTCTCTTGCATGTGAAACTTGTCTCATGTATTCCCTCATTTTGTTTATTTTGTAGCAAATTGTTAGAAAATTGTGGAGGTTAACAACCCAATAATTCCTTAAAAAATATAGACTTCACGTAGTTATAATTTTTTCAACAACAATTATATGCCTTCTTTGTGAGTTTTAGTTATCCTATCCTAGTTTATAGTTGGATTATATATTATGATTGCTTAGGATAATAAATTGAAGTCATAGGAAAAAAAATAAAAATGGAAAAAAGTGACTAAAAATGAGAAGAAAAAAAAGAGGAGGTAGGAGAAGAGGAGAGGGTGACGAAGACAACAATTTAGGAAAATTTAAGTTGTATTAAAGGGCAAAATAAGTATTGTAAAAATTCAAAGGTAAAATTGGAAGTCAATTAGACTAAGAGTATTTTTGTATTAATAAAAATAAATGAGGGCAAAATATGACTTTTAATAGTTAAGGGTATTTTAGTAGTTATGGTGGTTAGGTTAATTAAGGATATTTTTAATAATTAATAATAAAGTGGAAAGGGAATAATTTTGAATTATTAAGTTTAATTGAGTTGAAAATTTTTCTTTAATAAGTCTGATAGAATTTTATAATATCTACATCCAAAGGTCAAATTAAAGAGTAAATTGGGCTTATCAATTAGTTGAGTCCAAAATTCAAGTAAAGATAACCTTAGACTGTACTCTTTGAATAGTGTACGATTCTCAAAACTTTGAATTTTATTATTAATAAATTATTTTATAGTGAATCATATTTTGAATTAGTTATTAATTAAATTAATGATTAATAGTTACATATATGGATTTATAAAATATATGAAATATGTTTATTTATTTCATAAATAATTAACAAAGCATAAGGTGTCTTGCTTTTATATTTTTTTTCGTATTATGAGGTGTATTGCTTGTTAATTCAGTGAAAAATGTGTTAATTAAATTTTCAATTGTGCTTGAGTATAAGTAAGAATATTAAGGTAAATAATTCATGTTCATAAAATTAAATAAAGACTAGCTTATAATAGGTTGTAAATAAAAGTGTAAATCGTGAATATGTGGCTTGCCTAGGATAGGCAAAATTCGATGGTCATAGATTGATAGGTTGGCTAAATATGAGGGAGTGATGGCTAGGTATCTGTCTGTGGAGTAGGTATCGGGACATCCTAAGTCCCTAAAATGTCCTGTACTAACGGCTAGATATCATAATGGTATTGGGATATCCTGAGTCTTAGGGATATTTGTGTTGATGGTTAGGCAATGGGATATCAAATTAGATTGAGAAATTGAGGTACCATGTGCCGATATTTATACATCTAATTACATTTCTACTTAGTGAGATATTATGATGAGTAAAGATGAGTCAACAGACCATTGAATATAAGCCTAATAGGTTAATCAGGGCTTAAGCAATTCAGTTAATTATGAGATAAAACATAAATAGTAGTAACAAAATAATATTAGTTTAAATCATTTCTTTGATAAAATTTTGGATGTTTTGTTAATTATTTGGATAAGCTGAGTAATGTTGTATATTGTAGTATTATATGTATGTTTTAAACACTTGACTAATATATACACACACACACACACACACATACACGAAACATTACTCAGCCTATATATATAGCAGCTCACCCCTTGTTACTATATTTTTTAGGAGATCGAGAGATTGTCAATGACCTCAGTGCACATGATTGACAGAGTACAGTTTAGGTAGGGCTAACAGATTAAATTGAGTAAAGTTATTTTATTGTATATACTTTTAATGTGATAGTTTAAATAGTCATGCTTGTTCAAATAAATTTTTGTGATTAATGAACATCCCTTTTTTTGATCTAATGAGGATTTTGGTAATTAATATTATGCTTTGGGAATAATTTGGATAATTGTGGTTTAAGAATTACTGGAGCATCACATTAGGTGATATCAGAGTAGGTTTACATTTCTTAGGATAAATTAAGGGAAAATAAAAACTAATGATATGTCCTTGTCTTATCTAGGATGGTTTCGAGAGCTGATATTGCTAGCCTAGAGTCGACTAAAGAATCAGGTAATTTGATCCATGCTCTAGATATTCTTGATTAGGGCAATGCCAGAAAGGATCGAGTAGGAGGAGAGGTGTCAATGCCACCATAAATGATGGAGTTTATGAGTTTAGTTCAGACAAAGGAGATGTTGGTGACAGATTATGAGGCTCGCTTTACAACATTATCTAAGTATACATTGGAGGCTGTGGCAAATTCAAAGGACAAATGTTACGGACTTAAGCAGGGTCTAAGGACAAATATTCACTTAAGTTTGGGAGCTACTACTTTTAATTTCAAAAAGTTACTAGAGACGACACTTAGGGTAGAAGATGTGATAGAACAAGGAGGAAGGAGAGGAGAGACAAAGAGGTGACTAGAGAGTCATTATGGACAGGGAAGCAATTTGTTAAGATGGAAGCTAGTCATACATGGTCTACTAGTGCAGGGGGTCTAGGAAAGCTGATGTTATATCTAGGAGGAGTGGTAGTTTCTACCGGTTTGGTAGAGATCGAGGAGCTGGCAAGGATTTAAGATAGTATAACAGTATTAGTACATCGTCAATTGGATCTAACAGGGGGTTAATCAGAGGTTTAAAGGACCTTTTAATAGAGGAGTTGTACGGTTACCAAGTTGTACTACTTGCGAGAGAGTTCATAGAGGACCATGTTAGGGACCCACTAGGATTAGTCAGGCATATTATATTTGTAGAGAGCGGGGGCACTTACAGAGGAGCTGTTTGACAATAGGGAGGATTTCAGGAGTGAGGACAAAGGAGATAGTAAGGGTTCAAAGTGGTGCCTTTAGTTTAGGTAGAGGTTCAAGTGGAATTAGTAGTAAAGGTGACGGTAGAGGGGTTAGACGCCGACTAGTAGTGGCTACAATTATTAGTGGGACATCCTCAGTATAGGGTTAAAGTCAAGAGAAGATATACCATATGACGAGGGAGGGGGCACTTGCAACCAACAATGTCATTTTTGGTACGATTTCATTATTTGATATTAAGGCTTATGTGTTGGTAAACCCAAGATCTACACATTCTTACATTTCTTCAGAGTTTTCCTTTTGGCCCCATTTAGTTGGCGGGAAAGCAAAGTGAATTTGGAACATGATTCTTTGGAAAATAAATATATGGAAAATAAAGTTATTCACATGTTTGGATACTTTTAAGAATTCTAATAGGAAAGTTAGGTGGATTCTTATTATAGTGCTTGGTATGCAACAATAATTTAATTTTGACTTGTATTCCCAATTATATCCCCACAAACTAAAGCCGTTTGTTTCTCCATTATTTCTCGCATCATAAATAGCATGATATTGTTTTTTCAATAATTTACAACGAGATTACAACTTCTTCGCCTTTTCCACTTTTACTTGTCTCTTGTCTTCATGCTTTAATTTTTCCCGTCCACCGTCCCTCTCGCTTCTCAATCGCTTGTACTTGCTCATTTTCTTTCTCTCTTCTGCTAGACCCAACCTACTCTTTACTTCTTCGATTTTTCTTATCATTCCTACAATTTCGTCAAAGCCTGAACTTGGGTTTTACCAATTTCAGTCGTTTGGGGTCGATAATGTATACTAGCGGAGTTCCATATCTTTTGTCACTGTCATTGCTGCTGTAGGATTGTCTCGTTTCATCAAGTTGCTAAAAATTACATCCTTTTTGCTAGTTTATGACAAGCTAGTTCATCAAGATGGGTTTTTTTTGTAGTAATATGATTACTTCCAATCAAGGCATTCGGATTACAAAAACACTATAATTTAGTCTAAAGTGCTACTGATTGAAAAAAATAGCAAGAGCAACCTAAAGATTATCGATTGAAACTTAAGAGTTGTCATAAAGTTGAGAGAGAAGGAAGGGCTAAATTAGCTAGCATATTATTTAGATTAAATTCCCGAAGAAAGTAATCTAAATACCAAGGGGGTGATAGGATTTAGAATCCAAGTAAAGTGCTATTACTTTTCCTAAATTGGGAAAGTTTTTACTTTCCCAACTACTCAAAAAAATGAACCAAATGTGATAATATAATTTTTAGGAAAAATTACTTTCCCAAGCAAGAATCCATGCCAACCGAATAAGGCCTTAGAGTTTTAGGAGAGATTAGTCTATTACGATATGACCTAAGGGTGTGGTTGTCAGTAGGAGATTGTGTGGTAGTAAATAGTGTAAAGAGAGGCATACTAATGAGGATTAATGGAGTGGAGCTATTAGTTGAATTGATAGTGATAGATTTAAAAGAATTTGATTTAATTCTCAGGATGGATTGGTTAGCACAATATCAAGATTTAATGTATTATTATATGGGGGTGATTATAGAGTCTTCGGGTAAATTAAAAGTGACATTTGTGCGGGATTGTAGAGTGATTTTGACATTTGTGATCTCGATCATGACTACTAAACGAATGATATTGTAGTGATGTGAGGCATATCTAGCTTATATTATAGATACGAAGGAGGTGAGAGAATTTTGAGAGGTATTCTTAGATGATTTACCAGGTTTACCATTTAAACAAGAGATATATTTCACCATTATAACTATACCCAGAGTTGCACCAATTTCTGTTACACCTTACAGGATGGCTACTATTGAGTTACATAAGTTAAAAAAAGTAGTTAGAGCAATTGTTTGAAAAGGGCTTTATTAGACCAACACATCACCCTGGAGAGCTTTAGTGTTGTTTGTAAAGAAAAAAAATGGTAGAATGAGATTTTGCATGGATTACCCTTATCTAAACACAGTGAAAATGAAGAAAAAGTACCAATTGCCAAGGATAGATGATCTTTTAGATTAGCTGAGGAGAGTTGTCATATTTTCTAAGATTAACTTGAGATTGAGATACTAACAGTTAAGGATAGCTAAGTCAAGTATTCACAAGATAACTTTCCATACTCTGTATGGTCATTGTGTGTTCCTAGTGATGCCTTTCAGTATACTCGCCACATTTATGACATTGATGAACAACTTTTAGGAGTCTCTAGATCAGTTTATGATAGTATTCACTAATGATATATTAGGGTATTCAAAGAGTAAAGAGGACCATAAGCAATATTTGAGAATTATGTTACATATTCTAAAAGAGAGACAATTGTAAGCCATTTGAGTAAGTGTGAATTATGAATGAAGCGGGTAGAAATTCTTGAACATATGGTGTCTCGAGAGGAAGTGATGCCTAACCCTACTAAGATAAATGCAATTATAGAGTGCAAGCCGTCTACAAATACATTAGAGGTAAGAAGTTTTCTAGGACTTGTTGGGTATTATCGAAGATTTGTAGAAGGATTTTCAATGATAACTAGCCCGTTGACTAGGCCACTAAATAAAGGAGTTTAGTTTGAGTGGACCAATCAGTTTTAGGAGAGTTTTGAGGAGCTTAAATAGAAATTGACTTTCAGCCCAATTTTAGTGAGATATATACTAATGCTTCAAGGGTAGGTTTAGGTTTTGTATTGATGCAGTATGGAAAAGTAATAGCTTATGCCTCTTTTCAGTTGAGATTGTATAAGTTAAATTACCTCATGATTTAAAGTTAGCGGCGATTGTGCATGCTCTTAGGATTTGGAAACATTATTTCATATGAGGAGACATTCTGAATCCTTACATATGATAAGAGCCTTAAGTATATCTTAACTCAAAGGGAGTTAAACTTAAGGTAGAGAAGATGGATCAAGTTGCTGAAGGATTATGATTGTACTATTAATTACCATCTGAGGAATGCTAATATAATGGTGGATGCTTTGAGTAGGAAAACCTTAAGCGTAATGGCTAATTTGAGTGGACACAGTATGATACCAATGGTGGAGTTGAGAGCACTAGACGTGAGATTAGAGATTAATTATGTGAGTGGTTTGTTTGAGAAATTACATGTTCAACTAGATTTGGGAGATAGGATCACAGAGGCACAAGCTCAGGATTCTTATATGATGCTGATGAGAGAGGATGCAACAAAATAGAGGACTAAACTTTCAATGAAAGTAGATAGAATGTTGGTGATTGGGAGGTGAGTTTGTGTGTCAGACATAGATGGACTATGAGAGGAGATTTTGAAGGAAGCTTATAGTACACCATTTGTTATACATCCTGGTTACTGCAAAAATGTATCAAAACCTAAAACCTTATTAGTGGTGGACAATGATGAAGAAAGATGTAGTAGAGTTTGTGTTGATTTGTTAGACCTATTAATAGGTCAAGGTAAAGCATCAAAACCAGTAGGGAAATTAAGATCCTTAGCCTACAATGGATTTTATGGTAGTGTTACCAAGGACCAAATGTAGACATGATTTAGTTTGGGTGATTATAGATAGATTGACTAAATCAGCTCATTTCTTACCTACACAATAGATAGACTCCTTGGACAAGCTTATCAATTGTATGTTGATGAGTTTGTGAGGTTATACGGGGTTTTAGTGTCTATTGTATTAGATCGAGATCCATGGTTTTTACTTCCCGATTTTGGATGAGTTTATAGATAGCTTTAAGGACTAGGTTGAATTTGAGTGCTGCATTCCACCCTCAGTCATATAGTAGTCGAAGCATACGAAATTATAGATTGAAGGATATGATGAGAGCTTGTGTGCTGAAATTTGAGAGCAATTGGGATACATATTTACCTTTGATGAAGTTTGCGTATAATAATAGTTATCATTCTAGCATTGGTATGACACCATCTGAGGCATTATATGGCATACGGTGTAGGGATCTGATATGTTGGGATGTAGAGGGTGCTAAATTATTAGATGAACCATAGTTGGTTCAGGAGATGACAAAGAAAATATGGGTGGTAAAACAATGCTTGAAGTGGTAAGTGTTCTTCTTCTTCCTCTCCATTTTTATCTAGTTGGTAAGTGTATAAATACACTATCTTGCTTCTGCATTTAACAACCCAAAAATCCCTTAAAAAAGCATATAATTCACATAGTTAAAATTTTTCCAGCAACAATTATATGCCTTTTTTGTAAGTTTTAGTTATCCTACACTATTTTATAGTTTGATTGTATATTGTGATTGTTTGGGACAATAAATTGAAGTAATGGGAAAGAAATAAAAATGGCAAAAAGGTGGTTGGAAATGAGAACAAAGAGGAGGCATCAGAAGAGGATAGGGTAAAAAAGAAGGCAATTTAGGAAAATTTACGTTGTATTAAGGGGCAAAATAAAAATTGTAAAAATTTAAGGGTAAATTTGCAATTTAATTCTAAGAAGGGTATTTTGTATTAATAAAAATAAATAAGGGTAAAATAGGACTTTTAATATTTAAGGGTATTTTAGTAATTATGGTAGTTAGGGTAAAATAGGACTTTTAATATTTAATGGCATTTTAGTAATTATGGTGGTTAGATTAAGTAAGGATATTTTTAATAATTAAGAATAAAGTGGAAAAGGGAATAATGTTGGATTATTAAGTGTAATTGAGTTGAAAATTTTCCTTTAATAAGTCTTATAGAATTTTGTAATGTCTAGGTCCAAAGGTCAAATTAAAGGGTAAATTGGACTTTTTAATCAGTTGAGTATAAAATTTAGGTAAGGATAACCTTAAGACTGTACTTTTAGAATAGTGTATGGTTCTTAAAACTTTGAATTTTGTTATTAATAAATTATTTTATAACGAATCATATCTTGAATTAGTCATTAATCAAATTAATGATTAATAGTTACATAAATGAATTTCTAAAATATATGAAATATGTTTGTTTATTTCACAAATAACAAATAAAGTACTAGTATTATGAGGTGTATCGCTTATTAACTCGGTGAAAATTGTGTTAATTAAAATTTCAGTTATGCATAAGTAAGAATATTAAGGTAAATAAATCACATTCATGAAATGAAATAGAGATCGGCTTATAATAGGTTCTGAATAAATGGTGTAAATCATCAATTTGTGGCTTGCCTAGGATAGGCTATATTCGATGGTCATAGATTTATAGTTTGGTTAAATATGAGTGAGCGATGGCTAGGCATTTATCTATGGAGTAGGTACCGAGGTATCCTGAGTCCTAAGGATGTCTTGTGTTAATGACTAGGTATTGAAGTGGTACCGGAATATCCTGAGTCTTAGGGACATCCTATGTCGATGGTTGTGTAATGACGTGATACCGAAATACCAAATTAGATTGGGAAATTGAGGTACCGTGTGCTGATATTTATACATCTAATTACATTTCTACTTAGTGAGAGATTATGATGATTAGAGATAAATTGATAGATCATTGAATGTACGCCTACTAGGTTAAGTAAGCCTAGGCAATTCATTAATTATGAGACAAAACGTAAATGGTAGTAATAAAATAATATTATTATTAATCATTACTTTGATAAAATTTTTGATGGTAGTTAATTGTTCAAATTGGCTAAGTAATGTTGCATATTTTAGTATTAAATGCATGTTTTAATCACTTGACTAATATATATATATATATATATAAAGTTATTTGATTTTAAGGGTAAGATTAGTTACCTTTACTAAGTAGGCTGCTCACCCCTTATTGTTATATTTTTAGGAGATAAAGAGATTGCCAATAACTCCAGTACACGTGATTGACAAAGTGGAATTTAGGTGGGGCCAGTAGATCAAATTGAGTAAAGTTATTTTATTGTATATACTTTTGAATGTGATGTTTCAAATATTCATGCTTGCTCAGATAAATTTTTGCGTCTGATGAACATCCTTTTTTGGAACTAATGAGGATTTTGGTAATTAATGTTATGCTTTAGGAACAATTTGGATAATTATGGATTAAGAATAATTAGAGCATCATATAATACCTTATATCAATTCTTATTATTAAATATCTCATATTTAATCTTTAAACTTTATTAAACTTTATAATCAAGTTAAACTTAATTAAATTATTTTCTCTTTAATAGTTCTTTATATTTGACTTATTAAGTTCCTAAATATGTTGAGAATATATATAAACTACATCCCTAAATTATAATTAAGTTTAGATAAATTAATCTTTTTTAATTTATCTTTAATTTCTAACTAAATAGATATGTTCATGTATCAATATTCGTATTTAACCACACATTATGATCATTTAAATATTAAGAATATCTAAAAGGTTTTAACTATCCTTTTTGTGCATGAATTTTATATAATCCAATCAGGTAATTGTACAATATTCTGATTAGATATGAAGTGTGAAATTATTGTGTACTCTATTTGAGTCTAATCATATTAGTTCTCCACTAATGATAATTAATTCTATTAATAATATTTTCAAATATTTTCAAAGTGTCATTTTACTTTAGTCAAAGATGTTCTAACTCGATACAAATTGAGAACAATAAAACATTCCCCTAATCACTTTAGAATGATGAATCCTATATTGATCTCTTAATTACCTGTATATAGTTTATATTATATCCAATAGCAATCAATCGATCTATTCTTGACTACAATAGGTTAAAAATAGTATCAAAACATAGCAAACTCTTATATAAGATACTTTGGTGATTTTAAGTAAAAAAGATCGAATTATACGATCATCAAAATAATAATTTTTATAGATATATAAGTAATGTTTTAAATAAAATTCTCATATTGGGCCAATTTGGTGGACTTTTTTCTTAATAAACACTCACATATTTGTTTAAGTATTTCTATACTTTAATTTATGTGATCAATTACTTCTTTCATAAAAATAAATACATCTGCTAATCTTTTTATTCTATCAATATCTTGTCTTAATAAAATAATGACTAGAAACAATTTAAAAATAATAAATAAATGTAATATAAATTTCATAATTTCATTTGCAATGTTCATATATCATGTGAACTTTATCTTATACATAATTTATTTAGTTAAATATAAATAAGATTAATAATATCTTTAAATAATTATCTCATAAATCTACAATAAATTGATTAGTCGTAAAACATAGACTAACATATATAATCAATTTTAATTATCTTTTTATAAAATATTATTGTTTTAATTAATAAAAATTTTAGAAATTTGTATTTTTAGTGGAATGATTTAAGCATGTATGGACTGAATTTAAGCAAAAAGCTCAAACTCGACCCAACGAACGAGCTTGAAAATTTTGAAGTTTGAACATACTCAATCTCGAGTTTGGATTAGACTTCAACTTGAACTCGAGCTTATAAATTTTTTTTAAAAGGCCAAACTTGATCAAATATATTATCATTCTTATTTCAAACTCTTTACAGTTAAAAGTATTTAAAATATAATAAATGAGTTTTAAGTAATTATTTCAACTTTAAAAATAATATCATCAAATGAAAGGTTAATAAAACTTTCTAATATTCTTAGATTTTGGGGTTTCGAATACTTAATCCCTTTAATTTTATTTCTTTTATCAAATCAATTCTTAAACCTTTAAAAAATCACTTCTGAAACCCTTAATAAAGAGAGTGACTCGCATTTGTATTTCCATCATAAAATATTTTTTTTGTTGAGATTTGGATTTATTTAGTTAAAATAAAAAAGGCTATAACTAATTAAATTGTTCCTATTTCGCTCGGTCTAATTCAAAATTCCTCAAATACAGTTTCTGAAAACTTAAAAGGATCCCAAATCCCCAACAGTCAATTCCAAAACTCAAAAGCTAGCACCATCATTTAATTTGGAGTTGAATCCCTATGCTACATGCTACATGTTCTCTCATATAAATGTCACATGAATTCCCGTGTTTTTCTTGAACCCATCCAACAATCAACATCCGTGAATACATAATGGTGGTGGTGAATTACCAAAATGTAAGAAAGAGACGAAGAAGACAATGAAAGCTAATTGTTGTCTTAAGCCTATGGAATCACCATCGCTGCCGTTCCGGTTCCAACCCCTAACTGGCCTCCAAGACATCACGGGAACAGGGACTCTTGACTTTAGCATTGGTCCCATCCCACTTAAGTTCTTTAAAATATACTCAAATTGACTTGCTGTACGTGTCTTTTTTAGTGATGTGGGCTGTGCAAGGCATGGTTGTTGGAAGAATTTGGAGAGCCTCTTGGTGGCAAGCAAACAATCTTAACCCTATTGAATGTATATGTATGTGTTTAATTATCAGCTAATTTTGGAATGTGAATGAGGTTTTTGTTATGGATTTTGCTTCCTATGGCTTCTTTTGGAAAATGATTGGTTTATGTAATAAGTAAGCTAGCAAGCGCTGGTGAGTGATAAAATGGTAATCAACGTCAATGTAGACCGATGCATTCCTCTCTTTTTTTGTTGGGGCCATCACCCGCGGAAAACTAACTACCAATACTTGCAAAGGTTTCCTAATAACGTGTTCTTCCAATTTTCACGTGTTGTGTTAAAAACACTAAAATTCGAGGGCCTCAAAAGAATCTTTTTTCCAAATCGCTACATGACTCGTATTGTCACACATTAGTTTAGTTTAAGAAAAGAGTGACACGTGGATCAAAGTATGCATGTAAGTGTAACTAAACTTATTTAACTTCATGATTTAGATTAAAATTTAAAGAAGGCTATCTTGCAGTCCATTCTCAAAGAAAATTAGTTTTTTTTTCATTCAATCTTAAAGTTGAAAGATTGTTGAAATTATGGATGTCAATGGGCCGGGATGGCCCGGCCCGCCAATGGGCCGACCGGCTCGCGGTCTGCCCGTAGGGAGCTGGGCCAAATCCGGCCTGTCTATATTTTTTAATATAAAAATATAAAACGGCGCCGTTTTGTCGGATCGCGGGCCAGGCCTGGCCAGCCTATGGCCTACAAAGGCGAACTATGGTCGGCCCGTGGCTCGCCTATGGCCCGCCAAACTCAGGTCAAAAACAAGTCGGGCCAGGCCGGGCTGGAATTGATATCCCTAGTTGAAATTGTATAAGACTTATTAAATCTCATTATTGTTTGATGTATGATATTGATATATTTAACACTCCCTTTTCCGTCCAAAATTAGTATCTAGTATGTGAAATTTGTAACATTGAATATGCTTGCCCTGGAGGTACCTATAAGAGATGGTAGTTTAGGTGACAGCAAAAGATTTTTTAAAAACAATTTATCAAATATTTAATGTCTACAACAATGAACAACATGTAAATTCATTAAAAAATGATCATTTAAATGATATGCGTTTACATAAGCAACTAAGTTGGTAATATATGTAGCAGAGGTACTTGACATTGTTAAATCCCAGTAACGACATAAGCAATATCATGCTAACACAATAAAAAACTAACACTATGTAAATGCAAATTCATAAACAAATATTATGCAAGTGTATATATGATCTCACGCTTAAACAACACATTATCCTCAATTTAGAAATTACAAAAAAACATAACTAGAGATAACACACATAACAAATATAACAAACAAAAATAAAAATATAAAGAATAAAACAAGGGCAAGAATGCTTATGGGTATTGTGGCGGTGATGGAGTCAGAGAAGGAACTTAGACACACTTTATGCTAAGAAGATCCATAAGTCATTTCTCTACAAAATAAACATAAACATGAAAAATAATAGAGCATTTTCAAACAAAAATTTATGAAAAACCTAACTGTAACATAAAATGCTAAGTTTAAGGCCATTAGCTTGACCATTTTAGTTCCATTATTTTCAACAAATCCTATGCATTACAACGCTATGACTTATTCCTCTGATGTCCGAAATTTACCACCTCAGAGTTCTCATTCCCTTTCCAATTGTCTCTACCATCCATCTTTTCTTATTTTCCATTGATTTGGAACTCTAGAATGGGTGGTTTCTAAATGAAGGGTGGCACGGGTGCTTATGTTCTCACTAAGATCTCCTACTTCGATTGAACACCCAACTCCTACTTTTCTCATTCTCTTTCATCTTCAACTTCCCCAATGCTCACTTTTTCCTTATAGTACTCCTTTTGCTCTTTTTTGCAGTCATCCACTATATGTATCTTCAAGCAAGAGTTGCTTTCCTTCAGATTTTTAAATATCTTATTCATGTTAAATTTAACTTGCTAATCACCAATTCGAAGAATAAGTTTCCCTTTATAAACATCCACTAAAGCTCTTCTTATATTCAAAAACAGTCTATCAATAATTAATAGATAGTTTCGATCCTCTTCAAAGTCTAGCATTACGAAATCCACAGGAATAATAAACTTGTCCACTTTTATTAACATATCCTCCACTACGCCAAATGGTTTCTTTATGGATTGATCTACCAACTGAATAAGCAATTTTCAAAAAATCGATATAAAGGCATAAGATTGATACTTGCACGTAAATCAAATAAACATTTAGCAAATCATAAATTACCAACTATAATAAGTATAATGAAAATCCCTAGGTCCTTCAATTTGAAGGCATGTGGCTGGTAATTATGAAGCTGCAACTTTCTGTCAGAGAGAGTGTTTGATTATCCTCCTAAGTTTTCTTGTTTAATAGTATATCCTTAAAGAACTTCGTGTACTTGGGCATGTTTTCCAAAGCTTCCAAAAAAGACAAGTTGATATGCAATTTCTTTAGCTTTTTCATAAACTTTCTAAATTATGCATCCAATTTGTTCTTCTGCGGCCTTTATAGAAATAGAATCAGTGGCGCATATAGGGAGGAGGAATACAAGAAGTTTCTTCTTTCTTCTCTTCATCTTTGTCTTTTTTCCTTTGGTATATATTTTTATAAGATTCAACCTTCATCTTGGTTGGTTCTTCTAACTTTCTTTCACTTATAACTATGCTGACCTTCAATTGATCCCTTATATTAGACTCTATATTGCTTGGGAGACTCCACAGACATCATGTAGACAATGCATTAGCTAATTATCCGACTTAAAACCCCAAATTATGGATGAAAGAAGCATGATTCTTCATATTTTGGTCAAATTTAGCTTCCATTCTCTTTTGATTCTCAACGTGGCTCATGATTTGGAGTTTAAAACATCCATTAAATTTTCCATCTTCAATTCCAAAGAATTGAGCCTATCTTACTTAAATTCTGATGGGCCTTGCGCTCTTATTTGATTTCATGCATTGTTAGACCAAGAAAAATTTAAGTAGCTCTTTCACATAGGATGTAAGTATTACAGTAGGGATTATTACCTCCCTGACCATACTGTGCTCTTAAAGAGTTAAGCTACTTTATATTGTTGTTTCTTACTAGGAAGCAATCAGCTAAGACATGGCTTTCTTATCTACATAATTTGCATCCATACTGACATGCATTGAGTAGGCCGGAAGATGTAACTTTTAGGCTGTTCAATTGTTTGGTTGGTTTTACTACTTCAACTTGTAATGCTATCATTGAATTCACAGCCAACACTCCTTTTAATCTTTAAAGATTAGCTATTGTTTACTCCTTTTAGATGTCTACAGACAGTTGTTATTTTCCATTTCTTCTAAAAAATCAAGTTCTAGTTCAACCATTTTTCTCATTAAAAGCCACTAACTACTGTAAATATGGTGCCTCACATGTTTGGATTCACTCAATTGTAGAATGTTTTCAAAAGGAACTCTTTTGACAAGTTGTGATGTGGGTAGCTCCATTGCAATTCTTTGAATTGATCCTATGCTTCATATAAGGACTTCCCTTCACTTTGCTGGGAATTTGTGATTTCCTTTATGAGTTTAGTGTTCTTCGTTAAGGGAAAGTACTTAGCCAAAAAGGCTTGTACCACTACCAGCTACTTCCATGTTGTGACGTTCTCTGGGTTAAATGAGTTTAACCATGCCTTGGCTCGATCTTTAAATGTGAAAGGAAAGAGCCATCTTGGCTACATCTTTCGACAGCCCATTATTTGAATTTGTCACAAATCTCTAGAAAGTTGGCCAAATGAGCAATAGGATCCTTATTAGCTAGTCTATAAAACTGGACGATGGTTTGTATCATATTCAGCAGTGTTGGTTTGATTTCAAATATATTGCTCTAGTTGTCTCATTATCCTTTGTTGATCAACATTAAACCCTAGTCTCATAAAGTCCATAAGGGTTCTTTGTAGTTCTCATTGATTCTATTCCTTCTTCATTATTCTTTCTATTGTCTCTTGGCGTCTTGCTTTTTAAATCTCCCTCTCTTACTTGAAGATGTCAAAAACTTATGCATCCATTACCTTGCTAGAACTCCTTGTTATTCTTGTGTTCATGCACCTACAATAACATAAGAAAAAGTATCAAACTCTTTAATTCAAAAGAATTCAAATTGGAGAAGATGCTAAAATTGCAATCTACGACAACAGTGTTAAAAATTTCTTTGCTTATTTTATGCTATACCGTAATTATACAAATTGTATATTATAGTACAACTAATATTGATCCAATAGGATTGAATATAGTCACTTTAAAATTTGAATTACACTTTGTTTAAGCTAAAAAGAACAAATTAACTGAAAGTTAAAGTAAACTAACAAAACTTCATGATTGAATAAGTAAAAGATAACTATAAAATTAAAGTTACTCAATGGTGAAAATTTACGGATTATTCTATCCTTATTTTGTCTTCCCCTTAACTTACGAATTCAACTATACTTGATGCTAGATATCTAAAGGTTTTTATTACCCTCTCTTGAAATCTAATCAAGTAATCTCAATTGAAATAGATAAAATTTGAGTTGCAATCTCTTAAATTTTCAAAAATACTCCTAACTACTCAATTAGATTTGAAGCAATCCTAAAGATAATTATCTCACAATTAATATCTCTCTTCAATTTCTAATTAAACTAATATTTGTAAGTCTATTAAGTTACTAACTCTTGTTGTGCAACTTAACACAAATAACTTAATTCAAGCTCTCGATTCAAATCAAGTATGAGTACAATAAATATCACAAAGCAGTAATATATTAAGTACAACAAGGTAAAGTTAAACTAAACAATTCAAGAATAACACCCTAATATAGATTTCACAATCCATAATGATATTCAAAATATAACTATTCAGATTTAGCATATAAGGCAATGGAATAGAAAAAAGATAATATAATGAAATCAGTTTGAAGCCTTATTCTGGAAATCTAGAAAGTTGAAGTTGATCTTGATGTTTCCACGTTTGATCTTCTTATTTGTGATGTGTATCCTTTTTTCTTTTTATGTTTTTCTTCCTTCTTTTAGAGCCTCCACTAGCTCTAAAATCTACCTCTCTTTGTTATAGCCTTCATAATATCCTTCTATAGCAAAAACTAGATTGTTGAGAATATACATGGTCACTTACATGACTATGTATCTCAAAATCCCCTCAAATTATGAATTTACATGGTTCCAAAAGCTTACATAGGCCGATACACAATTGTATATGTCAATATACACGAGCATGTATCTTCACATAGGCAGAAAGAATGTCTTCGAAGCTCCATATGTTTACAATAACTTACATGATTCCTATACACGATCATGTGTCTTTAAAGTTGCTTCAATTCTTCCATTTTAAGTCATAATTTAACCCAAATTCTTCTCGTCTTAGTCTATCAAGGCAATTATCACCTAAAAATATACTTGAAGCAAAATAAGTACCATAAATGCCATTACATTCTTAAATAACAAACAAAATACATTAAATATAGGAATATAAATATAGTCAACTAAACACTTATCATCCTAATCACTAGTTTATTCATTACAAAATCTTAACACACACTCTTTATAGATATGATCCTTGCTCACCAGTACTACAAATTTAGTTGTGTAAAGTTAAGTTTTATTTTTTGGTGTGTTCGATGCACATCAAGAAAGTTGGCACCGTTTCCAAGGAGTGAAGTGATTTAGTTTTTGTTTTTGATATTAATTGGTATTTTGTATTTTTTAATAATTTGTTTTTACTATCATTTATTGATCTTTTTATGTTTTTAAGGTATGTGTATGGTAGTAATGAGATCTCCTTATTAAGAACCTATACAATTTGATCCCAAGATTGAAAGGACACTATAAAGGTTATAAAGGGAAATCATAACAACTCTGAAAATACAAGGAATTAAACTTGAGGAATCCATGGCTAATCCAAAAGCTCTAAGATAGTTAGCTGCCCATATTTGACTCAAAGACCATTATGCATTACTTTTCCAAATTTTGTTAAACATGTTACTTTTGAGCTTAATTCCAACTTAATCCATCTTTTACCCAACTTTCACGATTTTGCACGTGAAGATACTCATAAGCATCTCAAGGAGCTTGACGTGGTCTATTTTAGTATGAAAACTCAAAGGGTGAAAAAAGAGCAACTTATCATCTTCACTAAGGATGTAGCAAAATATAACCTTTTTGATCTACCTATTAGGAGTGTAAGCACATGGATCAAAATGAAGAGGCTATTTTTAGAGAAATACTTTCCATCATTAAAAACAATCAGTATAAGGAAAGAGATTTGTGGGATATAGCAAAATCATAGAGAATCCCTTTACGAATATTAGGACCTCTTCAACTCAAGATTTTTATACTTCAAGTATGTGCATTAAAACATTGCTCTTGTAAGTTTTAGTAGGTAGAAATTGTGATAAGGGGAAAAAAGAGACTTCTACCTTTTGAGTCTTTCAAGTAGGTTTCCACTTTATCATATTAGTCCAAAGCAAGAATCATATTCAAAATTTTGCTTCCCAATGTTAAGCTTCAATAAGAACATATATATCTCAATTATTTTGTTGCATGTGAGTAAATCTGTTACTTGTAAACCAATGAACAATTATGAGGAAACAACTAGTCACACATGTATTAAGTCCCTATTACAAGGATTTTGAATTACTTATGCAAATACTACATTGGCTTCTTAAAATACAACAATTCTCTATGCTGCTCTTTCCAATTCACAAGTCATGTATTCGATACATTCGTAATATAAAAAAAAAGTGGCAAGTGAAAACAATAAAAGTATTAGAAATTCATGCTTATAAAATTACATTTAATCAAGAAATAATTAAAATTAGTAATTCTTGTTGTACAAAAATGAATTATCCATATGCGTAAAAAAAAAACATAAGCAAAGTCTGCTTTTCTAAAAAATATATATTCACTGAAAAATACAAGCAGTAAGCTTGAGCCAAATTCTCAAGGGTGCTCACCAAAGAAATCTTACGGAAAATGGGAAGGAGGTGTGAAATGAAGAGAGGCATAGGCACGATGCGAGGAGAGTTAGAGGTGCAATTCAAGGAGAGGCAAACCGCAATGAAAATAGAAGTAGGGGTAGACGAGTAGTAGCATTCATTGAGGCTAGAACAAACTCTATAAGGGTGAAGGCAAATGCAAAAACAATCACAGAGGCCAAGGAGGGATGATGGGGAAGAAAGAAATGAATTCGTTCATTTTTACATTTAACTTAGCATAAAACGACATCGTTTTACATTTTATAAAAAATAGTTTAGCTTTAGGCTAGGCTATGCTTAGACTCAGCCTAGAGAGGCTTAGGCCTAACCCTAAGTCTAGTCAAACCAAGTTAAACTTGTTAACTTCAAGTTAGGTCTTCAGAGCCCAGGCCTACTTGCATGCCCATTTATGATTCATATTTTTTAAAGTTATTTGATTATTAAGATCTAATCAAAAAATTGTAAAAGTTTAATTTTTCTACCACGCCTGTAATTAAAACATATTTAGTTTCCTAACAATTACTTCTTCAATGAAGCATCTTTCCATGGTTCTTATGAAGAGATAGTGACAACCATCTCTTTTTAGGCAGTGGGTTCAAGTATTTAACTTCTAGTATATTACCAATTTTATTTTTTTTATGAATTCAAAATTTCTTTTATCCTTCAATTTTGTTTGTTTGCAATTTGTTTTATATTATTCTTAAGATCAAGGGTTGTCCTTATTATTTAATAAGGATATTACTTCTAATTATTGAGTTAGCTTGATTTTTGGTTTAAAAGAAGGAGGTGGTTATTGGGACACCACCTAAAGAAGAGGATTAGATGGGGTCGGGGAAGGACAAGCTAAGATTGTAGAGACAAAACCTAAAAGAGAAATGCTTGGAGGAGGGGCAAATGTGGGATGGGGAGATTGAGAGAATGAAACTTAGAGGGATAACTCAATTAGGGCACAGAAGCTAGAAACTAGAAGGAAAAAGTCCTCTGAGTTAGTAGAAGAAAGTGGGGTTAGTTTAGGTTCTATAGTTGATACGAGGTAGAAAAGGACAAAAATTTGTCGTAAGAATTTTTTTTTGAAAAATTGTCACCAAAATGATTTTAAAAAACGGGAAGACAACTTAAGGGAAAAAAAAGAAGTTTTAGATTTTAGAAATGGCATAAACCAATCCTAAGAGTTACCAAAAAAAGAAGAGAGTCAAAGAGAGTGAGTGGGGAACATATAATTAATTTAACAATCATCTCATATCTTTTCTTTTTGTAAGTATAACTTTTTTGTTTTGTTAAAAGAGTAATACAATTATAATGTCATCTAAAAACATAACATACTAAATAAAAAATATATAGAGAAAGAATTTTGTTGAAATTTTAAATAAAAGCATAATTATAAAATAAAAATGCAATGATAAAATATAATTTGAAATATTGAAATATTGATTATCCAACATCATAAAATTGAGTTTTCCTTTTTGATGAAAAGTTTTATATCTTTCAAGTCATTGGAACATATCACATACAACAAAACAACATTTTGAACTAACATATATAGGTAATAATTAAAAAAGGAAAAAGGAAAATTTATTTAATTACGTCCTATTATATGACTTTTAAATAAGATTAAAATTGTTTAAATTTATGTCTATTCTTTAGATGAGGTAATCCCATACAAAATAAGCATTTTATAACACTATTATTATAATCATATTTTAATTTTAATAAGAATTTATTATTCATTATAATTTCAAACAATTCGTAATACTATGAAATAAAATATTAAGAAACAAATTTCTCATAAATTGTGGAACTTAAGAATCTCTAATTCCTTATAATCAATTTGTATTAAAAAGAGTCAAATACTATTTGTCTTAATAGATTTTAAAACAAAATAACTTTCTTTGTATGTAGTCCAATGGGAAAAAAAAAAGAATAAAAACCTTCAGTGCTCATATTTTAACCAGTTTGAGAGGCTTACGTAGTATAGACATATGAAAAGGAGACAATCTAATGAATGTGATAAAATAGTACTTAGAGATTGTAAGAAAAAAAAAAAAGAAGGCCTACGAAATAGTGAGAGAATAGGATCAAGAATAATATGACTCAGTTAGAACTTATTAAGAATATAACTTCTAATAGAAAACGTTGGCGTACTAGGATGCAGATAAAAATCTCACTTAGAGAGGTTATTTTTGTTCTCTTAGGTTTCTGAAACATTTGTTATTGAGTCTTTTTGTCTTGTATTTAGCCTATTTTTCATTTTATAATACTTCCCTACTAATTATTTAGCCTAGATAATTTCTGACTTAGCCTAATTATTTTTATGTCATGGCTTGTTTGATCTATTTTTACACACGTCTTCTTTATGGTTTGTATATCTATTTACTTATTTGATATTTTATTGATATTCTTTACCTTACTTTATAGTTATTGAATTATGTAATTTACTACATTTTTTATTTATACATATTTATCTATAGTATTGGTATTATTATTTTTATGTTTGTTATATATATATATATATTAAATTAGTATTCTATTACTTATATACCAGATAGAGAGATTATTTTTAAAAGATCACATATGTGTATATACATACATATAGTACGAGTAAGATTGTGTATTGCTACTCTCAATGGATGTTATTGATATTGTTGTAAAGTCAGTTGGTTGGGGACGTCGGCATCTACTAGAAGTCTAGAATGACTATAGTCTTGGCAATAAGGCAAAGCAAACAAATAATCGTAAAAGTGGATTATTATTCTTAATGCGCATTACATTGTTGGAACGAATAAGATCTTTTAGTAGGAATCGCCTACAATTTAGAAGCAGAGGCGGGAAATAATGTTGACAGTGAAAGTGAAAGAAGTAGTCATGTATTATCGGACTACTGCAACTTGCATCACTTGGACAACTTTATTGCGCTTTGAAAGCGAAATCAAACAATACTTAGAACTTTACTGCCCTTATCGGGGACTTTATTTTAACGTGCACAACTAGAATATGTAGTCTATATTATAGTTTTACCACCTTAACATTTCAAAGCTTTCATCAAGAGAACTTTTATTCTTTGTCCTGAATTAGTGATAAATAAACTAAAATCTTCTCTCCCAACAAAACTTTTAAGACTTGAGTAGAGCCCCCTCATCGCACCTAGCTCGTGAGGATGGGGTGTTGCGGGTCATGTAATGGCCACACTGGACGCAAAACTATATGATGAGAAGTTCCATTAAATTTGAGTAAGGTATGTTTGCCCTTCTCCTCTAATACAGATTTGGTTATACCTACAACGACAAGATTAGAAGACCTGATAAATATGCAATTTGAACAGAAATGTAGAATATATCGCTAAAAATGACTGCTTTATGTTCTAGTTGAACAGATATCCAAGACACTAGACATTTTATTTTATTGAGAGACAGATGCCGATTTTGGCAATCACTAGAATTCATTTGTAAACTACAAGGCCTTGGAAATATCTCATTCCATGGGGTTCAAGTTAATAAGGACAGCCTGATGACAGGGCTCATGATTTTGTCAGGTAGTATAAGCCACTATTTATGCATTGGGTATCCAGGACACGACAGGTTTACCCAGTTAATTGAGAATACACAACCGAAAGCGATTTATGAAATATTATTAACAAAACCTAAACCTAACTCGGTCAGCAAACACAGAACTCTCAACAAATTTCGCAAATTCAGCCTTCCTCTATTTCTTGTAAACAAAACCTAACTCGGTCAGCAAGCATAGAACCCTCAATAAATTTCGTAATTTCACCCTTCCTCTATTTCTTGTAAACAATAGTCAAGATGTTTCGTTTTTATATTATAGAGTACTTTAAGATATAGATTAACACTAAACTAGGGTAAGTTCAACTTACACTCCAGAAGTTTGGATGTGACCTTCGGAATCATATTTCAATTGCAGCAAGCCAGCAACTCTAATTGAAATTTCTTGTTATGCCATACTTGCACATAGAAATCATTAAAAAAAATGTTAGAAACGTTGGCCATCACTGTATTTGGACTGTATTACATGCAATTTATCCACATCGTGTCTTTAGTTTTAAGGAATTTAATTGTACAACAAAATCGAATTCCCACTTTTTTTTTCAATTTCGTTCTTACAACAGGATGTCTATGGGTTAACCAAAAGGCTTATAGCTAGCTTTGAATCATACAGGTTCAATCAAAGATCGATATAAGCAGTGGCAGTGCTTGTAGTCAGAGTACAGGATCAGAGCAGAGCAACTTTTACGAGTATGTCTTGCGTATATTTATATTAGCAAAAGAAGAAAGAAAACTGTAGTTGTTATTTTAAGCAACCATAACAACCATCAAAGTCAGAATCTCCAACGAAAAGGCGGGCACGGCAGAATCTTCCTAACTTTGTTATCTCACCAAAACAAATAGCACCTTCTCAAATATATAGAATTATCCGTCTTTTCTTGTACATATGTATATATATAATTTTCTCAAATTCAAAAACCCTTAATAACCCCTACCTTTGTCCTAAAAAAAAAACACCAACGCAGAACATCAAAACAGAACAGCTAACCATGTTTCAGTTATTCGGTTATTTCAGTTTCACCATCTTCTCCCTCCTCGTCCTTTCACGCCCTTGCTTTCCTGCCATGACCACACCGGACACAATAACTTTATTAACCGCCGATACTCTCAACGCCACGTGGCGAGAGTTCAGCCGTTTCCTAGATGTCGGGATTGGAAGCCAAGTGACTGGTATGTCAGAGCTCAAAATTTACTTTCACCGCTTCGGCTATCTTTCTCTGTCATCAACCGACAACCTCACCGATGTCTTCGACGACCAGCTTCAATCCGCTGTTGTTGCCTATCAGACCAACATGGGCTTGCCTGTTACAGGGAAGCTGGACTCCAGCACCATGTCACTGATTATGTCTCCGAGGTGTGGAGTTAGCGACACGACTACGCAAAACACGACAACTAGTCAGGGCTTACACGTAACTAGACATTTCGCGTACTTCTATGGCAAGCCGAGATGGGTACGAGGCTCACCCATGAGACTCACCTATGCGTTTTCACCAGACAACATGATTGACTACATAAGTAAAGCAGAGATGAGGGCGGCTTTCAAGAGGGCGTTTTCAAGGTGGGCGGCTGTAATTCCGGTTAGCTTCACAGAGGCGGAGAGCTACCAGATGGCGGATATCAAAATTGGGTTTTATCACGGCGATCACGGTGATGGTGAGCCGTTTGATGGGGTGTTGGGGGTATTGGGGCATGCGTTTTCACCGGAGAGTGGACGATTTCACCTTGATGCGGCGGAGACCTGGGCAGTGGACTTTTCAAAGGTGAAGTCCAAGGTGGCGGTGGACTTGGAATCGGTGGCGACTCATGAGATCGGTCATGTGCTTGGGTTGGGACACACTTCGGTGAAGGAAGCTGTGATGTTTCCAAGTTTGAAACCGAGGAGTAAAAAAGTAGACCTCAAGATGGATGATGTGGAGGGAGTTCAGGCTCTTTACGGGTTAAACCCCAATTTCAAAATGAGCACTTATGAGTATGAAAATTCTTCAAACAAGGGTATTGGTCTTACGAGTAGAACGTCCAAGTGGACCATTTGTGTCGTGGTGGGTGTTTTGGTGCTGTTTTTGTGTACATAGTACAAAATTTTCACCTTTTCTTTTGTTTTCAGTAATTTATTACGTTGCTAAATTATATAGAAATTATATAATCGCATTTATTCAATTAAAAGAAAAGAAATGGTATATTTTATTAATTTTTTTATTCTCTTTTCAACTTATATTTTTTTTTCTCAAATAATATCATTAACTTACTCATTTTGGACTGTTTACAAGGCTTCCTATTTCAAATAATCATTGTAAAAATATGAATAGCTAAAACTATTTAATTTCCTATTTTGACGTGGTCAGATTTAGAGAAAAAGGAATTATTTTTGAATGTTATTATTTATTGGCTCTTCAAGTTTTAAATGACCAGCCTGTTTGGTCCATGCCTTAAAAATGATAACACGACCAATAAAACAAAGAGTTAAATAGAGGTTATCATACAACTGCTTTTTGGACCAAAAGAAAAACAACTGTTTTGAGCAAAAGTTGCCTCGCCCGTTGATTGAGAAAAAATCCCAGCCGAACTCTTATTGTTGCTTTCTTACCAAAGGGCAAAGGTGGAGGAAATGAAATATGGCGAGTTCTAACTGAAGCTGCCCTCATTTTTTAGTGGGCTAGTCTATAATAGGTTTAGTCCCAAGAGCAATTAAATATTCATCACTCCTAACAATGATTGAACAAGAATACTTCCTTCTTGCTTCTTTTTTTTCTTTTTTCCCAATTACCTCGGAAGTAAAGAGAAACAAAGAGTAATAGAGTAAGGTAAAGGTTGGTGTCATTTCAGTTGGTATTTGTGGTGGCCACACCTTTAGTCATGTCCGGGGCGGCTCGTAGACTGCAGACTTTGACTTGGAAAAGTCAATACTTAGCTAGGAGAGTCTGAACAAGTTTTCTTTACCGTGCCTAATTCCCATTGGCAACTTCCGTTGCATATAATTTTTTTAATTCCTTTTTCTTCATATGATGCCTTCCAAAGAATATGCCAAGCCTTGAAACGAAACAAGGACTAAGGTATCACTTGCTATTAAAGACAACAACCCCCCACCCAACTCAAACAGAAACTAGCAAGAAAATTTGCCAAATTGTGATGGCCAATCAAAGGTGTCAACATACGTATCTTTTGGTGAATAGTAAGAAACTTACTAAATCTAAGTTTTTAATTAAAAATCGTTTGACCTGCTTAGTATGGTGCAATTAGTAACATATGGTGCAACCAGTAAACATATGACAATCATCAAAAGAAAAACCAAAGATTCTAATTCTTTAGCAAAAATCAAGAAAATTACAGATATTAAGAAGTTATGACTCATAAAGACTAATTCAACCTTATATTATTATTATTCAATAATTTCTAAGAAAACAAGGTATAAATTCAATATCACAACTCACCAATTAACAATATTTGAGATGAATTTTATTAAAACATTCACTAAAAGAGTTAAGACATTTAATGACATTTTTTATTTGTAATTGTGACAAAACATATGTTGGTAACTAATATTTTCTATTTGTTGTGACAAAACATAGTGTGGTCACTAATATTTTTTTCTTGTAGTGACGAAATAGTTTATCGTCACACAATATTTTGACTGTTGTGACAAAATATTTTGTCAATAAATATTCAATTAATTAGTGTCTACTACATATTATCACAATAACTGAACTATAACTATAGTCACTACTATTCGTAATTTAGTGACAATTTTTTGTGACTAATTTTTTTGTCATCACAAATACGAGCTTTTTAGTGACAAGACAATTAATTAACAATATTGTTTGGATTATCTGTGATGATTTGTATTTTTGTCACTAATAACATGGTAATTGTGGCAATTTAGTTTTTTCCACAATTAAATTGTCACTATTAAGATATTAATAGTGTTAAAATTTATTTTATTATTATCACTAAAAGCCTATGAAACTTATTTTATCATATTACCATATTAAACTATTCAAATTTTAAAAACAAAGTTCTTATCAATACTCAATCATTCTCACCATCGTCTTTCTAATTTTCACTTATTGAATTTGTCTCGACCATTCATAAAAACAAATAATTAAAATGATATTGATTTAATTCAAAATTTGATTATATCAAAATTGGAAAATCAAGTCAAGTCCTGATCATCTTTCAATTAAGCATGGTTTTAAATTTGTCGTATCATATTTTGGATTTAAGTTGCATTAAATTATGAATGTGGTTTCTTTATTGTAAATATAATCATAATTATAATTGTATTGTTCGTAATAATAATAATAATTATTATTTACAATTGGAATATAATTTACATTTCATAGTTTAAATGTATTCCGTATGATAGTAGAATAAATTATTTTTCTTTTAATATAGGAATAAATTTTATAAGAAGTAAAACCGTAAGCTTCGAAGATGATATCCTTTTGAAAAGGGAAAAATACTTTAGAATTTAAAGAATTTTATTTATTGAATTTATTTTAAAGTTATTTATTTTAAATATATAATGAATTAAATGTATATTAAATATGTAATTCATAGAATCTTGAAGGAAAATTGTTGAACAACCTAACATTAATGTACCTTTAAAATTAAAAAATCCCTTAAAAATCTTGACGATGTATATTGCATCGATTTTCAAAAATCGATGGACATAAAAGACCAGTTGGGATCAGGCCACCCATTTAGATCTGAGGCAATATCGTAGGATGATGCGTCTCACCGCACCTAATAACTCCCAACGTTTGGAATTAGTGTTTGACAGTCTTTAATTACAGTTTCATTAAGAATTGTAATTGCCAAGCGGTGTGACCTTTTCAAGGTAGGGTCTCATGCTCTTACGTCTTCTTAGTTTATGTTGTTTCTCTTTAAAGTGCTAAATTTCTTACCGACATGCTCTGTCTCGTTCTTCTTTTTCCGTGTTTTTTGGAAGTATTTTCCTTCTCTTCGCATTTTACTATTTTCCAGATTTCTATTAAAGAAGTGAACACCAAAATCCTAATGCAGAGAGGAGTAAAAAATATTCGGTATGTATGTTGAGCTTTTCTTTGTTTAATATGTGTTTTGTTGCAAGTTTTACAGTACTGTAAGATCAGGCCCTGGTTAGACACCAATTTTCACTTGTACTATGGAGCTTGCTGGTATGAGCTTTACAAATAATCCTACAAAGATAAAATACAAGTCGAGAAGAATGCTACAATAGCAGCCTATCAACTCTGAAAACAAGTATAATATTTATCTCCATTTTTCTAGTTTTTCTCACATTGATATCTATAGGAGTTTCGAACTTGTGTATATTTTGGCAGTGCCAAACTTGGATTCGAAAACTAAGAAAAAAGTAAATAATCGTGAAGAATACCATCAAGAAATTGTGACAAGAATCCTTTCAAACCTTGGATCCATACATGAAAGTAAGCAAGCTAGAAAAAGGGATCATAACCAACCAAGAAGAGTGTTCAAGGATTACATAGACACCGTCTCTGCTACATCTTTCTCAGCCTTTAGTAACACCACAAGTTATCAACATTGGAGGCTTCTTGATCTTTTATTAGATACTGGGCTAGATGGTCTAACGATCAAGCAAAATTCCTTTGTGTCTCTCCTTCCTCCACCCTCACCAAAGATTGCTTTAAAGATTTTGCCACAAACTTCATTACGTGAAGAAATTCCTCTCTTTCAAAAGCCAAAATACAGTTGAATATAGTTCCTCACGCATTGAAGCTCATGGAGAAAAGGGCAGGATCTTTAACAGATATGGTCAAGAGACCTATTGAAAAGGAGGGTTCAAGCAATTCATTAAATTCAAGTAATGTATATAAGCCATGTTCCATGTTCAATACTAGTGAATTTGGAGCTCTCTCGTTTATATAGTAAATTTATATAGTGAATTTACAAGTTCAATACTAGTAAATATAATTGTCTTGGATATTAAAATTTCCAATTTTATATATTGGAAATTAGAATTTTATACATTTAGGTGATTTTTATATATTTTTATATATACTAATAATTCTTATTTTCTTATATAACAATATCTTGACACTAAAGATTCATATCATTTGTGACAACTTCTATTTTGTGGCCATCACTATCGATTATGCAATTAAAATTTTAAATTTAATAATATTATTTGTGACAAAAACGAACACATTAGTGATAAATTTATTATAACATATAATCTTTATTTAGTGACAACATTGTTGTAATGTATAACTTTCATGTGAAGAAATCTGTTAGACAATATGATCATTGATGCAAATTTCTTTTACCCTAATGTAATCCCATTATTGAATTGATAGTTTTATTTTCAAAAATAATAAATGTTAAGTTAAGAAGACTTCACTTCATCTATTGATTTTGATGAAAGACAAATAATAATGATAAAAGAAGTGTGTGAACTGTTTTGATGAGTTTGTTAAGTGCACAAATAAATGTAAGTAGCATAAATCATCAAATCAAGATGATATTCAAGAGCTGACTAAGACAAAGTAATCAGACAAAGCAAAATTATCAGACGAAGCGAAGACATTAGACGAAGTAAAGACATAAGACGAAGTATACAAATCAAATCAAGATGATATAATTAAAGAATAATCTACAACGTCAGTTAGTTAGTTAGTTGGAGTTGGTTATAGGACTCAACTAATAACTGATCTCTGAAGATTCTACAAGCAGTTTT
>JAOQMS010000005.1:16017183-16027937 GCA_027563885.1 Erythroxylum longipes
TTATTCTAAGAATAATTATAAGACTAACCCCAAAGGACCCAAGAAAATTTGGGTACCTAAGAAGGATATAATATATATTGCATATCTCTTTACTTGGAAGAAGCAACCATCATCATTGGTACTTAGATAGTGGCTACTCGCGACACATGACTGGCAGAAGGTCTATGTTCCTAGACCTCCAACATAAGCAAGGAGGATCAGTAACTTTTGGAGACAACTAGCAGGGCAAAATAATTGGGATCGGCTAAATTGGTAAAGATTCCATTTCGTCTATTAATAATGTTCTGCTAGTTGATGGTTTAAAGCATAATCTAATCAGTATAAGTCAATTATGTTATTCTGGTTTTGAAGTATCCTTTAATAAAAATTCTTGTTTAGATAGAAACAAGGACCGGTCCATATTCTTTTCTACCAAGAGACGAAACAATCTCTATAGAATTAACTTAGATGATTTGAAAAGTCAAAATATTTCATGTCTTATATCAAAAGATGATGAAAAACTAATTTGGCACAAAAAGCTAGGTGATGTTAGTTTTAAACACATTTCCAAATTAGTTACACATGATTTGGTAAGAGGTTTACCAAAGATAAGTTTTAACAAAAATTTCTTTTGTGAGAGTTGTCAAGAAGGAAAATAGGTTAAAACATCCTTTTGGTCTGAGAATATTGTAACTTCGTCTAGACCTCTAGAGCTGTTACATATAGATTTGTTTGGTCCAACCAGAATATTAAGTCTTGGTGGAAAGAAGTATGGTCTTGTAATTGTTGATAACTTTACTAGATTTGGTTTTTGTTTGAATTTAAACTTGTTTTCTTTTTGAAATTCTTATTGAAAATATTAATTTGATGTGTTTGCAGGTTGTGGGATTAGGGAGAACTAATACTAAGCTTGGAAGAAGGTTTAGAATTATGAGAATCACCTCCAATTCCCACGTTCATGGGAAATCTCTCTATAAACTTTTTGGAGAGAAATCCCAAGATTATGGGAATTCCCACGATCGGCGGAAAATTTAAGTTTCCCTCCCTCTTTGCTTCTTTCACCCATTCTTTAAAATTTCACTCCTTCTCTCTCTAACCCATGAAAATTCTCCTCCCACTCTCTAAAGCTCTTCGATTTGCCTCTAGATTCTTGGTAGTTTCTTCATCTCTTTTCATTAATCTCACAATCCTTTCCTCTTTTCATACATTATCATTCAAAAACACAAGGATTTGGGTAAGATTTTGCTCTCTCTCTCTCTAAAAATCGAATTCACTCTTTTTTTTCTTCTCATTTTTATAGGTTTTCTTCTTATAATGGCACCAAGGAAGATGTTAGCTCAAAAATCGACTAACGAACTCCGCTTGCAAGTCTTCGATGAAGATAAGTCCGATTTAGCGGTAGCTTATCGAGCCCCATTCTCGATTTATTTGGAGGAAGAAGGGACACGTTTCTGAGACCTTAGGAATAGAGAAATAGTCACTCCTCGTTATTTTGATTTTGAATTGCTAGAAAACATAGGAGTGAGATGAAAACTTGAGCAACTAGCTGCAAATATAGGTTAGAATAGGTTTGTTTGGTATGATGTACCCATTTACCTTACTATGACTTTAGAGTTTTTCACAATAGTCCGATATAACCCTAAAATGGATGTTTTCTAGTTTAGGTTAGCTGGAAATGTTTTTAAACTTGGTTATCATGTTATGTGTGAAATTTTCAAATTGTCGAATGCAAAAAATTTTAGATGATCAAGCTAATTTCGATGTCGATTCTTATTAGAAAATTATCACGGGTGAAGAACATTTTAACTCATGCAATGCACTAAATTCTTTAATCCGGAGTGCCGAGCATTTACTTTTACACAAATTTATGTGTTTGACTGTGTTTAATAAAACTGAAAGCAACAGATGCTCGGCCAAAGAACTTTTCTTTTTATGGTACATGGATTGAAAAATTAAAATCAATACACCTTATAGGATTTTTTGATCAATAGTGAATGTTGTAAATAAAAAGAGCTCTTGTTTTGGGATGTCTCATATTGCTTCTACTTTGGGTGTGTTTTATAACTTTAATATGGAGAATTTACGTACAACTCCACACGATATGTTTGACATTTCTTACTTGAGGAGTCCAAGATTTTGGAGTTCATTCTATGGAACTCTGAAACCCTTAGATGCGTACGGCAGTGAGGTATAAGAGGGGCACTGATACAGCTTCCCGACCCTTCACATCCCGAGTAGTCCTGGAGCTAAAGGAGGAAGCAGTAGAGGACTAACCGAGTGCACTAGCAGAGTTTGACCGATTTCAACAAATCCTCAACTAGATGGCCGTCAATCAACAACAAATGACATCCTAAATCAACGAGCTCGGCACCCAAATGTGGCAAGTCTACAAGGAGCAGTGCAGTTTGAAGAAGAGATTTCTCAATTTCTGTCGAAAGAATAATTTTGAAGCTTCTTCGCCAACATCGTCGTCACCATCATCTCTATAATTTTTTCTTACGCTTTTACTTTTAAATTTTGTTATTTCTTTTGTTTGGTTTCATTTCATTTTTTGTTAGATTTTATGTCATTTTCTTTTGTTTAGTTTGATGTCATTTGTTTGTTTTAATTTCTTTTGTTTGGTTTGATGTCATTTTCCTTTATTTGGTGGTTGACTTGTCATATTGAGGACAATGTGATCTTTAAGTGTGGGGAGGTGGCATTGACTTTCTTAATTGCATTGTTTGCATTTTGTTAAATAGGATGCATGTTTAACCATATCATGTGCTTTGTGTCAAAAATTAAACTGCATTTGAATCATTATAATGGATATTGCCATGAGATTTTATCATACTAGTTGGAATTAGATTGAATGCATGCTTGAACTTCGATTAGGTCACTTTAGTAGAAAGTGAACCATATAGAGTGATGAAAAGTAGTTGGTTACGTAAGCTCATTAACAGATTGACATTTGAGCAATAAGGTAGTGTAGAGATGCATAATGAGTTTTCATTTGAGCCAATGTGAGGATTGAGCCATATGACTCCTTCCATAGCCATTCTATTTCTTTGTTAAGTTATACTTCCTTAGGTTATTACCTTTAGAACTTGCTTTGAATTGGTTTGAGTCTACTGGATGCATGCTTAATAGAGATGATTAAGGCCTTCTTTGTGTTAACCCTTGGCTTAAATGACTTATCCTTTGTATTATCCCTTGCTACCCCTATTGAGCTTTAACCTTTTGTTTCTTGAAAACATCCAAAATTTTAAAAACTTAAACCTCATTAACCTACCTATTCATAAGCTTAGTTGAGTATTAAGTAATACATTAGTTGGGATCGTTGTGAAAATTTTACCAAGATTATTTGAGGACACTTCTGCCTGTGAATTATATTATATATAGTGCTATTTTGATTCATAGTTCTTCCATGTATTAAGAAAAAGAAAGAAAAATGAAAAAATTTGTGTTGAAAAGAAAACGAAAAGAAAAGAAAACTAAAGGAAAAGAAAAGGAAGAACAATTGAGTAGCATCAATAAGTGCAAAATATTAGTTACATTTGTAATCTCAAAGTTATGTTTTGTTATCCCGTTTTATCCGCTTTTTACTTTACGAATGCTTGTGTTAACCTTTTTCCCTTGTTACCCACCTTAACCCTTACCATATTGCAACCCTAAACAAGTCCTTCTGATTTATTTATACATCCAATCATTGTGTAGGAGAATTGGTTTATTAGCAAGCCTATGGTAGTGTAATTTCCTATAGGAAGTTTAAGCGAAACACCAACTATCAAGCACTTGAGAGAAATGAGTGAAAACCGTGAGGAAGATTCATTTTGCATCTATACTCATCTTTAAGTGATGGTGTCAATTGTTGAGTTTGCTTATGCACACCAATACAAAAAAGTAGTCATGATATGTGTATTAACTTGATATTTGAGTTGGCTTAAATTTGAGGAATTCTATACTTTGATCTTTGTAAAAATGAAGTGATATAATTGATTGGTTGTATTTATTTAGCTTGAGGACAAACACAGATTTAAGTGTGAGGATGTTGATATTTGTGCATTAGTATAAGTTTTTATAAGTAATTGGCATATGTTTCTTGCATAATTTTTTATTATTGTTGTAATTTAGCATTTATTTTGTATGTTTTCATTTAGTTTAATTTTCATTGTTCTTTTATGTTTAATGTTAATTTAGGGTAGGAATTGACTATTTTTATGTAAGAAGTAAGATTGAGTAACTTGGAGATTGAGCTAGAGATCAAAGAGGAGAAGAGAATAAGAGACTCTCTGTTGTCAACTCCCAATTCCCACGATCGTGGGAATTATAATCCGAGTCATTATGCAGGGCTTCATTAAACTTAGGGTTTTTGGACTATTAAAAGAGAATTAAGCCTCCATGATCAAGGGAGACGAAACCCTTCTGTAGAAAGAGCCTCCTTGAGTGAAGAACACAATTTTTTAGTCTTGAAGGAGGATTGAAGTCAAGGATTATCATCAAGATTGGGGAAAATGGCACATCAACATCCAAAATTTCAGATTTTGGCAAAGAAAATAAGAAGTTTCTTTTATTTAATTTCCTATTTTTTTCTTACTTCTAATCTTTGTAAGGTGGATTATTTATGTGTTGATGATATTATGGAGACCAAAAGTGGCTGGTTTAGTTTTAGGGATTGCTTTTGAACTATTTTGTTAAAACTCCTATTTTATTGAATTGAATCAAAGTACCTCTGATGATTGTTAGTTTTATTTTTTATCTTGCAACAAATTGAGAGAGTGAGTAAGATTATTTGTGTAGAATTATACAGCGAGAGTTGGCTACCTATAGACTTGCAATCATCACTTCAATTGATTAGTTAGAAGAGAGATCTCAGCAAATTCAATTGATCACCCATAAGATAGTTTAATTACTAGTTGAATTGGTGGAGTGATTAGGTAGGTCGAGAGATCGTTCAATTAATTCCATTTGATTTGATTAGGGACAATTAATTACACCTTAAGATAAGGTAGTTAATACATTCGATTATCTTAGGTGAGACATAATTCGATAAATAAAACAGGAGAGAGACAAAATAGGGAAAAAGTAATCTCTAGTGTTTAGATCCTTGAATTCTGATTTTTCTGCATTTTGGTATTGTTCAGTGTTCATTATTAGTCTTTTAATTTTAATTTAATTTTTTAAATTATTTTTATTAAATAATTTCATTTCTTAAACAAAGTCTGATCTAAATTAAGTGGTGTCTAGGCATCGATCCTTATGGGATCAATATCCGCTTTTTAACTAAAAGTCACGACCTGTACACTTTCAATTTTTGAGCGTAAAATGAGTAGTTTGTGTTCCATAAGTACACTCAACAATTAATTATTAGTAGATTCAAGGTCAGCTACCAACATACCTTCGGAATCTCCAAGGTCTTATTAATCAACAACATAATTGCATAACAAATAATCAATCAGTTAAGGGTTTAGTAGGATTCGGAGCCTAGATACTAACTAATTGATATCAATAATTACTTTATTTGCTTAATTTTAATTTCTTTCATTCATAACCCATAATCACTTTGTAAGCTATATAATAGAATAATAGTAATTACTAGTATGCACCGTGCTTGTGGGATTGACCCATATTTGTCGGTACTAGCTACAATCACACTGTGCACTTGTAATATTAAATATTGACTAGTTACGAATTAGTTCAATCAATGGTTGTGACTTAAAGAGCACAATCGTTATGAGAGATTTCCATGCACGATAGCTTTTGCATCTTTTGGATTTGGGGCTATTTTTCAAACCTAATAAAGTTAAGAAACACTAGACATAACCCTATAACATTAATGCATTATTTAAGAATAAGAAAACATAGAAAAATGCACTAGCCATTGAATCAAGGAGGATCAAAGTGGAGAGATAAGAAGAACATCTGAAAATTCCATTTTTCTAGATCAAGGAGCAAATAAAGTTTTTATTCTTTTTCTTTTATTTCTTTCATTATTGTTGATTCGTAATTATAATCCTAAGATGTAAACATGTTCATAAAGTTCTAAACTCAGATTATGAATTATTCTGGATTTATTTTGTGACTTTATTCATTGTTGAATTCAATATATTCCTAAAAGTTTGTGATAATTGTTCATGCATAAACTTGAAAACAAATTAAGAGAGTGAGTTAAAGTAATCAGTGTCAGATTGTACAATTAGAGTTGGCAATTTAATAGACCCACAATTATCAAATTAACAATCAATTAAGGAGAGATCTTTATTGTGAAATTGATTATCTAATAGACTGCTTCAGATCTAATTGAAGACATTAAGAAGAGTTTTGTGAATTGAGAGATTGCAAATCCAAAAATTTCAAATTTAATTAGGGTTAATTGATTAGAGAGTAATCAATATCTTATGAAAGCTGGGAAGAAATACATAAATTGATTCAACAAAACTAAAGGAATAAAATAGAGAAAGAATAGTTCTTAAATATTCAATCTTAATCAATCTTAATTTGTATTAGCAACTCACTTATTATTTGATTATTTACTTTTTTATTTATTTGTTTCAATTTTTGTAATTTAATTTTAATTCAAATCAATTTTGTGTTACCTTAAGACAAAGTTAGGTTCAAATTGTTAGCTACTGATAATTCTCATGGGAACAATAACATCTTATACTACAAGATACAATATGTATACTTGCAGCTATTGAAAGTTTTATTATTATATATAAAACTTGCTCAACATTACTGAAGATAGTATGTGATATAGTCATTTACATAAAATAAAATATTGATTTGAAGTTTTAAAAAGTTTAACGTATTTAAATCTAAGTTGAAATTAAGAATTGATAATATTAAAGCACTTTAATAAGGTAGATGTGGTTACTTTCAAAACAAGAGGAATAATGACATGTGTATGGAAGCTCAATTAGTATCGATGATGCATTGTGAAATTTTTTGGGGTGGTCATCCCAATCATGAATTTTAGGCATCAAATTTGCGTATGGAACTGGCCTCAAAACATCCCCTATAGGAATACTTATAATCTAGGGTAGAGAAAATATCCAGATTTTACATGGAATGATCAAGCTTTACCTAGATTTCTGCAACAAGAATAGTAAGAGAAGGATCGATGTCATGATGTGATCCATATCAAATCTACTTCTAAAACTAAGACTAACATTAAAAAAATTAAATAGCTACTTGCCTTTTTCAAAAACATAAAGACTTTTTATTGGATTACTCATTGAGCTTGTTAATTTCTAAAGAGCAAATACATGTTTTATTTAGATACAATAAGGAAAATTTGAGAGAATAAGTGAATGCAACAACTTTCAAGGGTGGAGACAAGCTAGAGATTGGAGAGATAAAAGATAAAATGTATTATTCTAGAAGAGAAAGAAGAAGATGACGAAGAGGAGCCAAAAGAAAATAGTTATGGAGGAATTATCTATAGTTGTCTTAAGTATAGTGGACTCCTACTTCCCATAAAACAAACAGCTATGGTCAATCAAAGATCCAAGTAGTTTCATTTTTTCTTGTTATATTGACAATTTGTTACTAAAAAGGGCATTAACATATTTACTTATTCTTATTAGTTTGATACCATATGTCCTTATTATATTCTAGCATGTGACATATTTGTAAGCTAATGAGCCCCTATTTAGGAAGACAAGTGGAAGTGAGTAACTGATTATATATTTAGGTTGAAGAGGGGATTACTAAGAAGTTGCCCTAAAAGACTCATAAAAAGGAACTAGTTGGGTGGCAACCCACAAATAGTTTTTTTAAAAAATTGAGTAGTTTATATGGTTTTTGTTAGTTGTTTAGTTTGTTTTCATAGTTTTAGTCTTATAGTTCTAATTTTGTTACTTGAGTTAAGATTTGATGGATTTCACATACTTTAAAGGCAACATTAACTTTATATATTAGAGTAAAGAAGATTTTACTAGGAGTAGATGGATCTTAGTGACATTAGATAAGGTTGGAAATCTATTACTATCAAGAGAGTATCAATTAACCTTTTCTCCTCCAATTACTTTTCATATTTTTTATCAATATTGTATGTTGTGTCTATTAGGGATAATGTACATCTTTGTTTACGGAAGAGTTATTGTGAATTTACTGTAAATTTGATTGTTTATTAAGCATATTTTAGTTCTTATTTATTGATACTTCTTGTGGAAATTTTTAATATGTCAATTCTTTTCTTTAAACATCTTTATTTATTATGAATCACTGAGTTAGACTGGAATATGTGAGGAAGAAGGCATGGTTAGATGGATTCTTTTTTGGCTATGTTATGAATGGTTATTTTGATAGTCTATTTGGATGAAAGTTCTTAGTATTTATTTACATAAATTGTAATGTTTTGAGCCTATAAGCAATTATCATTATTATATCGTGCTCTATTTTTCTTTGTTGTGTGTTTCTCATAGATAGTTAGATAGTTCTAGAACTTGCTTTTATTATGTAAGTTAAGACCAACACTTAGATTAGGGGTATTAAGGTGAAAAAGGCATTTAGATTAAACCCTTGTTTGAGCCTTTTCTTTACTTTTATCCAACCTTGTTTTATCCCTTAAGCGTAACCAAATTTGAGCCTTAGCTTTTTAATTAAATTATTTTAACCATATTAAAAGCCAATATATCAATTTTTTTTGTCTTAGCACATTTATTTAAGGATGACAATTTTTGGCCCATGGGCCTAAATCTAGTTGTTTTCAATGGGCCGACCCATGGGCTAAGCCCAGGCCCAAACAAACTCGAGTCCAATTATTTTAAGTAAAACAACATCATTTTATTTAAAAGAGTTAGGTCTCGGGTAAGCTTGAGTCTGGGCAACCCAAACCCTAATCTAATTAAAAAAACAAATTATTTTATATTTTAAATTTTTAAAAAATTATTTTATAAAATTTGGTAGGGGGCTGGCCCATGGTCCAGCCCATTGCCATCCCTACATTTATTTTTTAATCCTAAAAGTGTGTATTTACTTGATTGCATAAGAAGCTGATTATATAAAGAAGTGTCAATAATAAGGTCCTATAATTGATTTGACTAAAGGTGCAAGCTTATGTATTCAAGACTATATTTTCTCATATGTTAATTATCATTTTTTTTATATTCGCCTTATAATCTGGGCGTGAAATTATTAATCAACTATTGTAATGTGATGATGCATTCTAAGCGAGAATTTTTTATGGGGTTTTGATAGAGCTTGTTGATTTCAATAGTTGTTCCTTGATTCTGCATTACATGTTTGATAAGTTAAAAAGAACTTCAAAGAAATAAGAATAGTATTTAGAATGTTGGGAGTTCTTTGATCGGGTTTAACACCCATCTTATCAGAATATTTGGTTCCTGCAGCTGCATAATTCAAAAGGAATAAACTCAAGACCTGAAAATTATGGCTTACCGTTTTATTATCAAGTATGAAATTGGCAAATTTGTTAGTAATCTTAAAATGTATAATTATGTAAAGAATGGAGAGTTTCTTCCTCATTTCTCTATCTAATTCTGAGTTATTGGGGTTGTTTGTTTCTTGTTTGTTCATGAGTTCTTTGTAAAGCTAGTGACCAGCACAATATAATTCATTTGTAAAAGTCTTTTTTTCCCCCTTTTTCTCCCCGAAATTAGACATTTGGAAAATTTTTAACACAGATATTATAGGATGCTATTGTAATTTTAACTGCTCCTTTTCCTAGATGGAGTTGATGGTATGTGATTAATATGCTGTTTTTGGAGGTGGTTTTTGTCATCAACTATACATTCTATGACGTGTGGCAATATAGAAATGGCCCTTGAATGATATTCATCTGATGGATTGCTACTGTGCATGATTATGTCATCACTGCAAGCAACATTTATTTTGAAATAGCAGAACATTGTATTACTTTGTTAGAATCACTGCATATACGGAAATAGTAGTATGAAGGTTTTGTTAACTTCTATTGAAGGAGTCTTCACGTAGACCAGATTCAACAACTTACTTTTGCATAGCGTAATTTCTGATTCTGGTTTTTGGATTGTTTTTGAGAGCTTGGTGTGCCAATTCCAAGGTAGTCTCTAGATAAAGTCACTGCAAATGGAGGTGGTCTGGCATGATTGAAGAAACAAAAGGTCTACTGGCAGTCTATAGACATCTTCCATGAAACTGACATTTATTTTAACTAGATGGGGAGGGGAATTTATAATTCTGAGACGTTATTTTTCAAAATGTGGTTGATTTGCTATTATGAGGTGTAGGGTTTGTAGCGATTGCCCAATATCTGGTTAAGGTGGGTAAAAGCAATATCGCATTATTTCCACAAATGACATTACCTTATTTCATGCTATTGTTGTTTATTCACGTACATATTACCAGTTTTGTAATTTCTTACTGCGATTTTCAATAAAATATTTAGGACAACCAAACATTCCGTTATAGGTGAGATGACAGTTTTAGGATGTTATATGTATTGCAAATTTTAGAGTATCACGCTACGTTTGGAATATATAAAGATTTTGAAAAAATGTATAAGCTTCATGAAGTTTTAAAGAAAAGAGTTGCTTAACTGGCTGCATAGGAATTACTATTAGTTTTTCCTAGGAAAGCCAAATTCTTATTTCGAAATACAGTAACATGTTTCGGTCAAAGTATGGATAATCAACATATTAATCTATCAGAAAGATGCCTACCTTCTGTTAAGATAAAATACCCTCGGATCGGATACCGGTTGAATTTAATAGCCCAAAAAATAATAACTAAAATAAAGAGAGACAAAAGAAAATGAGACAGGACACAAAGATTTACGTGGTTCGGTCAATGTG
>JAOQMS010000005.1:16049025-16066660 GCA_027563885.1 Erythroxylum longipes
TCATTATAATATATTAATAAAAATTAAATATATATATATATATATATATATTAATCATGATAATAAATTAATAAAAATTAAAAATAAAATAAAATAAAAAGACATAAAAGATAATAATACTAATAATAAATACATACTATAACTAAACGAATAAATAAATATGTAAAAATTAAATATATAAATAATAAAAGCAATATTACAATAGATATAAAGCAAGGTTAAAAATAAGAATAAAAAGATAAAAATAGGTGAATAAAAATAAAGAAGAAGATAAGTAAATAAAAAACTAAATCAAATAAATCAATACAAGAACGTATTTAGGCTAAAAAATAGAAGTTTAGTTTACAAGTTTAAGCTAAATACAAGACATAAGCCTTGAAAGAAAATGTTTAAAAGATCCATGAGAAAGAAAAAAACCTCTCTAGATGAGATTTTTTACCCTTATCCTAGTACGCCAAAGTTTTCTATTAAGGGTCATGTTCTTAGTAAGTTCCAATAAAGTCATATCCTTCTTGATCACCTCCTCCCAGTTCTTCTTAGGGCTTCCTTTTTTTCTCTTAAAGTTTCTAAGTACAATCTTCTCACATCTTCTCACAAGAGCATTAGGGTATCTCCTCTTAACATGTCTGAACCACCTAAGTCTTATCTCTATTAATTTTTTGTTAATATTAGTCACCTTTATTTTATCTCTTTCCATTACATTCCTGAATCTTTCTCTTCTAGTTAGGTTGCTCATCCAACAGAGCATCCTCATCTTTACCACCAATAACTTATAACAATGCAGTTGTTTAAATGGCTAACAATTTGCCTTATATAGCATGACTGGCCTAATCGCTAAGTAATAGAATTTAACTTTGAGCTTAAGTGGTATGCTTTTTTCTTATAAAACTCCTAAAGCACTTCTCCATTTAAGTCACTATGATATGATATGGTGAACTATGTTTTGATCGATCTCTCTATTGCTTTGGATAATAGATCATAGATACTTAAAACATTCTTTCCATGGTATAACTTCTGAACCAATCTTTACCTCCATATTAGAAGCTACCTTGTGGCCCAAAAAGTTACACTCAAAGTATTCAGTCTTAATCCTATTCAATTTAAAGCCCTTTGACTCTAATGTATGCCTCCAAATTTTTTTCTTGACATTGACACCCTCTCCAGTCTCATCCATAAAAACAATGTCATCAACAAACAACATACACCAGGGCACATCCCATTGGATATTCTTGATAAACTCATTCATCACTACTGTAAATAAAAAGAGGCTTAATAAGAAGCCTTAGTGTGGCCCTATATCAATAAGAAAAAGCATTATATCTCCTCCTATTGTCCTTACTCTAGTCTTAACACCTTCATGCATATCCTTAATAACTCGTAAACAGGTTATAGGTAACTCCCTTAACTTGTAAACACCTCCACATAATTTCCCTAGGCACCCTGTTATACACCTTCTCTAACTTAATAAAAACTATATGCAATTTACACTATCTTTTCATATAGTATTCCATTGATCCTCTAAAGAGATGTAAAGCTTTTATTATGAACTTTCTTAGCATGAACCTAAATTAGTTCTCAAAGATATCACCTTTTCCCATAAATTCATGGTATAGCTAAGCAGTGCGATACCTCTATATTTCTTATAGATTTAGATGCTCCCTTTGTTTTTTTTATAAAGGAATTAGCACACTAAGTCTGCATTCATCTGACATTTTAGCAGACTTAAGGATCATATTAAAAAGTTTGGTTAGTCAAGTAAGACTCTATTTGCCTATAGCTCTTCCAAACCTAGGTATCTCATTAGGCCCTGTTGCCCTTCCACTCTTAATCTCAGTCAAAGCTTTTTAAATTTCTTCCTTTGTAATTTGTTGATAATAAGTAAAGTTAAGATACCTCTCAGACATGTTAAGATCACCTAAAGAGATGTTGTCCTCTACGCCTTCATTAAAAAGGTTATAGAAATATCTCTACCATCTTCTTTTGATGTCAGTTTCAACCACGAGCACCTACCTTGCTTAATCTTTTATATAAAGAACTTGATCTAAGTCTCTTGCTTTTCGTTGGTTAGCTCTTGTTAATTTAAATATATCTTTTTCTTCATCTTTAGTATTCAATCATTGTTATAATTTCTTGTAAGCTCTGCTTTTAGCTTTTGAGATTATCTTCTTTGTCTCTTTCTTTGCCAGTTTGTAACTTTCTTTATTAACTACTCTTTCTACTTCTGTGGTGTTATCCAATAAAGCCTTATATACACCCTTCTTAATCTTAACCTTTTCTTGTACATCTTCATTCTACCACCAAGATTCCATCTTACTATCTTTAGGCCCTTTAAAAAATTCCAAGATCTCTTGAGCTTTATTCCTTAAAAAGTTACTACTATCTCACATATATATCTGGCTAGCATCTCTGTCTAATTACCATTCTTCTCCATATATCCCTAAGTTATTTCCCTGTATCCTCTTTCAAATTTCACCATCTGAATCTAGTACATCTCTTAGGACTTCTCTTCTTCCTCCAATCCTTAATTATAAGATCCATAACAAACAAGCTATATTGATTTGATAGGTAAGTGTTAGGTATCACCTTACAATCATTGTAACTAGGTCAATCGCTCCGCCTTATAAGAAGCTAGTCAATTTAAGTTTTCATGATTTTGTTTTTAAAAGTCATCAAATGCTCCTTTTTGTAAAAAAAGAGTTGGCTATCACATATCATCATACCTAAAACCCCTATGAGTCTATGAATAACCTTCTGAGGTTGCCCCTATATGGCCATTAAAGTCTCCTCTTAGAATAACTCATTTGTCAGGGGGGATTTGTTGAATCACCTTATTTAGCTCTTTCTAGAATTGACACTTAAATTGTACGTCTAACCCTACTTGAGGTGCATAAGCACATACCACATTAAAAATAACACTTTTCACCATAATCTTTAAGAACATAATCATATAATTAGTCATCTTAACCCCCACAATATGATGTAAGAGTTCCTTGACAACTAAGATACATATCATATTCTGTTGTCTGGAGCACCCTAAATACCAAAGTTTGAACTCATTAATCCCTTTCACTTTAGCCCCCATCCACTTTGTTTCTTAAATGCATGCTATTTGAATCTTATATTAATCTAAAATTTTCACTAATTTTAAAGATTTCACTTGTAAAGGTCCCGATATTCGAAGAACCTATTCATAATTTCCAATAGAGGAAAAAAAGAAAATATTTTGAGATAATAATTAACCAGAGAAGGAAAACAACCAAACTGCTCTGATATGCTTAAGATGACACATACCAACTCTATATATTCTCATCGTAGTTAGCACTGTTCACCAAAAATTCCTCCCTTGAAGGGCTCAGTCAGAAAAAAAATGTCATTAACTCAATGCATCAAATGAGAAAAGATGAAAACTTTGAGTTGTTGAGAAAATCTAAGCCAAGAATCGTATACCATATGAGTACCCTTTTGAGGAAACAATACTCTGAAAATTAGAGTTCACATAGATGATTCTCTTTCTGTGTGTGAACAACTTTTGAGAAAAATGGAAAGAAAGAAGCAAGGTAACAAAAATAAAGAGTTTATAAGTCAAAAATTCTCAAATGTGTAAAATATAGAGCTGTATTTTTTAAAACAAATAAATAGAACATGACATCGGTGCAGTAGCTAGTGATCACAAAATGAGCATAATCAAAATCCAATAAAGCAAATTAAAGCACTGCCTTAAACCCAATAAAGGATAGAAATCGCAACACTGCAACTAAAAGTATAACATACAGTATAAGGTTTAAGCTTTTTGTTTTCAAGTCAAAAGGCAACGATGTCTGGTATAGGAGTTGGATACATGGGCATGGTCGAAGAAGCTATGAGAATATGATGGCTAGAGAAGCAATGGGAAGTAGTGTGCCAAAAATTCAAGAGCTCAAGACTAGGCCCAAGTCTATCAAGGGTCAACTGGGTTGTTCGAAATCACTAAAGAGAGAGAACGGAGAGAGAGATGTTAAGAGAGACATTATCATTAATACTAATATCATTATGATAATTATTCACATATATATGATCAAGTATGTGCCAAATATCATGTGCATTATTTGACATATTGAAATTTTATATAGAACTTTTCTATCTGATGTAGGAAAGAAATATGTATTTCCTTACTATTTAATAAAAAGAGTATATTGTCATTTCTATTCTTCTCACTCTTCTCTACAATCTCCCATCGAAATCTTTGACTATAAGAAAGACTTTAGCCCAAATTCTCCAAAAATAAGTAATCATTTTTATTGAAAATAGAGAATATTACTAAATCTTGACTCAAAAAATGAATCAAATTATAACATAATGAAATTTACTCAAATTTTACAATAAATTTATATATGATGAATGAGACGTGCTTTTGTCCCATTTATGGGTCCCTAGATTGCATACAAAAGGGGCTAAATTGTGTATGTTCACTTTTTACTTATTTGTAAGAAAAGAGAATTCTCGTATGATTATCATAAAACAATTACAATAGTGAATGAAAAAAAGTATGAAAGAGAGACAAAATTGATTTATAGTAGTTCAGCTAAAGAACTCTCAGCTTATGTCCACTCTCTAAGCTTCATTTAGAGATTCACTATCTCCTTCCGTTAATAGGTGAATATAATATTTGCCTTTTCATGTGAAGAGGAATTCTTACAATCTTCTGATTTCACTACGAGGAAGAGTAGCCTTTACAAATCTTGCTAAAAGTCAAAAGGAACCTTCACCTAATTGTAACCTAAGTAATTTATCCAATTTCAACAATTATACGATTCAAAATTTTGTTTTCTTGCTTGCATAAATGAACAAAGAACCAATATATGTAATGTAATTCACACGTGAACTCTTAGTCTTTCAAAACTCTTAGCAACTCTTCGATATATACAGCTAATATCCCACAACATATTTGTAGTCTATTTATACCAAAAACTTAAAATAATCATTAAAAACAAAAACTAGCCACTGTAAGGAATAGCAATAGAGGTATTAGTTGAACATTCTGTCATAATAGTTTTTATTAGTCAACTAATATATGAACTAACATTAAACATAAACTCAAGTTACATATTTTGTTTTTTGCTTTTCAAATCATCTTGTCGATACACAAAGATAATGGTGAACCAATATGTTGCATTGGTCAATAATAACAGATTCATGATACACATTTTTACTTTCTTTTAAAACATATTAGTCAACTAATATATTCAAAAATCAGAAATTGGTTAACTACTAACCTAAATTAGTCTACCAGTCCACCTGAAACAAGTTTTTCAAAATTTTTTAAAATCCAATTATACTCTTTTGACAAAATTTTGAGTCAAGACTATTTCAAAAAATTAAAATTTTATTTAAAGTTCAAGAAATTATCTTTAAAGATCAAAACAGTCAACATGTACATGTAGGTTACATGATAACTGTATAGTTACATATAATGAATACATAATACACATATTTCATGAGAAAAAATTTGAAAACTAAAGTGAGAGTCTCTCAGAAGTGCCCGTAATCGATCTTAGGAATTTGAATTTCCCCTTAGCTCCAAATTTTATTTTTATACGTTGCTGATATTGTAGTTCAAGTTACTACTCCAGAGAAGTGCTTGATGTATATTAAAAAACTCATCAGATCGAGAATTAGGGAAATTACGTCTTTATGTCTCTTACGCAACAAAAGCGTAGAAGCTAATCTCCAACCAATTACAAGCACATCCATGTGCTGATGTAAAATAATGATGTTATTTCGTGTGAAGGAACCATGGCTTCTTTATTGATGATGTTCGCAAGAAACAGTCGAGGAACGGCTTCATTACTTTAAATTACATTGTCAGCTTATGACAAATTTTTTAAAAAGATATTAACTTGACCCAAATCAACTCATAATTAATTCATTATAATTTGACAAAAATGACGTTTTTTTTGTGTGAAGAGATGACATTTCTAGTAATTTAATTTTTTTTAAAATTCTTCTATTATACTTCAATTAAATTAACAGCGAGACACATAAAATTAATAGAAAGATTTGTGACTAATAAAAAAAGTTATTAATACAATTATTTTATTTTGTTTCAATCCCATTAGAATCACTAATTTATGATCATTTAAAACTCATTCAAATTATTCTATTTTTACACATACTATTTTATTCAATACTCACAACTATTCTCTTTTTATAAATAAGATGAATCAACTAATTAAATTTTTATTAATTTATGTAAGCTTTCGTTAGTCACATGACATCATTTTAAAGTTTAGAATTAAAAAAAATTAAATAACAAGAAAATTTCATGTTTAAAGGTACCACTTTCTTGTGAATTATCAATTCAAAACATTCCGTAATATGGACTTCTCCAAGCTTTCCAGCTCATTGGCACATGCAAATCCGCTGCGATACACGTTTTGCCTATCGATTTCATGAATGGCTACAGCAAATACCTTTGAGGAAGTAAAGGAAAGTGGGTACTGAGGCCGCATTATTACTATAGCCGAGATAAATATAATGTTACCGTGTCAATCAATTACCACAATTTGTTGTCATCGCACCAAAAGTAAGTCTTTCTTTTCCAACTTCACATGCATTATTTACTGGCATCAATTCTGATTTCTGAACCGAACCAGTGGAGCTAGTTATTTAATGGTAGGGCTCTAGTATATGATAAAAGCAGCAAGGTTTACCGACAGGTCGTTTTCTGTCTTATTGTAACAGGGATTGCGTACAAGTAAGCAATAGGTGGTGAACTAACTAGGTACATTAAAAGTTGGATTCTATTGTTGGAAAGTTTCTTTCTTAACCTGCAAGTTAAAAGAGTGTTGACTAGTTTTGGCGAAGCTTGTGATCGTCTTGACTAGTTTTTAGTTGTTTTCATCCTTCTGTATCAAAAAAAAAAGAGTGTTGAGCAATAAGTTGTATGATGAAAATCAATTGAATAATAGTATTTCGTTTTTTCTCTCGTAGTATCAGAGCTGTGGCTATTCTATTCGTCTATTATCTTCAACAACCGGCAGCTTCAGTCCTTCTTGCCATCTGCTTGTTGCTGTCCAATCCTTGCTTCTCATCCTCAATCACTGGCCCAATCTATTGCTGTGTCTATTAATTACCTGGGTTTCACCAGCTTAACCAACATGTGCATCATCCACAACCCAGTCATCTGTTAGTGTTGATTTGCTATCTGTTATTCTTGACTGCTCAGCCTAGACGCCACCTGCTGCCTTGGTCTTCCCAGCAATCTTCCCTGCATATTTGTTTGTTGACGCTTTGCCCGGACGAGCCATCTGTTGCCTTGGTCGTATTTCTGAGTGGCCGTGTGGCTCCTTCTGATTCCCCGTGTTTATCCTACCATGTTGCTCCTTCTGATCATTGGTTCTTTTCTCCTTTTTCCTTTTTCTGCTGTGTTGCTCCTGTTGCTCTTTCTGACTGGCTGTGTTTCTCCTGTCGTATTGCTCCATATGTCGTTAGTCTTGGTGGTTATATTCCTTCGCTTGCGTCTCTCGTTATTAAAACTGAAGAATTTAAAGCCATCTATAGCCCTATATCTCTGTCTTGGTCATCTGCTGCAATTCGAAGCAATTTTTTTGGACAGAAAGTGTTTCTCATCTGACAGATTTTGGGTGCAACTGAATCAATCCAACTAATTTAATATCTATACTATTATGGATAAAATTGACATCGCAAAACCTATTACAACCGTTCTTACCGGCTGAAATTACAATCATCCGGTGTAAGGGATGAAAAATTTTCCAATAGGTTACAGAAGATATCTAAAGCCAACTAAAGAAATTGACAAAAATAATACAAAATTTGCAGTTCGTCTTGAAGATTAGAACATTAAAAATCATCACTTCCATTTATTCAAATTCAATTTAAAAGAAAATTAAAAATTTTTAGCCAATTAATATCAAACCACTAGACATGCGTGGTATTACCAATTGGATTACTCTTTGATAAAATCTTCATATCTTAGCTGGATATTACCATTATTTTCACATGTCAATATCTCTTCTGCTGTGATTCTTTGTTAGTCTTATCTTTAATTTATTTTTACTTATCCAGTAATCATCAAGACTGTATATAAAGCTCTGTATCCTCTCTTAATCAATACATAACAAAAACATCCCTTTTCCTACTCTTTCATGGCATCAGAGCCCACGTTCACCTCTTAATACCTTCCTCTTCTTTTTCAGTCAACCAATCCTCTATCCAGAAAACCAACAAATACCAGTTACTTGTTATACACACCTAAGCACTACTATTGTAGCCAATTCCTCAGCCTAATACATTCCAATTCCCTCAAAATCACGCTCTGTTTTCAGCATTTACACTTGCCCTTTCCAAACTCTCTAACAATTCACCTCAATATCACAACACACAGAACTACAAACACCACCAGCTTTCGTAGACAACCACAAAATTTTTCCACAAAATCAAATATAACTAGAGCTCCATTTCACAAAACACATGATGACAAACATCAATCTCTTACCTACTCATGTTCTTCACTACAAATCTCCTCATGAAGTCCTTTACCACACTTAACCTAACCTTACTCATCTTCGTGTTTTTGGTTGTGCATGTTTTCCTTATTTGGGCTCCACTTGTTCAGATAAATTGACCTCCAAATATATCCAATGCGCTTTTCTTGGATATGCCTCTCACTATAAAGGCTATCGATGTTTTGATCTCATCATCTCCAAACTTTATATTTCTCGTCATGTTCACTTTATTGAACCTCTTTCCCTACCATAAATTACCTATGTCATCTTCCACCTCACTCTCCTCCTCTCCTTTTTCTTTACCTTTACCAATTCCACCTCTACCTTCTACTTTCTCTAGCCTTACTACAAACACATCCCAACCTCCTGCTCATCCGACAATCACCCGTACCTGAGATAAAACAAGTACACCTCTCCATTTTTTGATTATATCACTTATACTGTCACTACACCAAATACTAATTCTGATCCCACCTCTTTTACTCAAGCCAACAAATTTCCTCACTGGCACTAAGCTATGCTTGAAGAGTTCAGCGTCGTCCATCGTAATCATACATGGACTCTTATTCCAACCCCACCAAACACAAACATTGTTGGCTGTAAATTGGTTTTTGCACTAAACGAAATCCTTATGGCTCTCTTTAACGTTATAAAGCTCATCTTATCACCAAAGGTTACCATTAAACTCTAGGAGTTGATTACACTGTTACTTTCAATCTTGTTGTCAAACCCACCACTTTACCTTGCCTATGTTCTATCATTGGCCTATTTGCCAACTTGATGTTAATAATGCTTTTCTTCATAGTTACTTACAAGAACCTGTTTACATGTCTTAACCTCCTCACTATGTTTGTATGCTCCATAAAGCCTTGTATGGTCTTAAACAGGCCCCTCGAGCCTGGTTTCATCATCTTAGTCAAAAACTTCTTGAACTCCATTTTAAACCCTCAAAATCTGACACCTCTCTCTTCATTCATAAAACCAATTCTCACACAACTTTCCTCTTAGTTTATGTGGATGATATCTTGGTAACTGGTTCCTCACCCTCCTTGATTAACACTAGTATTCATGAACTCAGCTCTGCCTTTTCTATCAAAGACTTAGGTCCTATTCATCATTTTCTTGGTGCCAAAGCTCACACCACTTCTTAAGGTCTTCTTCTCACCCAAACTCAATACATAAAAAATCTTCTTCTTCGAACTAACTTTGAAAAATCTAAACCAGTTCATACACCCATCACTCTGTCTCTTCCCTTATCTAAAAATCATGATGTTCCTCTTTCTGATGCTACTGAATATCATAGCACTGTTGGTACACTTCAATACCTTTGACTCACTCATCCTAATATTCAAATTGCTGTCAATAAGGTTTCCTAATTTCTCCAGTGTCCCACTGACATTCATTGGTCTGTGGTGAAACAGATTCTAAGATATCTTCATTCCACACCCTTTTATGGCATTCATTTCACCAAATCTACTAACCTTTCTTTAAAATCCTATTATGATGCTAATTGGGCTGGTTGTCCTAATGATCGACGATCTACATCTGGTTTCTGTATCTTTTTGGGGCCTAATCTTATCTCTTGGAGTGTCAAGAAGCAACCAACTATTGCTCGCTCCAGTACTGAAGTTTAGTACCGTAGCATTGCTCTTGCCTCTACAGAATTATGATGCATTACTGCTCTTCTTAGAGAATTGTGTCTTGCAAATCCTTCTTCTACACTTTGGCGTGGCAATCTTGGTGCTACCTTTCTCGCCTTGGATTTGATTTCTCATGCTCGTACTAAGTACATTGAAATTGACATTCACTTTGTTCGTAATCTAGTAGACAACAAAGCTTTACTCATTCGCCACATTTTTTCCTCTAAAGATCGCTGATATTATGACCAAAGCTCTTACCTCTTCAGCATTTCAACAATTGTGAGACAAGCTCACGGTCACATCTTCCTGTAAACTTGAGGGGGGCTGATAAGATCTTCTTATCTTAACTATATATTACCATTATTTTCATATGTCAATATCTCTTTTGTTGTTATTCTTATTTATTCTTATCTTTAGTTTATTTCTAATTATCCAATAATCATCAAGACTGTATACAAAGCATTGATCCTCTCTTAATCAAAACATAACAAAAACATTTCCCTTTTCCTACTCTTTCACTCTTTATAATCTCCAATTAGACTACTCTTCATAATCTAGAAATTGATTAGTCTGTGAATGATTTTTTCGCGTAGGCCCTTAAGCCAAATTTAATAAATATCATCTTCATCTCATTTAATTTCATATAACTCTTTTACTTTAGCATAAAGCTATTGGATCTTATGCTTAAGTGAACTCCTTTACTTAAACTACATGCTTCTATTCAGGATATTATTTTTTAACAGACTTGCCTCAATTTAGACAAAACTCCATAATCTATAGCAACATATTATTTTTTAAAAGACTTGCCTCAATTTAGACTAAACTCTATAATTTAAAGTTGCTGTTACAACCACTTGATCCTTATATCAGAAATTTAACAATCACTTTTGTAAGAATTATTATCAAATTAATTATACTTTTACAAATTTTCTTACTATAGAATGTAGATATTGTATTATGGGTTTGGCTATATTCTTGAATATTGTCTAATACTACCTCCAGGATCAAAAGGTCGATTCATTAAATATAATAATATCTCTAACTCTAATCCTTCTCTATCACTGCTGTTATTACTAAGGGCTCCAATACCATGAACGATCTTAAGGTACTACTTAAACATATTCTTTCTTCCAATTCCTCAAAGTCTAGATCTTCATTTGTCCCTGTTGTTGCCACTAGTTTACTACCATCACTATGAGTGATCTTGGGGCACCACTCAAACATGTTGTATTTTCTAATTATACTACTATGTCTATTACCATAGGTAATTCTCGTTGAATTTAAGACTGCTTTTTGCAATCATATGACTACTAATATCAATTTTTCCTCACTAAAACCTATTTCTTTCTTACCACCATTTCATATAACAAATAATACTAAAATGAGCATCACTCATACTAGTTATACATCTACCTCCAATCTTAGTCTTTCTAACACCTACTACATTTATAACTTAACCCTTAATCTTATTTATGTTGGTAAGTTATATGAAATAGGACTGTTAATTTGGTTGTCAAGTACATGTTTCGAAAATAGGTTAGATTCTTGGGACAGGCTGTAGGGTGGGTCAATTATTTGAGCATACCCTTCTTCGTCTTCTTTCAAAATTTGTGTCTATGGCCACAACTACCAACTCCTCCATTCACCGATGACATCCACTTCGTAAACTTTTAGGTTCTACAAAGTTTCAGTCATTTAGATGTTTAGATTGTCAACTTGTAAAACAACACGCCTTATCCTTTGATGGTAATGATAGTCCATATGACTTGCTTTATTATGACCTTTAGGGTCCTTCTCATTTTTTTTAATAAATAGATTTTTTATTTTTTATTTTTTATTGGTATCTATTTTAGGTTCATTTGGATATACTTCTAAAACATCATTCTAAGTTGTTCCAAATTTATATCATTTTGTTACTATAATCAAACTTATTTTTTTTGTAGTATTAAAATTATTCGCACAGACAATGTTACGAAATATCGAGATTCTTCTTTACTTCAATTTCATAATCAACAAGGCATTGTTGTTCAATGTTCATATCCTCACACTTCCTGACTATTCAACCCTGAATCTTTTGGTTGTACTTGTTTTATTCTTTTACAACCTCATAAACTCACAAAATTAGAACCTTGTGCTTACTTATATTGTTTCCTTGTTTATGGGATAGAAAATAATAGGTATCACCATTGGAACCTATTTTAAGTAAAACACACATTTCTTATCATGTTACATTCTAAGAAAATGCCATGTTCTCTTCTCTTTCCAAATTTCATCATTCTGCCATTACTGAATCTTTGCTCTTTACTAACTCGTCTATTGAGTTGTTCCTAAGTTTTGATACATGTAACTCTAGCATACTTAATATTATCCCTAACCTACTTTCTCCTACTGAATTTACACCAGTTGCTAATCTTGTACCTATACCTACACTTAATACCATTTGTAGTCATTCCACTCATGTAAGATAAGCTTCACATCATCTTTTAAATTTTCACTATTATTTTGCTATTTTAGTTCTCTATAAGCCTCATTCTTATCGTGAGATGAGTATTGAACATCTTTGATAGCAATCTATGACTGAAGAACATCAAGCTTTAGAGAAAAAGTTGATTTTCCTCCTAATAAGATACTTATTGGCTGCAAATAGGTTTACGAAATTGAAACTCATTCCAATGGCTCTATTGAATGATACACTCAAGAGAATGACATTGATTATGAAATTTTTTTTGCTCATGTAGCTAAATTAACCTCTGCATGCATTCTATTCATTTATGGGTGTAATTCTCCTTATAAATTTTATAGGCTTCGATGACCCTTGTATAGACTGAAACAAGCTCATAGGGCTTGGTTTGTAAAATTCAGTTCTACCTAGATTCAATTTGGCTTTATTCCTAGACTACATGATTTTGTCCAATTCACTCAAAAAACTTTCTAGGGCATTGCCTTCTATTAATTTATGTCAATAATATGATAATAATAAGTGATGATGCATGTAGAATTTTACAATGTCAACATTACGTTAGTTAGCATTTTGAAATGAAGAATTAAGGTTCTCTTAGCTAGTTTTTAGGTTTTGATGTTTCTTATATTTCTTAAGGTTATTATCTTTCTTCAAGCCAAATATGCATCTAACCTACTTTCTCTCCCTAGCATTACTGAACTTAAAACTATATCAACTCCTTTGGAATACAACTGCAAGCTTACTCCTTTAGATGACACTCCTTTTGATAAGCCCACTTTATATCGGCAACTTGTTGGTAGTCTTATCTATCTTACTATTATTCGATATGATATCTCATATGTTATTCATCTCGTCAGTTACTTTATGTTTTCTCTTCGCTTATCTTATTTTTCGGCCCTTATTCAAATCCGTTATTACATTAAAGAAACTCTTTTCTATGGATTACACTTCTTCGCTAGCTCCTCTTTGGTATTATCTAATTATTTTGATGCTGACTAGGCTAGTGATCTAACAAATTGTTGTTCTACCACTGGTTATTTTTTCTTCTTAGGTGATTCTCTCTTATTGCTTGGTGTAGCAAAAATTAATTTGATATTGCTCGATCCAATACCAAATCTGAATATCATGCTTTTGTTGATGCTATATCATAATTACTTTGGATGTGATGGTTATTAACTAATATGAGTGCTACACATTCTTATATTATTATGCTTTTTTTGATAATAGAAGTACTATATAAATTTCTCAAAAAAACGTTTCTCATGAATGAACTAAACACATTGAAATTGATTGGTACTTTATACATGATCACGTTACTTAAGGCATCATACATCTTATTCCTGTCTCCTTAAATAATCAAATAACTGATATAGTTACCAAATTATATCTTCTAACTTGTTTTTAAGATTTACATAACAAACTTAACCTGATATCTACCATCACATTTTGAGTTTGAGAGGAGTGTTAAGATTCAGATTAGATAAAATTCTAACTACATATTTTTTTAATGTCATGTGTATAAATTAATATTAGTTGAAATCTTATCTTTTGTAAATTCATATATATTATGTATAGTTAATTTGTTACTAAATAAGTTGTATACTATATGATGAAAATCAATTGAATAAAAAATTCATCTTTTTTTTTGAAAAATGAATAAAATTTATTAACTCAAGTAGAGCTTAACCAAAGCACAGTAGGGTGAGGACTAGCTAGGCATTAATCCATACAATTTGACTCCGCATATCTATAACAAAACAACTAATATCAAATGCAATCATTGAGCCTTATATCATCCATAAACTTTTCATTCTTTGGCTAATCTTGGATTGTACTTCATAAGCTAGTCAAATTTCCCTGATCTAATTAATAGTATCATCACCTAGCATTGTAGCATCCCTCTCTTGTCCTCTATATAGCCTATGGTTTCTTTACCCCCCAATAGAGTAAATGGTGTAAATCAATGTTATTTTTAGAATCACCCCATCCTGCTTCTGATGTTTGTACATTCTGCAGGCCCATAAAATTATATTTCTCCTAGCAATCTGTGAAAATTATGTTTTGTATTTGATTTCAAATGCTACAAGAGTAATTGCATTGAAAAAATAGATGTGAGATAGTTTCCAACTCAGTATTAAATAAGAGACATTTAGAATCAACATTCCCTGAACTTCCAATCCATGTGTCCTTGGTTTTAAGTTAATGCTTATCATCCAATTAGTTAATAACTGCAGCTTTAGGTGAAAAAGTTTTCTTCCAAATCAATTCATACTAGGGGGCCTTGGGTTGAAAATCTCTAAAAAGATAATAAGATAAGGCATTGTTGAATTTTGCAAAATTGTCATCATTCCATACTGGAATATCTTCTCCTTCCTCTGGTTGATGATTTAGCATATCCAACAATCCCTTTAGAACTCCAAAAGAAAATGGTAAGGTTACCATTGATTAGCATTCTGAATTTTATAGAAGAGATAACTTTGATCCATTAGATGTATTGAGCTTGAAACCAAAATAAAACGGATAACCAATTAGGAAGCTCTACCTGATTGTGTAAAAAGCTTTAAACACGTCAAGCTTGATTGTGAAACTCTTGATAGCCCTTTTAGAGGTGTAATCCTTCATAAGCTCTTAAACTATCAAAATGTTATCCCTAATAGTTCTTCCCTGTATAAAAGCACCCTATGAATAGGAAACTAGTGAGTTTAATGATCCTTTGAGTCTATTAGCCAGAATTTTTTAGATAACTCTGTGTATTGTGTTACAATAGCAAATAGGGCAATAATCACTCACATTATTAAGATTTGGACACTTGGGAATCAGGAAAATATAGGTGCTACTAAGTTCCTTCAATAGTTTAGAAGTGGAAAACAACTCCTGAATAGTTTCAACCACCGACTGGCCTGTAATGCCTTAAGTTCTTTGAAAGAAATGAGTTATGAATCCATTAGGGCCAGGTGCCTTAGATGGATTAAGATTGACATAATTTCCTTAACCTTTTTCATAGAAACTAGACCAATTAATTGCTCTTTCATTTAGTAACTAATTTTTTCTTTTACTCACCAGGATATATCTTAAACTTCATTGTTCTCAATACTTGTATCTCCCAAATAAAACCTTGAAATAATGCATTGTTATGCTTTCAATGTTTTCTTAATATGTGCAACTTGACCCTCATTTTTTGGACTCCGTTTTCGGAGTCCAACGATTCTTTCTCTGATACCACAAGTGTTGGGACCCCACCCTTTCCGAGACACGTGACTGACGTCCTAAGTGACATCTAGACGTGCATCCCATAAGGGTGGAATGCCCACACCAGACAATCCTTGATCAAGACGGATTTTCATCTTGATCTCTTCTTACCATCTTGTCCCATGACTTGTACTTAGTCTAAGTCCTTAACTGTTTCTTGATCCTTGATAACCACTTCTTGTTGAAAAACCTTTATTTAATTGAATTCTGTAACTAACTTCAGCTAAACAACTGTCCAATACATTGGCCTTAACTCTTTTTTTGTATCGTTTGTGGTTGGCCCATCATCTGAATTTGCTTATGATCTATGTTCTATCGTATGTGTTTTATCGTCTATGTTCTATCGTCTGTGGTTGACTTCTATCGTCTGGGTTGACCACCTATTGTCTGTGTTCTATCTTCTGTAGTTGACTTTTATCGTCTGAATTGACCACCTATAGTCTGTGTTCTACTCCTATGTTCTATCTTCTGTAGTTGACTTTTATCGTCTAGGTTGACCACCTATCGTCTGCCTTGGGACGTGTCATCACAGATGATTCCTCGTGTCTGTATGCTGACGTGTCGTCTGTGTTTTTCCTTTGCCTCTGTGCTTAACGTCAGCATAGACGATAAACTTCGTCTGTATTTTTCCTTGCCTCTGTGTTGTGACGTCAGCACAGATGATACACTTCCTCTGTGTTTTTTCTTGCCTCTGTGTTGTGATGTCAGCACAGACGATTTCTTTCGTCTGTGTTTTTCCTCTTGCAATCTGTCTTACTTAATGCAGACTTAAATCCTTCCGACCACCCTCATTCATTCAAATCCAAGGATAGAACACACAAACATAAACACCAACTGCTTCTTAAAGCCTCAAACTCATTTTATCAACACATGCAACGTGAAAACTTAATAGTGGTCATAATCATGAGCAGCAGATACATATATTTCATTCATCCTCGAACAAAATATCAGTTTTACAACACTTTAGTGGGCATCTTAAGTCCCCTTACAACATAGTTCAAATTACAAAGTTTCAAAGACTGGAATTTGCTCAAATGCATCTAAAGCATTGTTCAGCAGAACTAACTTCAAAACAAAACAAAATACGCAGACTGCAGTGATTTGCCTTGACTCTTGACTTACACACTTTCTTGTTCTTCACCTGAATGGGATAGAGTTGGGAGGGGGTGAGCTTATAGCTCGTGGGTAACAGGTTTATAATCAAGGAACAAGCAGAGACCTTTTTGCAAAACTTATTGAATTATGCAATTTAGAAACTATAGTAATTTTTTACTTAGAAAATCAGTAAATACTTATTTCTCAAAACCGTACTCAGTCAAACAAATCATGTTCAGTTATAATTCATGTATGCATCAAGCTTGCTAACACATAATAACATCAAAATGGTCTGGAATGGTCCATAAACAGAACGAACTAACGCAGTCCATATAATGGTCCTATGAAGTCATAAATAGAACGAACTACCATAATCCCACTTAGTGGTTTTGTGTAGTCGTAACCATGAGGGAGTACATGAAGGAGCATCCATGCCACTAGCGGGTAGGAGGGAGAAGCCTTTAGTCTAAGTGCACTTGACGACAGAATGGACCAAACCAAACCTACATAACATGTATTTCATGATCTTGTAAACTTGATTGCCCATGATGGTAAGTTTTCGAAACTTGATCTTCTTTTCAAACATAATATCTTTTCAAAATCATTTTTATGTTCATGTTCTAACACATCAGCACAATAATCTCATACAAAACACATAACACTTTTCAAAGCATTCAAAGAGTTAT
>JAOQMS010000005.1:16082936-16111634 GCA_027563885.1 Erythroxylum longipes
ATAATAATAATAATAATAATAATAATAATAATAATAATAATAATAATAATAATAATAATAATAATAATAATTAATAACTATTCCGCTAGCCTTCGGGTTATGAAGAGAGCTAGTAGCTAGTTAAGAATATGATATAGCTGACTGGATCGATATGCATCATAAATGTGTGCCTTCAAGTAAAAAGGCTATAATGACGTTCCAACCAAACAGCTTAATAAAAAACATGACTTATTCAAGTAACCGGATCGACATTCATTACCAATGTTTGCCTCCACGTAAAAAGACTAAGTCCATGTTCACAAAAAGTAAATAAAAAATGTGTTTTCGAATAAAAGCCTATCGAACTTGTAATAGTTTACTTTTCATGAAAACGTACTTAGGAGTAGTTACAAAGTCTGAATGACTAAAAAATTATTAATGCATGTGTGCAATTGGAAAGGGTAAACAATTTAACACTTGAGTTTGGATTAGTATGTATATGTAGTTCAAATGCCTAAAACGAGGATTTTGCTTGTTAATGATTTGAAATGACTCAAATGATTGTGTTTAAAATTAAATTTATTTCATGAAGTTGAAGCTATTGTCTCATTACTGCATTGTGTGTTTTATGTTTGTTGTTTTGTTTGCTTGAGGACAAGCAAAAGTTTAAGTGTGCGGATGTTGATAAGTGTGAATTACATCATGTTTTAGGGCTTATTTTGATATGTATTTAAGTGTTAACTTAATCGTTTAGTATGTGTTTAGAGGTTAAAATTGTGTTATTTTGTTAATTAATTGTCTGTAAGCGTTTTTTATGGGTTAGTCAAGTCTTTGAGCTTAAATATTATGTCTTTGAGGTATCTTGATGTGTTTATTAGTGTTTCAGGGCCAACATTGAAGAACGGAGAAGTTTTGAAGACATTCGAGCTGAAATAACTGCCCACGATCGTAGCACAACAGGCCACGATCGTAACAGAAGCATTGGAGTCAACTATACCATGATCGTGATAGAAGCCCAGGATACGGCCCAACAGAAAGCTCAATATGGCCCACAATCGTGGCCTACAGGGCCACGGTTGTGGCCAACGTCAAGCAAATGCAAAGGCACTAAAAAAGTAAAGTTTCGAGGGAGTTTTTGGACCTTTCGAATCTCAGAAAACATTAGTGCTGCTTAGAACACAAAAGATATATAAAGAATAAGACAAAGAAGATGAGAATTTTTTGCATCAGCCACCATTGGCAAACCCTAGAGAGAGTTCATCGAGAGATTAAGAAAGAGAAGAAGGAAGAGAGACTTGGGGAAGAAGTCGACACAAAGTACTTCCCGGAATAGGAGGTTCCTCGATGTTGCTGCCTCCATCATCTATTCAGATCTTGTTTCCAGTGTAGTTTCAATTTTATTAATGTATATAATTGGAATAACCGTTGATGATAGGATTGTGTGAATGTTGATGATGTCTAAACTCACCTTTGGGTTGTTTTATCTTTGATTTAATAAAAATCTATTTGTTTTATGTTACTTAGATTCATTGTGATTGATTTCTGAGATTGCATAATTCGGTAATAGACTAAGGGGTGAATCGAATGAAACATAATTAAATTGGGCTAACAAGAGTTAGGTGATTTAATAAGAATGAGAAATTAATCAAATCAGTAATTGTGTGAAGAGAGATCTCACATAGGTTCTCGATAGTCTATTGGACAACTTCATAGTTAATTAGAGTTTTAGATAGATTGTTAATTGAGAGATTTTAATTTTCCATAATCTGATTAGGGTTTACAATTTAGGGTTAATGGTTATAACTTGAGAGAGAGTAATCAACCTTAGGATCGTCTAAGACCAATAATCCAAGAATTCATAATCAATTAGGTTAGAGATAAAGATAAGTAAAAATTCCCCTTTCTCTCAATTGATAGTTCCTTTAAGTTGATTCCTGAGTGAGTGTTGCAATTTCTAATTTGTTAATATTTCGTGATTGGTTCTTGAATTGAATTACTTGATTAAATTGCATTCCTATTTTAGTTTTGTTACATTTTGAATATTACGCATTATTTTGGCCTTAGATTTTAGGATTAGATTAACCCTCCTCATGGGATCGACACCTTAAGTACTATGCAAACAATTCGTGCTCTTACGGATTATCGAGGTTAAATATTAAAACTTACACATATCAAAAAATCGCGATCAAGAACCTAATAATTCACAGACAAATGACTAATGAGAGAAAGTTAATTTATTCAAATTAGAAATAGTTATAAATTTTGAAAAATTTTAAAGGTTAAATATGAGATATTGAATAAATAAGAATCAATTTAAAATATTGGATCTTATTAAGTCTAACTGATATTTAATTAGAATTAATAATGATCTTGACTTAGATCAATTCTCACCATAGTTTCCCAATATATGCATCTGTTAGTAATTATAGAAGGTTATAGAGTTGAATATAGCTAAATTTACGTGTATTTAATCCTAGATTTTGCAAAACTCATTCTTTTATTGATTGTATGCCCTAAACTATCATTATCCATTTTAACATAAGTATGTTACGAAATATGCTACTTATGATACTGTGAGAATAGTTTTTTAACAACAATTAATGACAAAGGACAAATCTAAAAATAACAATGTTAGAAATCTTTTTAGAAAGAACAAGTGACAACCTTACAATGATAATAAACTTCGTTAAGGTTTGGTCCAAAAGTATGATTATTGTACCATACTAATTGGTATCAACTAAAATGCACTGTTTCAATTAAAAATTGGTACGAAAAATTAGATCTAAGTATTAAGTTAAGTTTTAGGTTATACTGGTAATTTTGGCTAATATCAATCAATATCAATTGATACCTAAAATACTAGTAAAAGGTAGGACTAAACTACAATTTTAAGTAAATTATGTATTAAATTGAAAAATAAAAAGGAAGGTTCTCTAGGAAAGCTAAGCTTCACGAGATAATTACAAATGACAACTGGTTGCTTTCCTCAAAAGAATTACGACTTTTGCCCATTCCTCAATACAGAAGCCTCGGGGAGAATGATATATACTTATAGGATGGGGTTTCTATATCATAAATTACTAAGTTAAAAGTTGTTGGATGATGCACTTACAAGATTAGGGTGGTGTTCCCTGATTTGGAGCAAGGTTCTCAAACCAAATGCCAAGTTTCTACTTTAGCTAGCTATGTTGAATAGGCTCAGCACTATGGATAAACTGAAATTCCTAACCTCTTTTAAACATTGTATTCTTTACAACCTAGAGGAGGAGACTAGGGATCATCTGTTCTTTGAATTTGTTTTCTCTAAAGAGGTGTAGTTTAGAATCTCCAGTTTATATGTCCCTTTTACTAGTTATTGTAGTCTCACAGATATATTACTACAGATATCTCAATTGCATATCTCTAAATATGATAAGGAAATATTTACAATTGCAATTGCAACTTATCTTCAAGCAATTTGGAAAGAGAGAAATAGTTGAAGGTTTAAAGGAAAATCTAACAACCTACTCTCTCTTATAGAACTCTCTACTCTTAATATTAGGGAACAACTGATTATAAATCAGTTGGGACATCATTGTAGCTAAGGACTGGCTCTCTCTTGGAGAATACAGTCCTCAATGCTTACTCATAAATCACAGACTTCATCAACGGGCTCTCTCTATTCAGGATACAGTAAAGAAAATAGTGCTACCCATGCAAAGCGGTTTCCTAAGCAACTCAAACAAATTTTTGAAATAACCAACTCAAGAAAGAAGGAGAGAAACGAAGATTCATAGGAATCTGACTCACATGTAGATATTCGAGAGCATTATGGCGTACCTTCTCTAAATCTATTGCCTCACTAGTCAAGTATCATGAAGGAAGGTCCTCTGTTCATATTGGCGTACATTCTCCATACCCTTAATATTCAAAATGAAGCTTGTTACTCTTTGGAGATTCGAAAAAACTATAGAATCTAATCTCCTACTTGTGATGAAAATCTCTTCAAGCCTAGAGATGAATTGAAGAGACATCGCACTGCCATCATCGTATCGCAGCATCTAGAGTTTTCCATCTAAATTGAGTACTTGACTGAAGATTCGAGAAAGGTGGGGAGAGCTTTACCCTAATTAATAATACATTGTCGCACAACTTCTCCCAATTTTGGTTTCGATGTTGTCGTTTTGTTCTTTTTTGTTTGTAATGTTTATCTTTGTCTTTTTAACTACCGAGGGGGAGTCCCTCTCCTTAGCTGTAAACTAAACTTCTTCTCTTTAATGAATTTTTAAATTCTCAAAAATAATTATTATACCCTTTTTATTTGAAGGCTTCTTACTTCTTTGTCCTAGTTAATTTGATAATCATGTTTTATTTAAGGCTATGTTTGATTGGGAGTTTATTAATGGAATATAATATTATTCTATCGTTTGGAAAGAGAGTTTATAATGGAATAAGATAGGATAGAAGAGGAGGTTTTTATATTACATCTCATTCGATCCTAAACAGTAAAAATGAAAATCTTCCGATTTGAGAGGTTTATGATGGAATGTAAAATGATAAACAACATTTCACTATATTATATTATAAACCCTTTTTCTAAACAATATTTCACTATATTATATCCATGTCTCCCAAACAATAATTTTCTAATATTACATTTATTTACATTTCATTTAATTATAAACTATTATATTCTATTACATTCTATTAAAAATTTTACGTTGAACTAATTATAGTCTAAGAGGTTATCTACTTAGGACTTGAAAAGGAACATGAGACAAAAGGAAAATAGTAGGGCACGTAGTGATGGTTAGTACTTGGATTGAAAGAGTGAAGAGTGAAGAGAGAAGAGAGAAGAGGGAGGCGAAGGGCACGTGAACAAGCTTTCCCATAGACCACCTTCTTAATGTTACTGTTATTGTTATTTTTTACAGATGGCGCTCAAGTAAAGCTCGCTAAAAGCGCCGATTCTCTGACTGACTTATTTTAATAAGCCTCTAACCTAAACAATTAAATCAAATTCAGCCTTGTTTTAAACTTCATTACTGCAAAAATATTTTTTTTATTCATGCCACTCATGTAGTCCACAACGTTTTGATATTTTTATACCTTAAAAGGAAAATTAAAAGTGACTTGACAATGAAATCTGGAACCCCTGGCTCTAAGATTTAGAACAGCAAATCATACTCTCTTGCAGATACGCGAAAAGCTTGAGGTCGGGGCTTTTGCTTTGCTTGGAAAATTTGATGATTTTGTTTTTTGAAGTTATCATTAATTGCTGACAGCCACGTATAAGTATTAAGTATTAAGCGAGTGAGAATGAAAACAGATAAGCATCCATAAAAAATAAATACGTCATACTTGAATACTGTAGTTAACAACTTTCTTGTAGTAGTGGAGATTGAGCTTAAGACTTAAATTCATTCCTCTTTTATTACGAAAGAAAATAGAAACGTAAGATAAGGAAATAAAAATTATTCTTATTTAATAAAAAATATAAACGTTGGGGATACAATATTATGTTTATTTTGATATATATAGATAAGATCCTTAATTTATTAATTATATATATAGATAAGATCCTTAATTTATTAATTATATGACATTTTTGTGCTAAAAAGTTCAATCAAAACTAATTTCTTTTTATTTTAATCCAAGTCATTTTTTTTTACTTTTATCTTTTTCCTGAAGTATTAGAATAAATTGAAATTTTCAATAACATTTATATTCTAATTGAAAATGAGACTTAAACACCCATATTTTTGTGATTCAATTTGTTCCTATAATTTCAAGTGAGATACTGGGTTAAAGAATAAAAAAAGAAAGAGAGAATAAATTCACCATGAATAATTAATTAATTAATTAATTAATTAATATATTTAATCAATTATAATTCATGTGTACATAGAATGATTTGATTCCCTTCAAAAAAAAAAAAAGAATGATTTGATTACTTGAAAACATTAATGTTTGAGTTATATTTGAAAATTGAAATATTTAACTAATATAATTTAGGGTTATGATTAATATTGTAACTAATATAACTAAATACTTATACTTCAAATGGCCAAGCTTTGCTTGTTAGTTGTCCCACTCACCTCATCCATCAATCTCCCGGCATTTTAATTTACAAGTGTTCTACATATTTTTATTTTTGGTATCTGGGAACTCATAATTTTTGGGTTGTGTGTCTTTTGGTGGAGGAATGCTTGTCACCTACTCCTTTTAAGTTCCCAGTCTCTCTATGCTTCTTTCTTCTCAACAAGCTTTTCATTAAATAAAGAGTACTGTGTGTGTTGAAGACCAAAAAGCTTCCATCTTTGTCTGCTCTGCTCCTATGGAGAGGCTCAAGTGCAAGTTCTGCACTAGAACCTTTAACAATGGCAGAGCTTTAGGTGGTCACGTCAGAGCCCACTTAGCTACCCGCCCTCTTCCTCCCAACCCATTAACAGAGCAGCAGCAGCTCGGTGATCGGACCCAGTCATTGTCGTTGTCCTCATTTTCTTCCGCGAGCGAGGAGAAAGAGCTTGAGATCATCAAGAATAGGGAAGACGAAGACAAGTCTTTGGTTTACGGGCTGAGAGAAAATCCAAGGAAGAGTTTCAAGCTTGCAGATCCTGACTTCTCTTTCATTCTCGACGTCGGGTCCCTTGTGCAAGATAGGGAAAGCGAGACGGAGTCACCAAAAAACCCAACAGGGAGGCGATCTAAGAGGACAAGAAAGTCGGAATTTGGAGAGATTCATAATCAGAATTCAGGTGACAACAAGCTTAAGTTGAAAGAACGCAGTTGCGTGGTAGAGACGGAGCGTCTGAGTTCGGTTTCTGATATTTCTCTTGAAGAGGACATTGCCGTGTGTTTGATGATGCTGTCGAGAGATGCTTGGAACCGAAACAGTGAAGAACAGGATCAAAGATCAGTGGAGATGGTGGAAAAATCGAAGGAGATCATCAAAGTCAAAAGGGTTCGTGGGAAGTTCAGCTGTGAAAAGTGTATGAAACAGTTTCGATCTTCACAGGCATTGGGTGGGCACAGGAGGATTTGTGCTTTGAATGGAAAAGAAATGAGAAATGGTGGTAAAGTTGATGCAAGTTCAAGGATTTTCAAGTGTCCATATTGTAGTTTGGTCTTTGGGTCCGGACAAGCTCTTGGTGGACACAAGAGATCACATCTCATGAGTTCTTCGAGAGTTGCTTCTGTTTCTGTATCTATTTCTGATGTTGATGAAAATGTCGCTAATCTCGAGGACGGTTTGATAGATCTTAACTTGCCTGCTCCGATGGAAGATGATGAGCTAACTGAGCTAAGCATGGTTTCTGATGCGTGAGTCAGTTGACTCAGTGAAGACTGAAGAATCATAAATCAATGTTGATTGTGAGATCTGAAGCTTATAAAAATGTTGTCTGGTGCGGCATTTTGATCAAGATTTTGTTTTAGTTTGAGATTATACCTTGTTTGTCAGATTTTCATAGATTACTGGTTGTTTAGAGTACAGAATTCTGATTCAGGGGCTAACTAAAATTCATTTCTTTGAATTCTCGGCTACATTTTTGTCGCTGATGATAGTTGAAGTAGAAACATAATATTTTGTGTTGAATTTTATTACCTGTGAAGTCATTTAATGCCAAATGTTGATTTGCTTGAACTTCCCTATGCTTGTGTTGGTAGGGCGATCTTATCACTAGATCACGTGTTTTCTTCGCAGCATCAAAAAGTAAAGCGAAAGTGTTTGGGTAATCTGTTTAAGAAATTATGCCAGGGAGTGTAACTTTGTTGCTATTTCATTTCATTGTTTTGTTTACAACAGTTACAGAATTTTGAAGCATAATTGAGAGTTTGCTTGTGGACCTGGAATTGGAACTAGGTCCCCTGCAAAGCTCCAAAAGCTTGCAATTCTGTTAGCATGTCCTGTTCCCATTTTCCAGCTGTTCTTAGAAAGTGCCTTACCTTAGCTCATTAATTTTCTAATCGTAATACTACTAATTAGTCCTCGTATTACTATGTCTAGTTGGGGAATGGGGTAGATTCTCTTACTCCCACTCTCTCTTTTTTTATTCTCTTGTTTTGTATGCAGTTTTAGCTTTCAAGTATAAAATCAATGATTTGAAGCTTGAGTCAGCGTCTGTAAAGTGCAACCCTGAAAGTACCAAAACAGCCTCTGTGGCCTATGGTGTCTATATTTACTTCTGTTACTATTGATGGGTTGGGAAGACTTTGTCTGTGGATGGCCCTGAAGTTGGGTGAACTCGAGAGAAAGAAGATCCAAAATCCCTTCATTTTCTGAACAGAAGGATAAGTGGACAAAAACAAATATTATGTGCCCTGAAATGAACGAAATATCCGGTCCAAGAGGAAGGGAAGGGAAGTGCCAATGCCATGCTTTTCTTACCGAACCGAAGAATCAGTCAGAAATATTATAATGCAACTTAGTCCCAAAGGATTTTTTTTGGTTATGCGTGTGTTTTCTTGTTAAAATTACAGATTGAAAGCTTTATTTACCGACTGATCTAACCTTTAAAGAAATCAGAGTAAATATTAGATGCAAAGAAATCAAGGAAAAGAAATAGTTAAAATCCTGTATTAAAAAAAAAAACCATCCAGGCAGTTCAACATGTGTGTAGTGTTGTTGTGGTGTCATTATTGTGGGATTTTGACCAAAGAAGTCTAAGGACAAACACAAGCTTAGAAATTAATTGCAAGCTATCTTTCTTATATCTAATGCTGAAATTGGATATAATTCCATATAATTTGTATAATTGCACCCCGTCTCACATTTTAGATGACCTAAAGAGTATGGGCATCTTCGCTTGCTCAATTGCTCATCCTCTGTCGTCACTATATTTCCTCCTGTCTTTTTAAATTATATTCACGTTTTTTTTATTTTTTATTTTTTATTTTCAAATTTAAAAAAAAAACTACTTGTTTAAATTTTTTTTTCACAATTTAATGAAAATCATAAAAAGTTATTTTTACTATTTCTACCTTCTATAATATAGTTTACACAACAACAACAACAACTAATATAAATCTCACTTAAACGTAACCTAGCTTAGTACCAATTTAATATATATTATTTAATTATTTTACATTAATTATTAATAAGAATTATGAATAGCATATTTTAATTTTTATAATTATTTTAAATACTAATTTTAAAAATAAAATAATTTTAATTTAAAATTTATTAATAAATGCAATTTAAATTTAAAATATTGCGAAATAAAAATTTTTCTTTAATAACTAAAAATAATATTATAAATAAAAATTCATTTATTTAATTAATAACGATTTTACTGATAGTTTACTAATAAATATTATTTAAGATTTTAAAATAAAATTTAGTTTATTTATAAAATTTATCTTTAATTTTTATTTAATATATAATTATTTTTAGTAACAAAAATATAAGAATATTCATATCGACAATCAAACAACTTTTAATTTTTATTTGAAAAGAATAGAATTTTCAAATGAAAATTAAAAACGAAAATAAGAAAATAAACATAAAACCATACATTGTATTATATTAGTACCAAAACTTGTATAATTTGCATACATAACTTCCAAAAAAAAAACTTATTCTTTATACTAAATACTTATTAGTTACTTACATCCTTAAACCTTGTTTTTAAGATTTATGCATAATTTATTTTTTTAACTTTCTCTATTTACTTGTCATCATCTATATGCCTTAGGATATAATAATATAAACATATAGATCTAATTTAGGTATAATAAGCAAACAAACTAAAATTGAAGTATAATTATTGAGACTTACCCTTATTTTTAGTTTTTGGTTTTTTTGTTTAAATTTAACTAAAATTTATTTAATTAATTTTTTATATTTTAATTTATTTATGTTTCTATAAAATATTAAGTCATTTTAGTTTTCTTTTATGGGGTTAAAGGTGGTAACATTTGGTGCAAAGGTTTTATTATATCAATGATAAAAATTAGGATTAATTATAACAAAATCTTAAACGTTACTCAATTTTGCAATAATAATCATAAGTTAAAAATGACTCTAAAATACTCTAACGTTTAATTTTTTGCAAAAATAACCCAACATTAATTTTTTTTTGTTAACGTTGATGACATGAAATTCCACGTCAAATTAATTTTCTTATCATATGACTATTAAGGTAGGAAAGTAAGTGTCATGTATGAAATTTGTTATTTAATAAAATAAAATATGTTAAATTAATGAAAACCTAATGAACCTAAAATCCCTGCTCTTTGTTGCATTTCTTTCTCTTAGTTTTGGGTCCACTAGTCATACAACCTCTTCCGTTCAGTGAAACCAGCAGAGAGTAGAAGGATTTATAGCTAATTAAGTTTTTATTAACTTAATATAATTTTTATTAAATAACAAATTTCAAATGCAGCATCGCTATCTTACATGATAAGAATAATAATCTAAATTAGAATGTCATGTCATTAATGTCAATGAAAAGTTATTTTTACGAACATTTTAATTTCACTTTTGAAATTTAGTCTAGTGTTACAAAATTAAGTAAATCTTTAAATTTTTTATAATTAAACCTAAAAATTAATACAGGGGAAATTATGCATTGATAATAATTTATTGAATTTCGTATTAATATGATAAAAAATTAGTACTAAAATTTTATGTGCTTTAATGAATTTAAGTATCAAATTATACCCAAAAAAATTAGATTATACTAACTGTATTGGTCAGTACACCAAAATATAAAAAATATAGGATATTTATAAATTAAGAAATATATTTAAAATTATATTTTATGTCTAAAATTTAAAAATTATTATAAAATAGTTTTTATACTTATTGGCTACTTTCATCCTTTAAACATTTTTTATTTTTAATTTCATTTTCAAAATTATTTTTGAATAATTATTTTTGTTTTCTAATATAAGCATGTAGGATTATTTTTTATAACATATGAAATAATTTTAACTTTCTATTTTATTTTTTATAATATAATTTTACTTTTTGGAAAGTAAATAAAAAATTACATTACAAAAGAATAAAAGACTTTTAAGGTTGGCAAACCAGTTAGTTACAAGCAAGATCTATAGCCTTAAAATAGGTCACTACAAGATACATCGAGTGATAATACATTAGTATTAGTATCCAACTGCTTTTAGCATAGATGGAAACAAACAGTTACAATAGGAAAAGTTAAGACATTTTCCAACTTCTTCTTGACCTTTCACTAATTCCCATCTGATCCTAATTAGCAAGAATGGCTTCTGATTCTCTAATCCAATGGAAGAGCTTATGTGTCAATATCAATATTCTTGTATATACGAAGATTCCTTTCCATCTAGATTATATAAATGGAACAAGAGAAAGTTGTTCAAAGCAAAATAACATTAGCTTTTGAGTCTTTGGAATGGTTACTACTACTAGCCTACTCCACAATAGCATTCCAACCAGTGTTGTAGACTAGTCCATATTGAATTAATATAAGATCATTTGAAATACAAGGGACTTACATATTCACGTTGCTCTTTGTAAAATGTAAAGCACAAATAATGGATCATTATGGGAGTTGATTTGTTCCAAAGTCTTCCTAAAATAGCTAGCCAACAGTAGCTGATGCTTTTAGGAACCGCATGATTGCGCCATACAAATTTTGTCCAGTTTATTTTGGGGAAGCAAACTCTGATTTTGTCTATGAAAAAAGCATTGATGAATAGACCAAAATGATGGAATTGTTGAAGAGGGTGATCAAGATGTTTCATATCGGGGGAGTAACTTGGTAGGTTATTTACAATAAGAGACATTCTCTTATGTTGGTAGTTCCAAGCATTATTTTATTATTAAATAAATATAATTATTTAACTATTTAATGTTAAATGTCAATAAAAATTAGAACTAATATAATAAAATTTTCTTTTATTAGAAATTAATTTAATAAACACTAAATTATAATTACATAAAATTGCAAAACTAATTTATAATTTTAAAAATTATCTTATATAATATCACGTATTAATTGATATTAGTACCGTAATGTCCCTTTACTAATTTGATGTGGTATTTACGACATTGGTTCTTATGCTGAAGGTAGAACGGCTTTTTAAAAAAATAATAATTTAAAAAGTAAAGGAAACAATATATACTTGTTATATTTGAAAAATAAACTATTAAAAAGCATCTAAGTAAGTCTCATAAGAATTCTCAGAACACAATCATTTTTTTGCAAAAAAATTATATAATTTTCATAAAAGAAAAACTCATTTGTCATATTCTTTTTGTTTTGTGATTTATTTATAATTTTTACCCAACTATAAGTTTAATATCATATTTCATGGTAAAGCTTAAGTATGAATACAGTATGAAATTGAAATTAATCGAAATCTTAACACAGATTTGTTTATAGAAAAGTTTGAAATAAAACTACCGGAAAATAACATCACAATAGATAATAATGTGTAGATGGGTAGGAAGGGTAAAGAGGTAAACTAGAAGATAAAAAAGAAGATTTGGTCAGCATGAGTTGTGGCATGGGTAAGATTAAGGCTAAAGTGGTAAACTAGAAGATAAAAGAAGATTTGGTCAGCGTGAGTTGTGGCACGCCTTATGAGAAGTGAAAGCGGAGACCTCAATTCAACTGAACGCAACTTACTGAAAGTGACAGACTTTTATTTTACTTATATAATTTAGGTTTTGGTCAACGTCTCAATTTCCATACCCTACCACCACGAGCACCACTACTCATCCCTTCCTCCGATAACTACATGTGGACTCCACCTCCCAATATCATAAAATTTTAATTTATGTGGAATTTGGATGTATCGTAATTAGCTAACTACCTATGTTTTATACTAAGAAATTAACCATCTTTTTCAGAGAAAGAAATAAAAAGGGTATCCTCATGTTTTATATACTAAGCAATTAACCATCTTTTTCAGAGAAAGAAATAACAAGGATATCCTCATGTTTAACGTTGTGCAAAAAAGAATAATTATCAATTGAACTAATTGATATTGCTGGTGATGATATAAATATCATTGGAGAATGCAAATTTCAACAAAGCTCACTCAGTGAAAACACAATCATTGCATTAATAAGTGCAGGAGATCGTCAATAAGTTCTTACTCTTTGCAAGAGAATGAATTAAGTATTTTATTCAAATAACATAGCATATCAATAACAATAATATCTAATTCCTATTCTAGATTTTAATTCAACTACTTTTGTATTCCACTTTTTTTTGGAAATTGAATTTGTATTAGCTATATACAAAACTTACAACATTACAATGAGTTCTAAACTAAGAAGATATATACAATAACAAAAGAGTAAGAAATGAAGATAAATACAAGAACAAAAGAGTAAGAATTAAAGTTACTAATGTATCCTAAGAAGCAATATTAAAGATTCCACCTAAGTTTCATGTTTGGGGAAAGAGAATAAAGAAGGTTTTTAGCACTTAAGTTGCTCTATTCCAATTAACTATCCTATCAGCTACTTGATATTCCCCCTCCTCACGATTAGTAAATAAACGAGTATTACGTTCCTTCCAAAGAAAGTATATAGAAGTAGTGAAAGCAACTTTAACAAAAATAAAATTAGGCCCTTCATGTTGAGAGTTCTTTATGACCCAATTAAGAGATTGTTCCCAAGAATAATAATAGGCATGGTTAGATATCAGGTGCAAATTTCTAGTCCAGATTGCTTTAGAGTAACTGCAAAAAAAAAAAAAGAAGAAGAAGATGATCCCGATCATCGGTTGCCATTTTACATAAGACACATATTGTATCAATACTGTCATGCCATCGATTCTTAGTCTCAATTCTGTTCTTAATCCCAAGCTAAGTAATAAAAGAGGCTTTCAGGTGTATTCCACGTTAATGACATAAGAAGATATAAACTAAGGCCAAAAGTGCAACCTAAACGTTTAAGACAGAATATAAAATGGGCCCTAACGTTTTGAAACATTTAAATTAAACCTTAACATTTTCAAAACATTTAAAACAAACCTTAAATGAATGGATATTTTAACATAATTAAGCCTTCTTCAATTGATTTGATATTATTTTTTATTTTTAAATAAAAAGTGAATATTATTATCACATGACAAGTGAGACCCACTATCTAAAATATATAATGTCACTGACTATGAAACTCACTTTTTGGTTAATTAAAAAATTAATTATCCCATTTTTATTAAAAAATATAAAAATAATGTCATGTCAATGCACATTTAACTGATAAGGAACTAATATCATCAAATTTTCCATACATTTACTGTCTGTTCTAAACGTTTTAAAAATACTAGCGTTCAATTTGAAAGCTTTAAAATATTAGTATTCAAGTTGTATTTTATTGTAAACGTTTTGGATCAAAATGTACTTTTGGCCTATAAACTAATTACCTAAAATTGCATATAAATAATCCTTCAATAGAATCAAGCTACATAAGTTTGAAAGAGTAAAATTTAGCTCTGTCGATTGAATCTTTTATGCCATGAAACTACCCTATAATAGCCTTTGATTACTTGTGCTACCTTTTAGAATTTTCTTCTTTTAATACTATTTTAACCTTATCATAATTGCTTATGAAAAAACAATCTTATGGGGTAAAATTGTACAGATTAAATAACAGGGTAAGATGGTTTAGTTTTGTGAAATACTCTTAATAGAATGGAAGAACTCGCCCTAAACTATTACAAAGTTCTTTACAAAATTAATAAGTCATTTAGTTGAGTGCAAGTTGTTGAAGTGTTTCTCCAAAGGAAGGCTTTCAAAAGAAAAAATAACAATACTTATACTGAATACTGTGCATTCATTTGAAAACGTCGAAACAAGAAAAGAGGATGCAATTATTACCGATTTTCTTTTAAACGCTATAAATTTGGTTTAAACTCTTTTATTTTGATCATATAGAAAAATACGATTCATAGAAATGCATGCAAATTGTCTCAAGTACCACTTCATTTTTAAGAAGAAAAAGTAGCAAAGGGTGGTTCAATCAGGAAAATAAGCATTGATAAAGATGAAGGATTGCATATTTAGCGGAAACAAAAATTGCAATCTTATATTCATCTATTGTGTTTAAAAATTCATACTAATTACAAGAACAGGCAAAAAATACCTAAAATTTATGAGGATTAATCGGTAGTGAACTTTGAAAATACAAAGTCTCTATGCACTCCATATCGAGAATTACATCCTGCTTTCAACACTTGATATGACTATGGTGTAATTTGAAGAACCCTTTCTTCAATAATGGAGAAAACAAAATTTCTTCTCTTTCTCTCTTTTTGATTTAAACGTACAAAGTGAGAGAGTAAAATAAACTTCCACTCTTCTCTTCGTAAGTTTTATGTATTACTATGTAAATGGAATAACTAACAATGTGACACGATGGTAACTCCTTTTTCAACACTTATCGTTTTGTTTTCTTTTGCTTTCTTTTTTTATAAAAGGAAATAAAACAAAAAACATTTTATATTACTTATTTATTTTGCACAAGAGAGTTTCCAATATTAATTATATTTTTTGCACTAGCAAAAAATATGATAATATGTCATATAGATTATTTAATAAATTATCTTATAATAAATTAAATAATCATAAATAGGAATATTATACTTGTAAGTGTGTGATCACATAGGCTCATCACTAAGCCGGTAGTAATTAATCCAATTAATTACTAATCAAGGTTGGCGTCTAACAACACTCAACGACCGAATAATGTGAAGTAACAACCTTACAAAGACGGAACCTGATTAAGGATAATGTATTATTACCTTCCATCATTACAAATCCGGATTATCCTAAGGTATGGTTTAACTGTCAAACCCTATTAGATAACCAACTATGTTACATGTCGATCAGTAATGATTGGTGAATGACTTAAGAAACTCCTTTCCTCACTCATTCAATCACCCTGGCCAAGGTCTTGATACAACCATTAAGATCAATGACAACATAGAGATCAAACTCATAACCTAAAGTCGATGGACCCCTTCTTGACTCACCACTAATCAGATAGGTACTTAATTATATTTAATAACCATTCAACTAGCATTTTTACACACTAGGTGTTTGACATCAAAACATAATAAGTAACTTATTGATTACTATGATGATCTCAGGTCAAAGCAAAAATATACATTTAAATCCTTATTAGAATATTCGACTTGACAGTTCATAGGTAATATTAACTATTGGGAATTCTCAGTTTGGTCAGTTTAATGATCATATCTTCATATGCATCATCTATACATGTAACTTAGTAATGAGATTTACTAATGTCCATCCAATAGATACTATTACATACATATTGATCTAACTGGATCATTAAAGTCCTTATTTGATGATCTTACGATCAAAAACACTTTTAGATTAAACTCTAAAGACTTAACTCTCATTATCATAATCTCTATTATGATGACAAATGTATAAATTTATTCAAGGACTTATCATATTAGGATAAAAGTAATAAACATAATATGATGATATAATCATTTGTCATTTTAATAAACAAAGTTAATAATCAAAAAACAAATGTGTTAAATCTATTGCATAACGATTGGGTCAGGGGCATAATTCTAATAATTTCCTACTTGACCTAGAGCCGATCGGTCATGAACTTCAATCCTATTTTCCACTTGGGCTGATCAAACTCCTTAGATCCAAGCACCTTAGTGAAAGGATCTACAACATTCTCCTTTTCTTCTACCTTTTGAATTTGAACGTCCTCATGCTTAACAATTTCTCTAATCAGATGAAACATCCACAAAGCATGTTTGAATCTTTGGTGTGACCTTGGTTCTTTGGCTTGTGTAATGGCACCAGTATTGTCACACAATAAAGGAAAAACTTCCTTTATCAAAGGAACCACACCAAGTTCAGTTAAGAACTTTTTCATACAAACAGCTTCCTTATCTGCATCGCATGCGACTATGTATTTTGCTTTAGTAACTGAATTAACTACAATAGCTTGCTTAGAACTTTTCCAATTCACTGCTCCTCCATTTAGGGTGAAAATATAACTAGAGATAGATTTGCTATCATCCTTATCTGATGCAAAGCTAGCATTAGTATAGCTTGTTAGCTTTAATTCATAATCTCCGTATATGAGGAATTGGTCCTTAGTTCTTCTCAAGTGCTTAAGGATGGTTTTAACCACTTTCTATTGTTCCTCAACTGGGTTAACTTGATACTTGCTCACTATTCCTAGTGCGTAGGCTACATCAGGCCTTGTACATTTCATTTTATATATGATAGCTCTCACTACGCTGGCATATGGGACCCTACTCATGCGCTCTCTTTCTTCTACGATTTTAGGACAATCCTCCCTACTAAGAGAAATTCCAGTGCCTATAGGTAAATAACTTTTTCAGGAATTTTCCATGTGATACCTTTTTAAGATAGTATCAATGTACATAGATTGGGAAAGCCCTAACAGCTTCCTTGATCTATCTCTATTGATCTTGATTCCAAGAATGTAAGCTGCTTCTCCCAAATTCTTAATGGAGAACTATTCAGATAGCCAAATCTTTGTCTTTTGCATGGCTGTTACATCATTTCCTATTAGCAATTTGTCATCTATATACAGTACTAGGAAAATAACTATGCTCCCACTAACCTTCTTGTACACACATGGCTCTTCTTCATATCTAATGAAATCGAACTTTTCGAATTTTGCATTGAAGCAAATATTCCAACTTCGTGAAGCCTGCTTCAATTCATAAATAGATCTTTGTAGCTTGGATACCTTATTAGGAGTAGATGGCACTGTGAAACCTTCAGGTTGAGTCATATAAACATCTTCCTTAAGATCTCCATTAAGAAAAGTTATTTTCACATCCATTTGCCATATCTTATAATTATAATATGCAGCTATATTAAGTACAATCTAAATAGATTTGAGCATTGCCATAGGGAAAACAGTTTCATTATAATCAATACCTTCCTTTTGATTATATCCGTTGGTAACAAGACGAGCTTTATAAGTTTCAACCTTCCCGTCTGCTCCAATCTTTTTCTTAAATACCCATTTACATCCTATGAGTTTTATATCCTTTAAGGGATCAACCAAAGTCCATACTTTGTTGATTCTTATAGATTCTAACTCCAATTCTATGGCCTTAATCCATTTCTCACGAGCTGGACTTGCCATAGCCTCTTGGAAAGTCTTAGGGTCATCATTAATATGTGGGATTTCATCAATATAATTATCCTTGTCACTTTGCACCATTAAGTTTAATCTATCTGGTGCACGACGATCCCTAGTAGACCTTCTAAAAGGATCATGTAATATAGGTTCTTCCTCTTCTTGATCTTGTTGTTGCACTGGTTCTTGGAGAGATTCATTAACCGGTCCATTCTCCTCAATAGTTGAGGCTGGTACCCTTTGTGTCAACTTCAAGACATTAATTAAAAGCTACACAACATGCATTTGATACTTTTGAGCTTGTGTTGACTCATTAGAATCTTGAATTTCATTAAGATCTATTTCTACACTATGACTTCCTTTATTAAGGAACTCCCTTTCTAAATAGGTTACATTTCTGGCCACAAACACTTTGTGTTCAGAAGGGTGATAGAAATAAAATCCCATAGTTTCCTTCGGATAGCCAACAAATCAACACTTATCAGACCTTACTTCAAGCTTATCTGGCAGCAATCTCTTGACATAAGCTAGACAACCCCAAACCTTCAAATGTTTAAATTAGGCTTACGTCCTTTCCACATCTTATATGGAGTCTTTGTGACTACTTGAATGGGAACTGTGTTTAATAAATAGGTAATGGCTTCTAAAGCATTTCCCCATAGAAGATAGGAAGATCAGTGAACCCCATCATGGATCTCACCATATCCGATAAAGTTTGATTTCTCCTTTCCAAAACAACATTATACTGTGGTGTTCCTAGAGAAGTCCACTGAAACAAGATTTCATCTTGCCTAGATAATCAAGAAAATCATCACTAAGATACTCACCGCCACGTTTAGATTTTAGTGCCTTTATACTTTTACCAGTTTGTTTTTCAACTTCGTTATGGAATCTTTTGAACATTTCAAATGATTCAGACTTGTGTTTCATAAGATACACAAATCCATATCTTGATATATCAAAAGTGAAGGTGATAAAGTAAGAATATACAACTTTAGTATGAACTTTCATAGGCCCAAATGCATTAGTATGTAAGAGTCTTAAAAGTTCACTAGCTCTCTCTTTAGTTCCAGTAAAAAGAGATTTGTTCATTTTGCCTTTGAAATAAGATTCATAAGTTTCATATGATTCATAATCATATTGACCAAGGCATCCTTCCTTGTGCAACTTGTTTACTCTTTTCTCACCAATGTGACCAAGTCTACAATGCTAAAGATAAGTTTGACTGCTTGATTACCTGTCTTCCTTTTTTAACCAGAAATATTCATAATCAGATAAATAACTATTTCAGGTAAGACATAAAGACCATATTGTAAATAACCATTTACATATAATTCATCACCATGAAGTATATTACATTGATTATTCCTAAAGACTGTATGAAATCCACGCTTGTCTAATGACAAAATGGAAACAATGTTTGAAAGAAACTTAGGAGCATAATAACAATCATCTAACAATAAAGTCTTTCTCGTAGGCATAATAAGAGAAATAGTTCCTATAGCTAGGGTTTCATTCCCAACTTGTAGCTTGACTTCTCCCTTCTTCAATTTCTTATTAATCCTTAGACCCTACAACATATTGCAGATGTTAAAGCTACTACCAGTATCTAATACCCATTTAGCAGAGTCACTAGTAGTTAAAGAAATCATGAAAACATTTTTCATAAAGGTCCCACCTTGTTTCGTGCCTTTCAAAGTAGCCAAATACTTTGGGCAGTTCCTCTTCCAATGTCCCTTATTTGTACAGAAGAAACATTTAGCATCCTTTTGGTCAACTTTCTTCTCCTTACCCTTGGATTTGTTCCAAACACCCTTGGGTGCAAGATGATTTTTCTTAGGCTTCTTCTTGCCCTTCCACTTGCTTTTAGAAAAGTTACCAACCAAATTCACAGACCCTAACACTTTCACCTTCTCATACGATGCTACTTGATTTTTATAATCGATCAATAAGTTGACCATATCATGAAGATCATAGTCCATCTTGTTTATGTTAAAGTTAACAATGAACGGTTAAAAAGTATCAGTAAGAGACTGTAAAGTCAAATCTTATGACAGCTCTTTCCCTAGAGAACACCCTAACTTCTCAAGTTGTTCTATAAGATCAATCATCTCAAGAACATGGGGATCCACAGGAGATTTAGGCTTCAGTCCAGAATTAAATGAGGAGTTAGATAACTGGTATCTAGCAGTCCTACTTTGTGACCCTTACATCTTCTTAAGAGGCTCAATGATCTGTGGAGGATTCATACCTTCATGCTGCCTTTGGAGTTCAAAACTCATTGATGCCAGAATAATGCACTTGGCATTAGTACTTTGTTCATTGTACTTCAAATATGCATCCAATGTATTAGCATCATCATCTTCCTCAAGAGGCGCTTCCTTCATGGGTTTATTGATCACATAGATAAGTTTTTCGTGCATGAGAACAATTCTTAGATTGCGGTACCAACCATCAAAATTGTTACTAGCTAGCTTGTTAGCATCAAGAATGCTTTGCAGTGATATAGTAGACATTTTGAGAAATCTAATGATAAAAAGAAAAACACCAAAACAAGAACACAATCATATATCATTAAGACATGGACTTTTATCTAAATGATATAAAAAAACTTTAAAACATGAATGAGCCCTTTGGTTGTCAAGTCGTTAGTCATGAATAATTAAAGAGTGGTAAATTACCTATTTTATCATATAAAATTTATAGTAGACACAATACTATATAGTCCTTTGGTTATCAGGTCATTCCTATTAGTATAGTTAAGTTTATCCATCAAAGTGACGGAGAATTAATTAATATTATACTCCCTAGGTAGTCTAGTCCAAAAGTATAAAGTTAAGTAATTTTTCCTCACACATGCATCGTATGCAATGGAAAATAATATTTATCCCTGAATTACAAGTCACCTAGTTATCAAGTCATTCCTTGTAAACAAAATAAATATTATTATCTACTTGGGTGGAAAATCCCTTTTGATAAAATATCATATATTATATCAATATAAACTCAATAATTTTAAATGGTCAAGACTTCATATTATTAAAACAACTTTAATAACATTGGTGATCATATCACCTTTCCAAACAACATTTACAATCAAAGTCGTTTATCAATATAAACTCACGCATATTGAATGAATAACATGTAAGTTTTCCGTTTTCTGTTTCCATGTGAAACCAATTTCAAAGTTTAACCAATATATTCTCATGCATATTAAATGAACAATATTTACAACATGTAAGTTTTCCAATTTCCATTTCCACGTGAAATCAATTTAAACGTGAAACCAATATGCTGTTATAGATTGAATGAACAACTTCCATGTTTTGAAACAAGACTAAAAAAACTATAATTTTGAATCAGTAAACAAGGAATGCAATAAAATACACAAATCATAACGTTTGCATTTTTCAAGTATGATGTGAATGCAAACCTTGCTCTAATACCAAGTGAAGGATTGCACACGCAACAGAAACAAAAATTGCAATCCTGTATTTATTTATTGCGGTTATAAATTCATACTAATTACAAGAACAGGCAAAAACAAATACCTGAAATTTATGAGGATTAGTCGGAAGTGAAATTCAAAAATGCGAAGTCTCTATGTATTCTACGCTGAGAAACACATCCCAGTTTCAATATTTGATACGGCTATGGTGGAATTTGAAGAACCCTTTCTTCAAGAATAGAGAAAACAAATTTGCTTCTCTTTCTCTCTTTTTAAGTTAAACGTACAAAGTGAGAGAGTAAAAAAAAACTTCCACTCTTCTCTTCGTAAGTTCTATGTATTACTATGTAAATGGAATAACTAACAATGTGAAACGATGGTAACTCCTTTTTCAACACTTATCGTTTTGTTTTCTTTTGCTTTCTTTTTTATAAAAGGAAATAAAACAAAAAACATTTTATATTACTTATTTATTTTGTACAAGAGAGTTTCCAATATTAATTATATTTTCTGCGCTAGCAAAAAATATAATAATATGCCATATAGATTATTTAATAAATTGTCTCATAACAAATTAAATAATCATAAACAGGTGATATTACACTCGTAAGTGTGTGACCACATAGGTTCATCACCAAGCCGGTAGTAATTAATTCAATTAATTACTAATCAAGGTTGACGTCTAACAACACTCCTCAGTGATCGAATAGTGTCAATTAACAACCTTAAAAAGATGAAACCTGATTAAGGATAATGTATTATTACTTTCCATCATTACAACTCCAGATTATCCTAAGATATGGTTTAACTATCAAACCCTATTAGATAACTAACTATGTTATATATCAATCATTAATGATTGGTGAATGACTTAAGAAACTCCTTTCCTCACTCATTCAATCGGCCTGACCAAGTTCTTGATACAACCATTAAGATCAATGACAACATAGAGCTCAAACTCATCATCTAGAGTCGATGGATCCGTTCTTGACTCACCATTAATCAGATAGGTACTTAATTATATCCAATAACCATTCAACTAGCATTTTTACACACTAGGTGTCTGATATCAAAACATAATAAATGACCTATTGATTACTATGATGATCCCAGGTCAAAGGAAGAATATACAATTAAATCCTTATGAGAATATCCCACTTGATAGTTCATAGGTAATATTAACCATTGGGAATTATCAATTTGTCAGTTCAATGATCATATCTCCATATGCATCATCTATATATGTAACTTAGTAAATAAGATCTCCTAATATCCATCCAATAGATACTATTACATACATATTGATCTAACCAGATCATTACTTTATTTGATGATCCTACGATCAAGAACACTTTTAGATTAAATTCTAAAGACTTGACTCTCATTATTATAATCTCCATTATGATGGCAAGTGTATAAATTTAATCAAGGACTTATCATATTAGGATAAAAGCAATAAACATAATATGATAATATAATCATTTGTCATTTTAATGAACAAAGTTAATAATCACAAAACAAAAGTGTTCAATCTATTATATAATGATTGGGCCATGGGCATAATTCCAACAAAAGTGAGTTGTTGCAATTCATTTAGTGATTTGAGAATGAAAATATTATTAATTAAATTAAACTTATCAGTTAACTTTAAACATTTAAATCACTTAAAACACATGGTTTGTATTGTAAGCCATTAATTACAGTTGAGGGTTATTACAAAATAATAATACCTCTACTACAGATGCAAATAACGAAATTGACTTACCTCTATGACAAATGATAGCATATATACACAGACAACCAAAGTTAATGAGGCATTTAGAGCTTGAATTGGAAAGTAAATAAATTCAATTTAATAGTAAGTTTCTTAATTAAGTGTGAAAGATCATGAGACGTGTATTATGGAAAGTGAATGTTATTAGTAGATAATTAGGGATATAATTAATAGATATTTAAATATGTAATTAATATATATTAAAAGATATTTCATAAATTATGTCATTACATGTATAAATAATTCTATTTGTAATTATTAATATATATAATGTCTAAGAATTTCTTCTTCACTCTCTCTTTCTTTTTCTCTAATATAGTATATAAGATCCTTTATAAAAAGGGTTAAAAGTTGTCTTTTACTCCTAAATTTCTTGAGAAATTATGATCGTTCTTTAGTAGTTTGGTATGCTTCAATTCCTTTTGTTTACTACTACGATCACTACAGTGAAAACCACATCTCTAAATTCTTAACAATGTGTTCACATGCCTTGTCCAACCAAATCTATGTATTTTTAAAAAATTATGTAGTTTTAGATTTGAAAAAGATCAAAACACACCATTTTGATCTCCAAAAAATGGAACATTTTAAAAGAAAGACAAAAACACCTGTCATCGAAAGAACAATGGCAAAAGAATCTAATCAAGGATACCAACAACATTTTTTAGGCTTCTTAATGTTCTTAAATAGTATCTTAGGGTCTGGGGGTGTCACTAGGATTTTCTCCCTTTGATTGGTTCCAAAAATACCTCCAAACCCTAAAACAAATGGAAAAAGTTACATCTGGGAAGCCTCTGTCATGATCGTGACATTGAGAGTCACAACCGTGACTCTAGGAAAAACTCTTCTATCACCATCGTGACCTTACTATGCAGCTCCATGCATGTCCAACTTCCTTGTTATTCACATATCTGATTTCCAACACATACAAATACATCAAGAAACATAAAATTAAGATTAAAAACATGCTTTAAACCACACAAACACTTAGAATATAAACAAACACTCACATTAACACAATTTAAAGCCTATAGATTTGACAATCATCTAATAAACACCTATAAATATACTGAAACACCTATCAAAACATAGTATAAACAACAACTATCAAGTTGATTATGTCTTAAAGTAGTTAGAGGCTTACGTCTTACCTACTAGTGATGTTAAGGAAGTTGTTAAGTTCTTAAAGAGGCTTTTACTTGATTTAAAATACCTAGAGTTGTAATTAGAGACAAGGGCATATACTTCTGTGACCGTCATTTTGAGAAAGTAATTAAATGTTTTGTGTTACAAATAAATATTTAACTGTATCATCCTTATACTAGTGGCTAAGTGAAAGTAATTAATAGGAAGCTAAAATTGATATTGGAAAAGATTGTTGAGCACTCAAGTAAAGATTGGTTTATAAAGTTAGATGATGCTCTATAGACCTATAGTACTACTTACAAAATAGCCATTTACACCATGATGTTTAGACTACTTTATGGAAAATTCTGTCATTTGTTGGTGGAATTAGAGCATAAAGCATTTTAGATTATAGAATTTCTTAATTATGATTTAGACCATGTAGGTGACAAATGCATACTACAAATCAATGAGCTAGATGGGAGAACAATAAGGAATATAAAAACTCAAGGAAATAAAAGAAGAAGACAAAAAAGTAACAATAAAATGGTCAAATTTTCAATTTTTTCAATTCTAACTCTATGTTAGTGTTTCTGTTAAGTTTACTGATGTAACTTGCCACTTATTTCAGAAACCCTAACTATTAATACACGTCAGTCAAAATTAACATAACAAATGAAGATTAACGAAACGACATCGTTTAATCACATAATTAAAATGATATTGTTGTTTAAAAATAACCTAAATCAGATTACACAGCCCCGAAGACCTTACGCTTGGATTTTAATTTTTTCTTTCATTTTCAATTTGTTCTCTTGACACCCTCACCTTTCAATTTTTAGATTATACAGCCTCCACACCCTCACACTAACGCTGCATATGGTTACTGTGATCCATATACTGAGACGGAACGAAACAAAAATTTGGAGACAGAATAGAACAAAAATTGGAGACAGTGAAGTGTTTGGTTATAATGGACAAAACAGATAAAACTATATGTCTCAAGAACAGAAATGTGTTAGGTTGCAGTTGACAGAACATAGAAAATAGTATCAATGACCAATGTGCCCCTGCAGTATAATATGATTGAAAATATGTAGTTCATTGATTATTTTAAAACAAATGATTTGTATTAGTATTTTTTATTGTATCTATAAATAAAGAATTAAAAAAATGAGGAACCTAAAAATTTAATGAAATGAGCTATTGAATATCAAAAAATTTGTATAAGTTAATAATAAAATGAATTACGTAAATAATTTTTATAATTGTATCAATATTTTTTAATTGCATTTGTATTTTTTAATTATGATGAAATAAAATGAACTTAAATATTTAATGAAATGAGAAACCTAAAAATTTAATGAAATGAGTTATTGAATAAAAAATCCTACAAGTTAGAAATTCTAGTACATAATAATTTAATAAAACGTCTAAGCATTCATAGAATTAATTACATAATAAGTTAAAAATACATTCAAGTCTTATATTTTATTAAGAATGTCTTTTTTTGCTATTTATAGTAATAATATGGGGTATTTTTGTCCAACAGCTTGCGTGTTTTGTTTATGTGACAGGCACAAGAAAGTTGTGCCACAGTTTTGGAAGGAACAAAAATTTAGTATTTTTGTGAACAGGAGACAGAACAAAAATGGGCAGTGTCAGCAACCAAATATTGCTGGACACAGGATTTTTGTGTTTTGCTATTTGTCTCCACCTACGGAGACAATAACCATATGCAGCGTAAAGAGATCAGGAAAACGAACAAAAAACAAAGAGCTTACTGGTGCCGTATGCTATAATGTGAGAGTAGTTTGGGGCATTACAAGAATAAACAAAAAACAAAGGGCTGGGATATCGGGAGAACAACAGATAATGTCTGGCTAGAAGTGAAGAAAATTAAAAATTTGAGCATTTTATTATCACTTTTTAAAATTTGGGCTAGAATTAAAAAATTGAAAGTTTGGGCATTTTATTGTTACTTTTTAAAGTTTAGGTTATAATTGAAAAATTGACGAAAGTTTGAGTTCATTTTAGTAACTAACCCTTTTGATATTTATACTTTTGTTTTGATTTAAAATAATTGTTAGACTCTTGGATTAAATTATAAATTGATGGTGATTAACTATTAGCTTATTTATTTCTAGTTGAACTTAATTTGATTTAAGTTATATAGATTTATAGAAAATGCAATAATTAATATAATAAATTAATTATTATTATGATTATTTTGTGATTATCGTATATCAATGATCATTTCTAATAAATAATGCTTTCATTAATTTACAAATAGAATAAAAAGTAAATAAAAACAATTTACTTTCCTCCTGTATATCATCTGAAAATCAACACTTTTATATGTATGTATCTTTTTGCAACTCCTTTTTTGGTCATTTTTAGATTCTATTTCTCATTTAACATTAATTATCTCAATATAAATAATTATTTTTATTTTATTTTACAATTTAAAAATCTAATAGTTATTTTAAATTTGGATTAGTTTTAAAATTTAAAAAATATATTTGTTATATATATATTATGTTATTTTATTATTTTTAATTTGTTTTTCAACAATATAAAACTTTTATTCTTGATTACTTTTTATTTAATAAATTATTTGAATAGAGGGAGTATAAGTAATTTTTTAAAAATTCATAGCACATGATCTTCCTTTAACTAAAAGTAAAAGGGTCAAATTAGATCCTAACATTTTCATTAAAATTCAATTTATAGTCAAACGTCTCTATACATTTAAAGAAACTTTAACATTTCCTAAACGTTCAAATGACTATCTCAATTGGCATAATGGGCCCAAAATTTTTTAAAAATAAATACAATAAAATTTCTCAATCTCTCATCTATTTTCTCTCTCCTCTCTCCTCCTTATTGCTTCTTATGAACACATCTTGGCTCTTACTCTTTATAAGGACCTAATAACTTTACATAAAGATGAAAGTAAATAAATATACAATGCAACCCATCAATGGTTGGAATGGCAATAATTGGATTAGTAACTTTTATCCCCAAACAAGCTAGGTTGCATGTATACCACCAGAGAAGTGACAAAAGAGTACAAGAAGATAATGTTGAATAAGTTATTATATTTTATCAAAGAAATAGAAAAAAAATTCTATATTACCTTGTATATACAAGAAAGCATAAATATGAATAATAAAAAAGAAAAAAGTTACAATAAAAAGTAGAAAAAGAGCAACCAACAACCATTTACCTGGTCATAAAGAAAAGGATCAACAACAAAAGTTCAAAGAAAATTAGCACTAGAAAGTGAAGGGTAGGTGATAACTGGGTTGGCTACTAACCAGGCTGAACTCTTGTATTTTCTCCATATATTCATCTATTAACAAATAAACCAAATGCAAGTAAATAAGAGAACACAACTCATACACTGTCTTTTGTTCTTTTTAACAGACAATTATGTGCACATTAAGATGACCACATGCAGATCAAACAAGCGTGATAAAATGAACAAGTATATCTGCAGAAAAACAGTTAAATTAGTGAATAATTATATCTAAAGGTAGTAGTTTTGACGCAGAGAGATCATTATCAAAAGAGTTGGGAGTCCGAAGACGCTATAACTATTTCTAAAAAGCAGCAAACATGGCCTTGCGTATTTATTTTGTATTGCAGCACTAACCCAACTAATCCTTAAGTAGCATTCAAACCAACTCACTCACGCTGACACTCTCTTTCCTCAGCTTTGCATCCCTCTATAGCTCTTATCTCTGCCAGTGCTTCACGGATGTGGCCGGTCCTGAGATTTTGTAAGCCCGAGATGAAAAAGAATATGTGAATCTTTAACTTTAATTAAAAATAAATTAATTTTTTTTAATAAATTACATTTTACCGGTAAATTTTTTAATAAAAGTAGGCCCGGGGTAGAGACCCAGCTCGCCCCTACCTAGGGCCGGGGTTGCTGATGTTGATACCTCTCGACAAGCCGTTCACGTTGACGACAAAACCACACCATTCACTTACGGGACCTGATCCCAAAACAAACATTCTTTGTTATTTAACACCATTTTATTATAATAGGACACAATTGCCAATGTTCTTTAACCCTGCGTTTGGTTCATGTCCCCATAGGTGAGGACAGATGACAGGGACAGAAAAATTCTGTCTCCGACCTGTTTGCTTGTTGTCTCCACCAATTTTTGTCCCGACTTCGGATGATAGAGATATAAAATTTTTGTTCCTTCCAAAACCAGAGGACAAGAATTCAGAGACGGAGACAGAAACAAAACACGCACGTAAATT
>JAOQMS010000005.1:16115902-16131110 GCA_027563885.1 Erythroxylum longipes
TATTAAAATATTACAAATATACTTAAAATAAATATTGATACAATTATAAAATAATCAATAAATTACATATTTCCAATTATATTATATATTATAAGGGTATTTTTGTCATAGTCACTGTTTTTATGTTCTGTCCCCTGTAACCAAAAACATTTCTATCCTCGACACGGAGACAATTGTTTCTGTTCTGTCCATTACAACCAAACAACTCACTGCCTCCAATTTCTGTTCTATTCCTTCTCTAAATTTATGTCTCGTTTCGTCTCTGTATAATAGAGACAGTAACCAAACAGACAATAATTTTTTGGGCCAGAATATAATGTCTACGTACTTTTTTGGGGACTTAACAACTAAGTTGATATACAGGTAAAAAATATTCCAAGTAACTTCTGAAGCGAAACTGCCTGAGAAGTTTGATGTAGAGAAGTGATAGCATATATATATATACCATATGATGGTTATGGCAGGAGAAAGTGGCGAGAACGAGAAAGGTGGTGATATCAAACTCTGTCGCAAACGGGAGCAAGAGCAACCATGACGAGTTATAGGAGAGAGAGAAAGAGAGAGATAGTTTTATTGTATTTATTTTTTTAAATTTTTGGGCCTATTTATCATGTAAATAAATATTTGATAAAGATTCCACCAAAAAAAAGTTCAAGATAAGGGAGGATTGATAGAAAATTTAATTTAAAGTTCAAATTAAATAGTAATTTAAAATTTAATCAAAACATTAATATCTAATTTAACGTTTGCGTCGGTATCACCAAACTAAATCCAAACCTATCCGGACTTAAAAACATAGTGTGTCAGTATCGATTACGAGCAAGAGAAGTCCACCTGTCGCTTCACAACAGAAAGCTCTTAGCTCCGTTCTCCCCTTCTCTTCTTCCCTATTTCCGTCACATTCCTGTCATACGGCCAAAATATTTATTAAAAATTGTAAAAAAAAACGAGAAAAATATATTTAGGAAAAAAAAAACTGAAAACGGAAACTCCTCTGGTTCCCAAATGAGCTACATCTCTCTCCCTCTCTATAGATCCGTAAGTTGTTCTTTTTCTTTTTCTCTATGTGAAATTTGGTTTTCCCGATGAATTTCCGTTGACTCCAGATGCCCTTGGTTGAAGCCCATTTGTTCCTACTCTTTTCCTCTGTTTTATATCGTTCCATAACTGATATCTATAGATCCTTCGTTCTTATAAAACCCTAGATCTCGTCGTTCTGGCGGTTTTCCACTCCTTTGAATTTAATTCAGGGTTTTAGTGTTTGGATCTCGAGGTTTTGGACCCCAATTCGAGCTTTTTGGATAAGGGGAGAGAGGTGAATTGGGTGAAATTAGAAGGTCTTTTTTCGTAGATCGTTTGGTTTATGGCTTCAAATCCTCCATTGGATGCGATGGAGGATCAGACGGACGAAGATTTCTTTGATAAATTAGTGGATGATGATTTTGGTCCTACCAATTCCAATTCCGTTGATCCTAAGTTCACCCAAGGCAGTGATTCTGATGAGGCCAAGGCCTTTGCTAATCTGAGTGTTGATGATAATGTTGTTGATGGGGGGTTTGGTGGGAAAAATGAAATTGGTTCAGTTCAAGATCGGGTAGTGCTTAGCAATACGTTGGATTTGTTGAATTCGACCCCCTGTCAGAGTGCAATTGATTCAAACAATTATGGAATTAGATCAGACGGTTTGTCGGATTTTGCAATGAGTGAAAGTAATTTTTTGTTGAAATCAGGGGTGAAGGAGATTGGATGGAGTTCATTTTATGCTGATACCTCGCAGGAGGGAGATCACGAATTTGGTTCCTACTCAGACTTTTTCAACGATCTAGGTGACAATTCAGGGGGTTTCGGTGGTAAAGTTAATGACAGTGGTGCTACTAAAGAGAATAAGATTGCTGAGGGATCGAAGAATTCAACTAGTTGTGAGCAATATCAACAGGGCACTCAGATTTATTGGGGAACCATGGAGGGCAATGTGAGTGAGCACGATACGTATGACAATCAGAGGTGGGATAGTATGTATCCGGGGTGGAAGTATGATACCAATACTGGGCAGTGGTTCCAGATAGCTAATTATGATGTGATAGTGGGTGCGCAAGGAGATTATAATTTTAGTTCCGGTAGGGAATGTGCAGCAGTTTCTGATGCAAATGCAGAATTAAGTTATTTACAGAAGAGTTCACAGTCTGTGATTGGAACCGTGTCTGACTGCAGTACGAATGGAAGTGTATCTTACCGGAACCAGGCTCCAGAGGAGAGTAATAATAATGCCTATCCAGCCCATATGGCTTTTGACCCCAATTATCCTGGTTGGTATTATGACACAATTGCTGAAGAATGGCGCACACTTGAAAGCTACACATCATTAGTTGAATCAACGGTAGTTCAAGGTCACGATCACCGTAGTCAGAATGGTTTTGCTTTCAGGGGATCATATTCTAAAAATGGTAATGATATGTATAGCAGTACCTATGTCAACTATGGACAAGCTGAAAACTATGTGCCACAAGGCTATGGTAGTAATGATAGCTACGATAACCAGGGACTGAATGTATGGCAACCAGACACTGTTGCTAAGTCCAATGCTGTTCAAGATATTGGTGAAAGAACACGAACACTGAATTCCTATGTATCAGATGTTTCCATGAGCAACCATGTGGAACAGCATAAATCATTCAGTTCGTTAGGGACAGCTCCATCTAATGAGAAAGGGAGTCATGTTGAGGCTAATGGGTTTACTGGATCACAAGATTTTGTACCTAGTGGTAACATCAGTCAACAGTTTAATCAGGGAAATTTGACCCAAAATGAGCTAATGAACTTTTCAACAGATTATTTTAGCTGTCAGAAGCAATTAAACTGTTCCCAGCAATCTTTTCAGAGAAACCAGCAATATAAGTATTCTTCTGGCATTGGGGGATCATCTGCTGGTCGTCCACCACATTCCTTGGTTACATTTGGCTTTGGTGGAAAATTGATTGTAATGAAAAATGGTAATTGTTTTGGGAGCTCATCTTTTGGAAACCAGGTGAGGCTATTGAATGCTTCCCTCCCTGCTTTTGTAGAGATCCTTTTAACTACTAAAATATCAATAGATGAAACTTTATTTGCACCCCTTCCCTTCACTTTATCTTCTTTATCTACTCTATTTCTCTTTGTGTTGTCTAACATCACTTGTAGTTGAGTGATGATGTTCCAGCGGAGAAAAATGAGAGAAAGAAAAGATAATCCTGAGAAAAGTTTATTGTAGTTTACTAAACTTTGTATTGCATAATTGTTAATCATGTTATTTTGTTTTTCTTGTTTGATCCCTTCTAAAAGGAACCTGTCGGAGGCTCTGTTTCTGTTCTGAATTTGATGGAGGTTGTCCCTGGAAATGGTGAAAATGCTTCAAGCATTAGAGGGGACACATGCAATTATTTTCATGCCCTTTGCCAACAGTCCTTTCCAGGTCCATTGGTTGGTGGGAATGTTGGAAGTAAAGAGTTGAATAAGTGGATTGATGAGAGGATAGCTAGCTTTGAATTATCTGAGATGGATCATAGAAAAGGTGAAGCATTGCGGTTGCTTCTCTCTTTGCTTAAAATAGCATGTCAGCATTATGGAAAACTTCGATATCCTTTTGGCACTGATGCTTCTGTGAAGGTAATTCACGTACTTCTTCTGTCCTATCTGGACAAAATCCTTCATTAATCTGTAGTTTTCTGGAGCTTCCATGTATTGCTGTAGATATCTATTTATGGAAGCCAAATTTTAAGCAGGAACAGACCATTGCATTCTATTGTTATAATTGTGAATCACGTTAAAAACAAATGATTTTCAGGTGACCTTTCCTAAATTAATTTAATAGGTCGGCTGTAGACTAGCTTACTGCTGAGCTTTTCTTCAGGATGAGGAATTTGAGAATCACTACTGCCTGGATATTCCTAAGGTTAGGGCTAGACGCTCTATAATGACTAATCCTTCCCAACGAAGGCACCATGATGTATTGTGTTATTTATTCCTTTCGTCTTAGATCCATCTTCTATTGTGAATGTTCATTACGCCACTCTGTTTCCTGTCTGAATGATATGAATTATAAGAGAGAGACTAGGCTAGAACAGAGTAAAAGGACTGATTATAAGGCAGAAGGCCTCTAAAATAGAAAGAGTGGAGATCAACACACTTATGTACAACTGAGCTACCTAAAACGTCTCTTGCACATCCATGCTGTGTCTTGTAATCATCTTTTGTTGATAAAGATTGTAAAGAGTGTGGTGATGATAGTGGTGGTAATGCTTGTAAATTAATTTTCCTTTTCAAAATTTTCACTCTTTTGGGATTTTTTTTATATTTCTTTCTTTTTATTTGATTATATGCACTTAGAGATCCCATATCCTCTGTTACATGTATAATTTCTATATATGTTCCATTTGGGATCTTTTTAGTTTGTTCTTCTATTTGATTACACTCTTAAGAATCCCTAATCCTCAGGTACATATATAATTTTCTGTAATTGGGTTCTGGTCCAAGCCATGCAGTACTTCTTTGAAGGGTGATCTATGGAGACTAATGACTTGAAATTTGGTATTTTATCTTTTTGTATCTTGATAGGAGAGTGACACTCCAGAATCAGCAATTGCAAAACTTTTTGCATCTGCTAAGAGGAATGACAGTCAATTCAAAGAGCACGGTGTTCCTAGCCACTGCTTGCAAAATTTGCCATCTGAAGGAGAAATTCGGGTATCCCATCAATTACAGAAAGGTTTCTTTTATTTTGGGATTTCTTTATTGTCTAAACGATTCTGATGTTTTCTTTAGGCAACTGCTTCTGAAGTCCAAAATCTTCTAGTATCTGGTAGAAAAAAAGAGGCTCTGCAACGTGCACAAGAAGGTCAGCTTTGGGGACCGGCCCTTGTTCTTGCCTCACAGCTTGGTGATCAGGTCTTCTATCTATTATACGCTGTCACCTGATTTATTTAGTTAGTTTATGTTTGAAGAACACAGAGATTCTCTCTCCTCAGCACTCTGCAAAACAATATTTCTCTCTCCTCAGCACTCTGCGAAACAATATTGGGGCTACAATGATTACCATTTGTAAATTGCAGTTCTATGTTGATACGGTCAGGCAAATGGCACTTCACCACTTGGTAGCAGGATCACCTTTGAGGACACTATGCTTGCTAATTGCAGGGAAACCGGCAGATGTATTTGCCGCTGACACCATTGCTGGCATTGTTATTCCGGGTGTCTTAAATATGACGCCACAGCCTGTACAGGTGATATATTCACATGTGAAGGGTCCTCCTGCCATCCTATGTTACTGTCTTAGTTAGAGTCATTCTATGTTATCAATCCTTCCTCCTTGAAGGAACGACCTGTAGCAACCAATAATTTCTTAGATTAATTGCAGTTAACTGAGAGAGTTTACAACTGTAGAAGAACATTGTTGATGGCTATACTCTGTCTGCCTTGCTGGCTTTGCAGCTAGAAATCTGTAGTTTCCCCAATTTCTGTTACTAGGATCTTCTGAATGCATATGTGAAATACTGTTGTCAGATTCCAATATCTCCATCTATTTTCACAATTCTTTATTGAACTTCCTGGAAAAATTGCTACATTCTTCTCTTTCAAATTGTTAGAACAATGTATTCAGTTATGCGCCGGTGTGCTTATCTGTGTTGACTTGTGAACTACAGGTGGGAGCAAATAGCATGCTTGATGATTGGGAAGAGAATTTGGCTGTGATAACTGCTAACAGGACTAAGGATGATGAGCTTGTTATAATTCATCTTGGGGATTGCCTATGGAAAGATAGAAGTGAGGTATATTGATTGTGAATGTCCTGAACTTACGTGCTCTTTTTATAAGCCTATGTTTGAAATTTTTACGGGGGTAAGCGCTCAGATAATTGCTGCACACATTTGCTACTTGGTTGCTGAGGCCAACTTTGAGTCATATTCAGACAGTGCAAGATTATGCCTTGTTGGAGCAGATCACTTGAAGCATCCTAGGACATATACTAGTCCAGAGGCTATTCAGGTGCTCTTAAGTATTATTTTTTTCTTTTTAAATGTTTAAAATATTAGTTTTTTGTATGCCGTATTGGTATCTTTTGTGTGCTTGCTTGCAGTTCATGGTTTAAGTGCTTCTGGAATTTATTCATAGTATTGGTTATAAAAGAAACATCAAGAAGGAAAACAAGATAAGTGTATATCACCTTGTTCAAGGGTTGTTTGAGGAAATCCTAATGTGCTTTTTGCTAATTTGTGGACAGAGAACTGAACTTTATGAATACTCGAAGGTACTTGGTAATTCCCAGTTTATCTTGCTTCCCTTTCAGCCTTATAAGCTCATATATGCTTATATGCTAGCTGAAGTGGGCAAAGTTTCTGATTCATTGAAGTAAGTAGTGAATAATCTCCATGTTTAATGATTTATCTAACTGTTACATCGGAGTTTTGAGCTTTGCAATTTTTTTCAGGTATTGTCAAGCAGTATTAAAATCTCTGAAAACTGGTCGAACTGCTGAAGTAGAGACATGGAAACAACTACTATTGTCTCTTGAAGAGAGGATTAGAACTCATCAGCAGGCATCTCTCTCTCTCTCTCTCTGTGTGTGTGTGTGTGTGTGTGGGTGTGGGTTTACTTTGGGTGATCTACTGATCACAAATACACTTCTTTTTAGGGTGGCTATGCTACCAATTTGGCTCCTGCAAAGTTGGTAGGTAAATTACTCAACTTTTTTGATAGCACTGCACATCGTGTAGTTGGGGTTCTTCCACCCCCTGCACCATCAGGATCACATGCAACTGTGCATGGCAATGAGCATTATGAGCTTGCAATGGCTTCCAGAGTAACAGCTAGTCAATCAACGATGGCAATGTCATCTTTAGTGCCTTCTGCGTCAATGGAACCTATAACTGAATGGGCCACTGATGCCAATAGAATGTTTGTCCAAAATAGAAGTGTTTCTGAGCCAGACTTCAGTAGAAGTCCACGACAGGTGTGAAATTTATTTATACAATTAAATTGTCCCTTCATATTTATTTCTGATTCATCTCCGTCTTGTTTATAAAATTTCTAAGGCCTATCTGACTTTGAGTAGAATCAGGTTGATTCATCAAAGGATGGGATATTATCCAGTGCACAAGGTAATGCATCAGGATCAGCTGTGGGATCTCGTTTTGCCGGATTTGGCTTTGGTACCCAGCTTCTTCAGAAGACTGTTGGGCTAGTCTTAGGACCTCGCAGTGATTGTCAGGTTTACCTTTTGTCTGTGATTTTGTTTTAATTTATACTTTCATCTCAAACCTACTTGTTTACATCTTTTTACTCTTCCTTTTATGTTCGCTTTCTTTGTTAAAGGCTAAATTGGGAGAGAAGAACAAATTCTATTATGATGAAAAACTTAAGAGATGGGTGGAGGAAGGTGCTGAACCCCCAGCAGAAGAGGCAGCTTTGCCACCTCCCCCTATGACTGGAGCTTTCCAGAATGGAACGTCTGACTACAGCTTGAAATCTGCATTGAAGCATGATTCATCCCCACCTAATCAGGGTCCTACGTTTCAGAGTCCCTCTCCATCAGAACATATTTCAGGGACCACACCAATTCCAACCACCTCAAATCAGACTCTAACTCCAACTACAACAAATCAATTTTCGGCTCGTAGGCCAATGGGTGTACGAGCAAGGTAGCCTGCAAGCCTTTGTATTTCTTATTTTTGTTCTTTATTACTTCATAAGTAAATGATCAGCTTGATATCTTGGACACTAAGAGATTTATGGATGTTCAGGTATGTTGACACCTTTAACAAAGGTGGAGGAACCTCTACAAACTTGTTCAAGTCACCTTCGGTGCCATCTGTTAAACCTGTTGCTACAAATCAGAATTTTTTTGTTCCAGCACCTGTACCTTCAGTGGAAAATTCAGTGGACAATTTAACAGAAGATGTGCAGAGAGAAGCTGCAAGCAAAGAAAATCCTTCAACATCTGCTTTGGGAGACTCTTACGCATCTTCGGCATCTATATCATCAATGACCATGCAGAGGTTCCCAAGCATGGATAACATCACAAGAAAGGAAGAGATGACAATAAGCAATGGCCCTGCGTCATATTATTCACGGCGAACAGCATCATGGGGTGGAAGTTTGAATGATTCATCTAGCCCTCCTAGGATGGCAAAAACCAAGTCTTTAGGAGAGTCATTGGGCATGTCTCCATCATCTTTTGTGTCCAATGGCCCTCCAATGACACTTATGCCCATTAATCGTGCCGATTCTGGAGATGATCTTCATGAGGTGGAACTCTAGGAAGAGTAACGAAGATGTAAATAGTAAGTTTTGTTCAATTGTGGGCACAACGGAGTTTTGAATGGGCAGTGTCTTGCAGACTATAGTCAATCGAGAATGCGACTGGATCTGATTGCACGAGTAAGCAGATTATGCTTTTTGGGGAATTTCCTCAAGTTGTACCTCGTCCTCTGTCTATGTTATGTATATGGAAATGTGGATGGCATGTATCTTTTCCCGTGGCATTTATTCAAATGCTGCAGGATATGCCACCTTCATATGTTTGAGAAGGGCTAGAATTTTATTTTATGTTTGAAAAAATTTCAAAGAAAAGATTGCCTGCATGGCACTGCCCCGTTGTACAGTTAGATCATTTGTTCATTTGTTTGAAACAGGAAATGCCCAATGGGATACATAGAAATCACCTTAAAGATCCTTCCAACTAGGGGGATCTGTACTCAATTTGCAGAAACAAATAAAAAGTTACTTCCAATTGTATTCCTGGCGACTGAGTTTTTTACATTTTAAAATTTAAGCTAAATTCCGAACATTTTATTAGTTCAACAGTGACATGACATTGGTCATAATTTATTTTTTTAATATTCCAAAACTTCAAACTTTTCCATTTTTGTTGACAACTATGTCATGACTATTGTATCAGTAATAGTATTAGATTTGATTTTTGGTATGATAATAGTATCAATATCAATTAATGCTGAGTACTATTTCATGTAATTTTTAAAAATTACCTAACAATTCTTGAATATTTTAAAATTGAAATATAGTTCTTCAATATATTGTGCTGTATAATTTTTAATTTTCTGTTAACTATTGTCTTAAAAATTTATAATAATATAAATTTAAAATAACAACTATAGGTAGTCAATCAATATAAGCGGTAGTGGGATTCAAGTCCAATATTTACACTAGGTCACTATGCTCTCTCTAAGCCAAAGCAAACAAGAAAATAATTTTGTGACCCATTACCTTTTTGCTTTTTATTGTCAAAAATCAAAAGTTTTCGTCTAATTATCATACATATATAAAATTAAGAATAATGTAAAGTAATTAAAGTATTATAATTTACATCATATAATAAAGAATAATTATATCAAAATATAATATATTAACAATAATAAAGGTCTGAAACTTTATAAGTATTACAACAAAAGTTCGTGTTTCACAACAAAGTACTAGTGGAGCTTGAAACAAAAAATTTATGGTTAAAATTTTTATATTTATAGTGCATATACATAATTTAACATTTGCATAAGGTACAAATGAAATTAAAAGAAAAAGAAGAAACGAAAATCCTGGAACTTCATTCAATCGAATATCCGCTCAATTCATATTGACGTCAATTTTCATTTGATACAAAATCATCACCATTGAGAAGAGTTTTGTAATTCATTGCACTAAATGATATGTCAACACTTTTTCATTCAAGATTATCTTCCAAGTCACTTTCATTTATCAAAGTTAATTTCTCATAAACTCAATCCACTAAAAAATCGATATGGTCAAGGCAAATTGAATATATAGAACTATTTGTTCTATTAAGAGTCATAGTAAATAAATAAATTACGTTATTAAGAAATTAAAAAAATTATATTCAACTTAACAATGAATAATAACATATCTTTCTCAAAGTTTTCAGTTGTATAAAAAAAACATTAAGTATTCAATCTTTTGTGTTTTAATTTATTCCTTTTCTTGGAATTGATGAATTTAAATGTGCTCCAATTCTATGCATACCTTGTTGCACTCATACATTAACTCAAAATTTGAATTACAAATCTTACAATTATAGAACACTACGTCCAAGTTGATTTCATCAAGCAAATATAAGGTGTATACAAAGAAAACTTAATTTTCATATTGGTCTTGATTGATTCCTTTTCCCTCTCAATGGGATCATAAAAATAACCTATTGTTGCCTTCACATCACTATCAGCTAGACAAATTACTCTCATTAGAGACTTATAAACTTGAATGAAAATTGATATTAGGACCAAAATTTATGATCTTTAAGTCTAATTATAAAAACATCCATTTTGATATTAAACATAGCATATTGACATGCAATCGACTTATTACTTATAAACATATGTCTCAGCTCCTTCTTCATTAGAACAAAGCATTGAAGTGCTAAGAAATTAGTTGCAAATATTGTAATAGTAGGAAAATATGCAAATTCGTTCCATTTTTGAAATCTTTTCCTATTAAATACTGGACCCATACATGATTATAGGTAAACTTGACCCTTTTTCTTACTTTTTACATAATTTCATCAATGATAAGAAAGTATCTAGCATCTTTTATATCTTCCAATATCAGTTCAAAATAATGTACAACACAAAGAGTTCAATAAAAAGAATTATACTTACTTTATAACCTTTTTTCAGGTGTTTTATAAGCATAATCATTGTCAATAATGATTTGTACATTGTTTTCAGGCCCAACTTCATTTACAACTTCATCAAATATCGAAAATAGAGTATCAACATTTCTAACAAGACCAGATGTTCAATATACTTCATAAACATTATCCCCTTAATAGAATAAAAAAATGATAATATTCTCATATCTTCTATTTGTGCAATTACCACCCATGATTAAACACTCATAAGTTATCCCAAGTCATTATTCTTTCATTCAAAACTTGATGATCGAATCTTCCTGAAACGATTGAATTTTCAGGAGTATTTGAACTTTCCTCTATTTATTTATAAAAGTAAATGAAGAAATATGTCAAAATTAAATGAATAACTTCATCATAAACTGGTATAAAAAAATGTGTAATGTTCAACTCAAAACAAACACAAACATATATCTTAGATTCTAAAAGCATACACACAACTTGAAAATTAAAAATATACATATATCTTATAATCAATGTCAATAGTCTAAAAATCATTATTACCGACTACTAGTAATGTGAAAAATGTGGAATAAGTTGTGTAAAATAACATGAAAAAAATAGAGGAACAACTTCTCAACAATCATATGATATAGACATCCAAGTGAACTTCATAAACTTATATAAATGATTCCTTAAAAAATTCAGGACTTAAGCACATTTTATCTAATAAATTCGTACGTTTCTTAACCCAAACATATATACATTAATTGATGTTTCTTAATCTAAACATAAAAAAAATCCATTGATTGCTGCACTTCAAAACTATAACCCATTTTGTGTGGCTACATATTTAAATCATAAACTCACAATTATAATATTTTTTGTTTGATTACATAATTCAGTCATAAACTCAAAACTTAACCCATTTTGTGTGATTACTTGATTCAACCATATACTCACAACTATAACCCATTTTATATTATTACATAATTCAACCATATACTTGCAAGTATAACTTATTTTGTGTGATTATATAATTTAACCATAAACTTACAATTATAACTCATTTTGTATAATTATATAATTGAACAATAAACTCATAACTTTCTTGTTTTTTTATCAATACTAAAAATTTGATTTTCAGCAATATAATTCTTTCTAGTTTTCCTCCATAAGTCATAAAGAATAATAATTATATAAAATAATCCTTAAGCTATCTTTAAACTTTTATTTTAAAATTGATTCCTCTTAATTTAATTTAATACTAATTTATTTAGGAAACTAGTTAGATAAATCAGTAATAAAGTTTTAGATATAATAAAAAATCACACAAATTTATATAATTTAGGTATGATTCTTGATAAAATAGTCAAAATTTACAAAAATAAAATTAAAATAATAGCTTCTCTTTTGGCTGAAAGATTGAAAGATGTATTGGCTAATGTGGTGAGTAAACACAAGGGGCGTTTCTTCCTTCGAGGAGCATTGGGGAAAACACATTGCTGTTGCAAGACTTCTTAGGAGACTATTATTCAGGTAAGAAGATAAACAGTTGTGCTTTAAAGATTGATCTATATAAAGCTTATGATACAATTGGTTGGCGATATCTGAAGAACTGTTTGGAAGGAATTGGATTGCCCCCACGGTTTTGTCATTGGATTCTTCAATGCATTCAAACCCCATCTATTAGTGTTTTAATAAATGGTGTGCCTACGAAACCATTTCCTATCCTTCGAGGAATTAGGTAAGGGGACTCCCTATCCCCTTACTTATTTACATTGGCAATGGAGGGACTCTCTAGATTGATTACTAAAATGGTGGACTATAATGGACTATTCAAGTATCATTTCAAATGTAGAGAAATGAAATTATCTCATTTGCTGTATGCGGATGATGTGATATTATCGTGTAGGGCCGAACCTCATGAGCTATTGATGATGATGAGCTTGATGAATACTTTCTCTGGGTGGTTGGGAATGAAGGTGAATATACAGAGGAGTGGAATTTTTGTGTCTTCCGATGTTCAGAATCCAGATAGGCTTACTAGTTTGGTGGGGTTGCCTCTCCAAGAAGCACCGTTCAAGTATTTGGGAGTACCGATTACAGCGGGTAAGACTAAATATTCTGATTTTTTGCCATTATTGGAGAAACTGAAAGGACGAATTAGTGCTTGGCAAAATTGTTTCCTATCATTAGCTGCTAGAGTTAATCTCATTGTTTCCGTATTGAACAGCATGCATGTTCATTGGGCTGCACATGTGGTGATTCCTAAGAAAGTTATCAAAGAGATGGATAGGATATTAAAATCCTTCCTATGGACTGGCAAGCATGAAAGGTGCATGGGAGCAAAAGTTGAATGGAGTGAGGTGGTGGTGCCGAAAAAACAAGGAGGTTTGGGTATTCTTTCGATCACTCAAATACAAAGGGTGTTACTCATGAAGAGAATATGGAGACTATTTGTGGATAAAGAAGCATTGTGGGTCAAGTGGGTACAAAGTTATCGACTTAATGGGCAAAATTTTTGGCAACTACCAGCGAGATATGAACATTCCTGGTTTTTTAAAAGTTTGTTGATACTCTGGGACACGTTGTATCCTATTATTAAAACTAGGGTCGAGAATGACGAGGCGACTAGTTTTTGGTTTGACAATTGAAATGCATTCAGCCCATTATGGCAGCGGCTTGATTTATTAGCTTTTAGGAACCGAATACCTAAGGAAGCTACGGTGGCATGGATTTGTCAGGAGAGAGTACGTTTAAGTACATGTCGCTTTGGCCACGTACTTGAAAACTATGTGAATGGTGTGCAATTTCGAAACCAACCTAACAAGATGATTTGGGTGGTAAATCGTAGTGGGGAATTTTCGATCAAATCAGCCCATAATATTAGGAGATTGCAAGAAGCTGTACCATGGGTTGATTTGGTATGGAAACAGGTAATAAGCCCCAAATCTGCTATTTTTGTGTGGTTAGCTATTAAAAATAGACTGCGAACTAAGTACCGTTAGTTTGGAAGCTATGATCTCATTTGTGTTTTTTGTAAGCATGATCATGAGAGCATAAATCATTTGTTTTTCCAATGTGCTTATACCAAAGTGGTGTGGAGCAAAATTTTGCAAATGATAGGGGTCCCTTTTGTTTCTTATGATTAGAATGACGTATTGAATGATGTTATGTGGTATTTCAGGCCTGGGATGTGTGATGGGCTTCTCATCCAGACATCGTTCCAGATAGTGGTATATTACATTTAGAGGGAGCGAAATCGCCGTTTATATAAGGAAGTGGAACAACCAAAGTATGAGCTCACTGCTAATCTTGTTAATTTGATTAGGGAAGTAATCATAGCCAAAGAGATACAAGAAGCCGTTAGACAAGAATTTAGAGTGAATTGGTTAATTTAGATGGGTTAATGTTGTTATTAGATGTTTGCTGTTAGTTGGTAAGACGTGATTGTAATTTTTTTGTAATTATCCTTGAAATAGGATTGTACATCAATTTACAGTATTAGTAATATATTACCTTTAATTTTTTTTTAAAAGTAAGATAGTTAATTAATAGTAATTGATAAAGTCACCTTACACTTTGACGCAATAGATTGATTTAGGTTGTAAACTTGTAGTTGATAAAATAGTTAATTAATGATAATTAATAATGTCACCTTACACTTTGACACAATAGATTAATTTAGGTTGTAAACTTGTAGTTGATAAAACGCCAGAAATTAGAAAAGCCACACATCAATCTACGTCGATACATTATACAAGCTTTAAAAGAAGTATAAACAAAATAATCTTTGAAAAATGCTTTCTACATCTTTGAATATCAACATCAACCTTGATAATAGACGGTTCACAGTAGATACAAAGCAGAAGAACTAAAGAAGATAAAGCAGGCGACAGGACAAGAAGCAGCGATGGTGGCATAGAGCAGCTATAACGATGGAGAAGAGACCCAACTCCAGTAGAGAAGCAGCAGGAAAGATGACGGAGTAGAAAAAGCAAACGGCAACATGAGATGAGAGACAGAGAGAGAAGAAGACGACGTTTGGAACTTTGGAGTTTGGTTTGGCTGTGTTGTGAGAGGTTGCAAATCTTTTTGAGATATTAGGGTTTATTTTTTTATTTTAATCCTCAAAATTTCATATTTACGAAATATACCCAGTATTGGTTGCGCTAGTTTTCGTTCCGGCATGTACCATAATCAGTACAAAAAGTTGTTTTATTGTACTTTTTGTACTATTTTTCAATTGGAGGTACCGAAATTCATATAATATGATTGGTTTTGAAAACTGATAATTAATTATTTAAAATTAGGAAAGTTGTAGTTTCCAAATTTATTTATTCTTTTTTTAACCATAAGAATCATACTCTTTGTAAATTATTACTTTCTTGTTTATCGCAAGAAAAGATTTGTGCCAATATAAAATACTGATTTTCTTTATTATCATCTTAATAACTTGTCTTAATAAAAACACACTTACTATCATCTCAGTTTAGACGTAAAATTTAAAACGGGGCATTTGCATTTTGAAGTTTTTAACTCATTTAACACATAAAGAAGTTTTCCAATAATTCTCTT
>JAOQMS010000005.1:16131210-16176189 GCA_027563885.1 Erythroxylum longipes
CATCACAAACTCACACCACCGTGCATCATCCAACATTCCAACCAATTCCAAATTTCCAATCCAACTATCCAACACAACAAAAATTTTAATTAAGCATAAAATTAAAACCAGAAACAAAAACCAAGACCCGAAGTTGGTCTTGGTCCTCTTGAATGGTTGGACCTCTGGGTGGGTGGCTTCAGTGCGACGGTTGGACCAGGTCAGACGGTGGCTTCAGACGCGTCTCCGGTGGCTTCAGACGAGTCTCCGGTGGCTTCAGTGCGGCGGCTTCGGGCGGATCTGCTTACGGCCTCTTCGGATCTGCGTGGAGGAATGACGATGATGAGAGAAACGACGAGAGCGAAGGAGGCAAGGGCGAGAGAGAGCACTGGCGGTGGCGGTGACGGTGACGCAAGCGTCGACGGTGAAGGCAGGAGGAGGCGGCGGTGCGGCGCGACACAGAGAGAGAAGAAGAGAGGAGACGCGGGGAGATGACGGAAGAACCGAAGAAGAGTCGGGGGGGGGGTTAAAACTTAAAAGTTAAAAATTTTTTAAAATTGCAAACAGGTCCCTGACGTTTTAAAATTTTCCGGTACCGGCCGGTATTTTCCGGTACTACCGGTACCGGCCGGTACTGACCGAAAACCACCGGTACCGACCGGTATCTATCGCCGGTACCGATAGCTATTAGTACCGTACCGGCCAGTAGCCGGAACGGTATGTTCCGGCCGGTACGGTACGATATTCATACGGTTGGATTTTCTTGTAAATTTATGTGTGTGTTTTGTTTCTGTCTCCGTCTCCGTTTTCTTGTTCTCTGGTTTTGGAAGGAACAAAAATTTTATGTCTCTGTCTCCGAAATCGGGACAGAAATTGATGGGGACAGCAAACAAATAAGTCGGAGACAGAATTTTTCTGTCTGTCTTCCGTCCCCACCCATGAAGACAGCAACCAAACATAGGGTTAGAGTCCTATTGACTAAAGGTAGGATCAGTAACAGGTGGTGGTTTCTTATTCCCATCAACATAACCTTGTGGCCTTCTCGCCTTAATAAACAGCAAACATGATCTAGACTAGGCTAAATAAGTGCTACTGCCATCTAGTTTAATAGGACTAATCTGCGAATAGGGATTATCATTAAGCGGATAGTATTTCTCTACCTCCTTAGAAGCTTGCTTAGTGTCTGACATAATGCCACGACAAAACTGAAGAAGGAACCACAAAAAAACGACTCCGAAAAAGCGGCAGAATCTGTCCACAAGAGGTCCGGAAAAAATAGCAACGTCGAAAGTGACCAGAAAGTAGCTGGTAGAAATCAGAAAGGGACGGCAAACAAGGCTGTCAAAAAACGAAGTCGAACGGTGGCTGGAGTTGACGTCACGAGCTACAAGTGCCGGAGAGTGGTGGAAGCTGCCGAAGTGAACTGGCAGCGCATGTGCTCACGCGTGAGGTCGGACGATGCCGGAAACTTGGGTGGCGGCTGAGCTTCCCTTGGGCTATGCTCCGGTGACGGCTGTGTCGAAAGGAGAGGAGCGAAACACGACCTTTTCACCCTTGCTGCAAAGACACTATACCGAACCTATTCTTAAGAAATAACCTACTACAGAAGGGAGTAAATTCAACCTTCAATCGACAGTGGCTATGATACCATGAAGGTTTTTGAGGAATTAATCCAAACTTTCATTCACTCTTACATTAAAATATATGATTACAAGGGATATATACTGATAACCTATACACTTATTTTAGTATATAAAAAATACACTATTACCCTTAATAAAAACCTTTAAGCATATGTCCCTTTATATAGTTTCAAATGAAGTTTATACTCTCACGTGGGATAGAGAACCAACACCATTTTTTGTTTCAAATCTGACCTGGTAGTTCAAATGGAAGAAAGAATAATCATTCAATAAAGGCAAAGGTAGAAGTAAAAAATTTTACTCAGAAAATTAATTAAACCTCGCAGCATATTGCAACAATAAGCAGCAATAGTTATTGATTCAAAAGTAACTCTCCTCTCAATCCCTATGTGTGATTGTAAGCTATTGTTTCTATGTAATGTCTTGTACAGTTTTGAACAATTTGCGACACATGTACTCCCAAGTGTAGAAACTTTTGCATCCTCCCAATTCCTAAAGAGATGTTGTGTCTCCACATGAATATTGAAGTTCATAAACTTGGGGCAGTCTAATCGTCCCTCATCACAATGAAATCTCTCGATTGACAACAGTGAACAAAGCTTTTGCTTACTTCTCTACAATCTATATATGTGTAATTACATTATACTAAAGATATAAAGCCAGCAATCTGTCAAATTAGTCATGAACATCAAGGCTCTTAACTAGGACATTTTTGTTTTGTTAGATGTCCATTATGCTAAATAGGAGCTCTATACTGCTATAATAACCACTAATCTAAATGCCTCCTATATAAAAATTATGTCTACTATCCAATGATATAATACGACCTTTATTGAGTATATTGCATATTCCTGATGATTTTGAAGAATAATTTTCTGATCACCCAAGCTTATATTGGAGATCTTCATAACTAGAATCTTTTGATTAATCATAGATATCACTAAAATAATGCTTTTGGTTCTTCCTTTTCTACTATGCCCCTAAGCATAAAGCTTTGAGATGCCTCTTTTCAGCATTAAACAGTTCTTGAGAACCTACGAACACAACATATTTCTTAAGAATATGCTTCTTTAAAGAAGATAAAATTCTTGAAAGGATAATTAACAGTGTTAATCAGTAACATACCAGTGCAAAATCCATGTTCAGCATTTTAGGAGGTTAAGCTACTAAAAGATGGTGGTTCACTCTGGTCTATGTACTCACTCATTGCAAGCTGATTTCATCAGCCACAAGGGTTTAATTACTGTGTTTCTCATCTAGACAAACCTTCTACCATGGTACATAGGGACATTCATCGATTGATCTAAGCTTTTGAAGGATTACTTTCTCTTGCTTGATATCTGTATTACTGACAGTCAAGATAAAAACAATATACAAAACAGATCCATAAATGAAAAAACTATGGATCCTAACAACTGAGCTACAAATAAATCATCTTGGAATTTTCTATCCCTACACACAGATCACTATGAAATACAAAGAAGAAGAAAAGGAACATTGTGGCTCAAATATGGACAACTTAGGTCTGGTGAATATAGGCATAATTACAGGATCCATATATAGTTGCTCACACACACATCCACAAATTGTATCCAAAATTTCAATAACAATTGCAGCTGGCCATCAAGGAGACAAGCTGATCATGATGGTGGAAAAAAATTAGAGACTGCATTATGCTAGAGATTCATTCCTAGACTCAGTAATCATATTAATAAAAAATGCTCCACACAAGCATAGATAAGTGCCCTCTTACACATGCTTTCCTGTTAATGACATTTAGACAGCCACTACACACTGAAAACTAACTAGTTTTTGCCATTACCAGCTGTCTGATTGTTATTCAGAATGATTTCCAACCTTTGTAATAAAATTTGGGAGATATTCTACAATCAATTAAAAGTACATGGTGTAGAGTTTAAGAATACCCTTCGCCAATTATGGTAATCACTGTTCTATCATTTTCCTTCACTGACGCAAATTAGTCTCCAACAATAATATGTTTAAATGAAATCACTGTCCATAGTAGAATTTCTGTCTGCGCTTTTTAACTCCAAAAGTAACAAATTCAATGGACAATCAGCGATAGTTCTTTATGAATATAATATTTGAAATACTGCCTATTAGAAGCAATTTGTTACTCTGAAAGCAAAGTCAAGATGGAGCAACCATGATTGCTTAAATCTATCTGTTGTCCTGCTTGTTAAAGTAACACAGAGTTGTGATGCCTGGATGCATGAATCATACATTTTGCATGTTATTATAATGCATAGGCAATTAAGTGTCAAGGATACACTCCTGATCAGGGTTCTCCATAAAATTTGAGTGCAGGGAGTTCCCGACACTGTCCACAATGGCTGAGATGGTCATAGATGATTCAATGCATAAAACTGCCATAATAGCATCCTGTCTGGTTACTTCATTTCTGAACATAAGTCTTGCATGAGCTGCAATAATGAGGGAGTTAAATTTCTATAGAAAATGAGTAATGATTGAAAAATGCTAGAATATACCTTGAGCTAGGCGTATTAAACTTTCAAGCATGCGCACAGTTGTCCTTGCTGCACAAAGAAATGTAGTGAAAATATACTAGACCAATAAATGCATGAGCTCAGAAGATAACAGCTTATAAACCTGCATTATGCGTAGAAGATTTTCTTTGCAGTTGATAATAACTTGAGATAACCTTTTCTGCATCTTTTGTAAGGATTGGTCTGAAGTACCCCTTTACAAAATAAATATACCTGCAAGATGTTATCACAGAAGCCGACTTATGTCTTATCACATTAATCTCGCTCCGGAGTGCAAGGCCAAGGATAGATTACAAATTTAGAAATGGTTTCAAATTTGGACTTTAAGGACGCCCTGTAGCAGAAAATGCACATCTAGTCTGCAAATTCTATAGTACATACTGGAAATTTGAAAATCCAGGTACACAACTCTTCTGTAGATTGGTTAAATCTATGACAGAAAATAGGATGCAATGATTTTACTGGAGAACTCAACCAACATTCTTGGCCACATGACAACTAGAGCCATGTAATTCACTAAGACAAAGGTAACTACCAGAATTTTTGGTAACTAGATATACTGTGCTGCATTTTGTTTCCCAACAAAAGACCATATAATTGGAACCATAACAAAGATAGCATGAGTTGGACTAGCCATTTTTGGAATACAAAAGCATGTCATTCAGGTGATCTAAAACTGGAAAGCATGAATCGTGTTAAGAGTCTAGAGGTACTGTGGAGCCTCTAAAGGTATTTATAGCAGTGCCTCGTACAGGAAAATTTTCAGGTGAAAAGTGGGAATGATAATTGCTTTGTTCAAAGTTTGAATCAGAAAAATATTCGTTAGTCTAAATGATGCATTTGTTTTGGGATCTTGAAGGATTATGATTTTCTCCCTCTTGTTTCCCTCTTGGCAGTAAAAAGTACAAAAAGAACTCAAGCCATCAAATAGATAACCTGACACAAACCCCAGATGATTTGCAGCCCAAAATAGGCGAGGGGTGTCTCTCTATTTCCTTTAACATATTTTAAAGAACTTTTTAATTATTATTTCTTTAGGAAGCATTTTCTAGTATTCAGAATAACGTATAAAAATAGGAAAGGGGTGTCTCTCTATTTCCTTTTCTTGGTAAGACGAACAAAATTAAGATGATACATGAAAACACTCTTCCACTCCATTCTTCCTTCTTTCTTCTGCCTTGAAAGCCCACACTAAAACTAGAAAATTAAATCATCGTGATCTTAACTATAATAGTCACAAAAGATATAAAAACAATAATAACCAGAAAAATCAATAAGCATCACATATTTGCGCCTAAACATTTCAATTGTTTCCTAAGTTAGTCTTGGGTCTGAGAAAAAACACACCTACGAAGCATTGACAAGGTCCACATGTCAGCCAAATCTTCATCAAGATTGTCCTTTCCTGCTCCTGCCTGCAAATTGTTTTCATGAACACCAGTAATGTAATCTATGAATTGAAAGATTGCTTTCCCCGTGAGACTAGATAAGTGTTTTAAAAGCACGGTACCTCAGCAAGAATGTGAGATGACACAACAGCATCCCATTCTGGATTCTTTGTATCTAAAAGCACGAGGACTATATCAAATCTGCTCAACAATGGACCAGATAGGGCAGTGTTGACAGAGAGAGCTAGATTGGGTTAAGAGGCATAGCACTGTGTACATAAGAATGGGACAACCATATTTTCAGTCCTTCAACTTAATGTTGTTTCCTATTTCAGTCCTCGAACTATTAAACCTTCTAAGATAATCCGTGAACTTTGTTAATCACTTTATGTTAGGACATTAATGTGCTCAATGGAAACCCCATGTGGCATCAATGAAATCCAAACTGGACACAAAACTTGGAATGATGTGTCTGTCCAACTTTGATGCAATGTAGGATATTTGTTGAGATATGTGAACAAAAATCCTAACATAGAGTGACTAGTAAAGTTCAAAGACCATTAGAAAATTTGATGATCAAAGGACTAAAATAAGAAACAATATATTAAGTTGAAGCACCAAAAATATGTTTATCCCATATGAAAATAGTATGATTATGCACACGTCCAAAAAATCAACTTTTTGTTTTTTTTTAAATCATAAAATGTATAGTTAGACAAATAAAAATTTAAAAAGATGCACTACGTTTGTAATTCAAATGATGTCAATGTCAAATGGAACAAGGAGAAACATGCCATTGTCAGATAAAAAGGCAAATCAATTTACTAATTTGAACTGATGAACTTTCTAAGAAATAGGATACTTTGATCAGGATCATACTGGCCCTTGGGATTTGTAGCCCCAAAGACAATTGTCTTAGTACTGAGAGTTGTAACAAGACCAGCCTAGGGGAGAAATGGGCATTATTTCAGTACATAAGATAGAACCAAGCACTGAATTGGACAGGAAGTAAATTATACAAGAAAAATAATTAAAATAAGAAACTAAAACATCTAACTTAGTAATGATGCACAAATTATTGTAAAAGTTAAGAATGAGTGTTGCTTATATATAACTATAAAATTTCAATGGGACGTGATAGGATCCTAATATACTAGACAAACTTTGAAAAAACAAGCTTCAAACAATATAAATGAAAAATTAAATGACTGAACATACGGCACAATATGATGTGTAAGGGGTAGGTTCAAAACAGAGAACAGCGAAGGTAACGGAGTAGGATTAACAGCAATAGAACCAATAATAAAGGGAATAGATCTATAAGTTAAAGTGACATAGGAAGAAGAAGAGTGTTTCTAAAAAATAGAGAAAAGATTAGAATTACTGTCATATGATCTTAGATACTAAAATCAATGATCCATTATGAAGAAGAGGAGAGAAGATATGTAAGTTTGTTACTTGAGTTAGCAATAGCAATGATAGGGTGAGATTTACTTTTTAACGCTTCTTGGTACTGAGTGAATTTAGCAAATTTATCCACATAAACAATGACTTTCTCAACAGATGACCTTGTTGTAGTATTAGTAGCTGCAATATGAGCTGAATGAGAATTTTGAGTTTTGTTTTACGGATTTCAATAACTGCGTTTGGTATTGCCCAATTCACGACAATATTGACAGATAACTCCTCTCCAATCTTGATTCCCATTGTCCTAATTGCCTTTCCCTCCTCCTCTATTATTGTTCCTGTGAGTTGACTTCCCAATGTCAAATCCATTATTTTAACTAAGAAGAGCACTAAGAATTTAAATATTAGAATTTGTATAAAGTATCTGAGTAAAGACCTCGTACAAGGAAGAGATCTTAACACTACGTAAAATCTGAGACATAGCAATTTTAAACTGAGAGTTAAGACCAGCCGAAAAGCTCATTACTGCCATCTGCTCCTATTGAGTTTGTTAAACTTTGACAACAAGACCAAAGGGTGGTGGCCAAGAGTAGTGCAGAGGTAGAATACAAGGCGATGGTTTAAGGAATTTGTGAAACAATCTTAAGTAATGAAGAACTTAAGAGACCAATGAGGCATCCAATGAAGTTGTTTATGTGATAACAAATCAACTATTAGTATTAATAATAATATAGTTCAACATGTTCAAACAAAATATGAGGAAATTGATAGGCATTTTATAAAGAAAATTGAAAGTGGACTCATTTGCGTACGATATGTATCTACAACACAACAAGTAGTAAATGCCTTTTTCAAAGACTACTAAGGCAAAATTTAAGTTCTTTGTAAGCAAGTTGGAGCATTATTAACATCTATGCACCAATTTGACAGAGCGTGTTTATATTCTAGGGATAATTAGCTGATTTAAGGGCCGATTACCTTTCTTTTAAAGAAGGCTAGAAATTAGTAACTGAAATAACGAGATTTAATTGCTTAGAGAATAAATGAATCCTCCTTGATTTAAGGAGGTGACTAAGATTGTACTTTCTTATATATTCCCTATGCTATCCATAGAAAGATTAAAGAAGAATTGTTTTTCCCTCTAATTTTCTTCAAATAGTAAATTGATCACAAAATTTTAATGTAGACCTTAAATGTGATCTTTCCTTTGGTGATAATTAGCCATTAGGAATTAAGACACTTGAAGCTTAAATGCCAAGACAAAAAAGTAATGAGCAAGCTAGGAACAATGGTTGGAATTTATTAGCCATATCTTAAATTATATAAAAATCAACAAAAGAAGAAGTAACCTTCGCAACACTTATAGTCTGCTGCTCCATGGCCTCATGTATTGTTGCTCGATCGTGTTCCCTCATACTACCAAACAAAGGATAAATTAGTTTGTTAGTCAAGCAAAGTGAAGTATGTTGCTAAATATCTAAAACTTGCATTCTAGAGATAATGACTTCATATACAAGGTCTTGTACAATGATAAATGGGAAAAGCTATATGTTATAGATTGACGAAATCATATCACAGATTGTATAGATAGGATAGGATATTCTAGAGTCTAATTATGGGCTTAATTATAGGGATTACATTCCCTAATTAGTTAAGGCTTATCTGTATGTATATGTGTGTGTGTGTGTGTGTGTGTGAGTGACCTTACTTTGTCCAAAATCATTAAGAACATATCAAATACATTTGTTACATGGTATCAAAGCCTAGTCTGGCTCTTTGAGGTTTTAGTTTTCATTTTACCCTATGAGTAGAAGTTTTCATCTTTAGTCTTAATTCTAGCTAGGGAGTAGAACATTGCAATTGTTTAGGTCACCTGTTCAAAGTCATTTTCTATTCTCATTGTCGACAACCCTTGACTCGCTAGCAAGAGACTGATCACTATAAACCCCACAAGTTCACCGCACAAGATGACTAGAGATTTTGTCATTTGTCCCACGTATAGGCACGTGGAAATGCGTGCAATAAAGCTATGTTGTCCAGTCACCTTTCCAAGCGTCTCTCCTTCACCTCTCTTGGGTGTTTGCCTTCTTCATCACCATCAATTGCCAAGCTAGTTTCCCACTGTTTTGCCACTAAACCCTTTTTTATTGAGTTTCTATCTTTGCTTCTTTGTGTTGCAAAACATGTTGGTGCTATTGCCACTCTGGGTAACTTGTGTTGAAATTGTTCGTGGAGTTATTGAAGCTACTAGTTTCTTAAGCATTTTGACTCGAAAACTAAACAAGAAAGTTTGGCCTTCTTTTCTTTTCCTGTTCTCTTGGTTCTGATTAGTTTATATAAGGAGTTGCTTGCTTTAAATATCAGTTTTTTAGTTTACTTAAGACTGGCTTAATTGCATCTCTGGTTGTCTCAAAAAACTTAATTAGGTACCTTAACTGGTTTGACTATTTTATTTTTATGAATTGTTAGCTCAAGGCTCTTAAATTATTGATTTTGATGATAACAATCAATAATAGTTAGTTACATTTCAAAATTCAAATTGGATTACCTCATTTATTCAGAAAGATAATGATATAAAAATAGGTTATATAATTTAGTTATTTGTTTAAACGAAGAACGTCTAACAATTCCTATTTTACAGGAACCAACCTAACAAACTCATTCAAATCAGAAACTGTTCGACAAAATTTGGAATGGATAAGTTACTATCTTTTCTGTACAATCGAAAGATCCTTCTGTTCACCTAATTCGATAGTTGATTTCAAGACACAGTCAAAAAATTATCCAAACAACCAAATATTTGAAGATGCTATCAAAGATAGTGAGGAAAATGTTTTTATAGATTCAAAGTCGATTCAATCAATCCATGATAAAATTGAAGCAACCGCTAGTTGAAGGGAATTCTTATTTAAGGGAGAGCTACTGCATTCGAATATACACCAAACTTTCAAAAATACATCAGTAGCATCAATACTTATTCTCGAAAAATTACATTTTATACCCTTTATGCTTTAGAAAGTGAAAACACTATATCAAGAGAGAGAGATCAATATTCATCGAAGCTCATATTGAGCAAATCCAATTTTTATTTGTTAAGAGCTTGTAGAGGCTTGTTAAATACTACTAGTGTGGAAGATTGAAAAACCTTGAAAAAGATGTGCTTGTGAGCTTGGAGAGGCTCGTCAAATTACTACTTGAAGATTTTTAATGAAACACTTAAGTTGGATATTTGGGGACTAAACATAGGCTTTGTTATAGGCCGAATCAGTGTAAATTGGCTGTGTCATTTTTTTCCCTTTTCTTTATCGGTTTCTTTTTGTAAAAAAGTAGAGAAAGAACAAAAGGGAAAAGAGACAAAAGTTACATTAAAGGGAGAAATTAGGGAAGCAATTAAATTCCGTTGTCAATTCAATGCCCAAAATTGAATCTAAACAATAAGCATAAGACATCTATAGAATTTAAGTACCCAGCTGAAAAGGAATTTAGTTGAGAGAGAATCTACGTAATTGGAGTCTTAACAAGGAAACAACTTTTAAACATAAATTAATAAGTCAATGATTTCAAATCATTTTGCCTCTCTCAATGAAGATGACCTACAAATCCCATTTCGTGACATCAAGATCAAATTCAAAGCTCATCTTTCAAACGGCAACATCAATAGCAGGATAGTAATAGAAAAAGAAAAGGGTAGGAGTGACGAAAATCATTATTTTGTCGATTGAGTAATTGATATAAACTTGATTAATTTCTTTTAGGAGTACTAGAATAGAAATAAAAAATTAAGAGGAAAGCTATATTATGAATGTTTATCAATACAAGAATGATCAATAAATTATTCCACATGAAACAAAGATTATTTCTCTAGCTCCAAGGCATGTCTATCCTCACCAAGTAGGCACCCATGTAAAGAATGGAAGCTTAGGTGGAGCGCAAGATTTAGAGGAGGGATTTTGGTTTTAAAAGTGTTGTAGAGAGGCTCCGATACCATGAACAGAAACTGAAATTCTTCTCTTCTTTCTACTGAATACACTAACATATATAGAGTCATTTGTCCTCTTTTAGGAAACAAACTAATTCCTACACATTAGCCATTGACTAAGAATATTATAATCAGCCTAAATAAATGAAAAATTACAATATGCCAAAATTAGTGAATCAGAATCATAGCTATTAATCAGCTATTTACAACTAAGATCAAATATTCTTTTTTTCTAACAAAAAAATATGTTTGTTTCCTCTAATGAGTTCCATTAGGCAGAGTACTTCTTTATGTTTGTACTTTTCATTGATAGATATAATCGTGTCAAAATAATTTTTAATGATATTTAAATGAAATCCACTTCTACTTTAAAACGTATTTCTTTTCCTAAGCGATAAAAATCAAAGCACATAAAGGACATGTATTTGAGCAGTAAAACAAATTGCAACCATGATGAGGATGACTTGGAGAAGTATTTAGTAAATCACAATATTGGCAAGTAAACCATCAACATTAGCAAGTCAAGAAGAGTACCTATCAAATTCATCAATACAACAAAGCCCGCCATCAGCTAGAACAAGTGCTCCAGCTTCCAACATCCATTCTCCTACACATAATCATTGCCTAGGTAAGTATAACTTTTGTACAAAATAAAAGATTAAGAAAGTCCATTAACAATAATAGATGTTTCATTTTCATCATTTGCTCGTCACAATTATATCATCAACGTAAATTAACAGAATCGTAAATCCCCCTAAATTTGAATGCTTAATAAATAGTGTATGATCACCTTGACTCTGCCTATAACTCATAGCACACATCACATTAGCAACTCTACCAAACCATGCCCTTAGGTGATTGCTTCAGACCATAAAGTGTTTTCTTTAACTTGCAAACTTTACTACCACCACCTCCCCACTGAATCCAAGGTAGATATTCGTGTAAATTTCCTCTTCTAGGTCTTTGTAAAGAAATGCATTCTTTACATCAAATTTCAGCAATTCTCAACCAAAGTTAGGTGCCAAGGAAAAAATAACTCTCATAGTGTTCATTTTTGCAACAGGGGCAATAGTTTCTATGTAATCAACTCCATATGTTTGAGTGTATCCCTTAACTACTAATCTTGCTTTATACCTCTCTAAAGATCCATCATCCCTATATTTCAAGGTGAAAACGCATTTAAATCCCACTGGTTTACTCCTTTTTTGTCATTCTACCAACACCCAAGTGTTGTTTTTCTCTAATGCATCCTTTTCCACTTCCATGGCTTTCCTCTATTCTTCATTAGATAATGCCTCAAATAAGGTCTTGGGTATGGGGATAGTATTTAGGCTAGTAAGAAAAGTTAAGCAGAAAGTATATTTCCTCTTATGTGTTTTTTACAGCACTACTAGTTATATATATATACAAAAACCTAGTATCTAAATCTGATAGACACCCATAAATCATGGAGTATCTTATCAGAATCTTAGCCAATCCTATCAGAATCTTGACCAATAATATCCTAACTTAAGGATACAATCTGTTACGATATATTTCCTAAAATAGTTTCCTAACTATACAGTTTTTCCACACTCCCCCTCAAGCTGGTGAATGGGTATTCTCCATTCCCAGCTTGGATACAATAGCCTGAAAAACTGAACTGCTTAACCCTTTGGTAAGAATATCAGCAAGTTGATTATGTGTAGACACATAAGGAGTACAAATTAGTCCACTCTCCAGCTTCTCCTTGATAAAGTGCATGTCGATTTCGATGTGCTTGGTTCGGTCATTTTGTATCGGATTGTGAGCTATATTTATCGCAGACTTGTTATTGCAATAGAGTCTCATAGGACCGTCCCATTTAATCTTCAAGTCTTCAAGGATGATCTTCAACCAAAGTAGTTCACATACACCTTGAGCCATTGCCCGAAATTCAGCTTCTGCACTTGACCGAACTACCACTCCTTGTTTTTTACTTCTCCATGTCACAAGCTTTCCACCAAGGAAGGTGAAATATCCTGAAGTTGATCTTCTATCGACAATTGAACCAACATAATCAGCATGTATGCTTCAAGTACCAATTCCCTATTCCTTTTAAACAAAATACCTTTCCCTTGTGTTCCTTTGAGATAATGTAATACTCTGTGAGCTGCTTGCAGATGAACTTTCTTTGGGTTATGCGTGAACTGACTAACCACACTTACAACATATGCTATATCTGGTCATGTGTGCGATAAGTAAATGAGTTTCCCTACAAGGCGTTAATACATTTCTCTATCCACTACTGCAACCTCCTCTGCCTTTCTAAGCTTCCATGGGAGTACTTGCTAATTTGCATGTTGTATTGCATGTTTCTTTGAGAAGATCTGTAACGTGCTTTTGTTGAGAGACAAAAATTTCCGTCCTAGAGTGAGCAACTTCAATCCTAAGAAAATACTTCAACCTTCCCAATGCCTTGATCTCAAATTCCTTAGCCAAACATTGACTCGAAACCTTTTTCTCCTTAATAGCATCTCCTGTTACTATTATGTCATCGACATACACCAAAAGAACTATAACTTCCCCCTGAGGGAGAGTGTTTAATGAATATTGTGTGGCCTCCTTGGCTTTGTTTGTACCCCATGGCCAACATAACTCTTGCAAATCTACCAAACCATGCTCGTGGTGATTGCTTAAGGCCATACAATGCCTTTTTCAATTTACACACAATATGAGTAGCTAAGTTATTCTCATAACTAGGCGGAATCTCCATGTATATCTCCTCCTCCAAATCTCCATGTAAGAACGCATTCTTGACATCGACCTACCGCAAACTCCAACCAAAATTAGCTGCAAGTGACAATAACACTCTAATTGTGTTCATCTTTGCAACAGAAGCAAAGGTCTCTAGATAATCAATTCCATAAGTTTGTGTATACCCCTTGGCCACCAACCGTGCCTTGTATCTCTCAATCGACCCATCTGCTCTATACTTCACCGTATACACCCACTTACAACCCGCCGGTTTCTTTTCTGCCAGTAACTTAACCAACTCCCAAGTTTTGTTCTTCTCTAATGCCTCCATCTCTACATTCATAGCTTGTTTCCATTTTCCATTAGACAAAGCCTCGAATAGGGTGGTAGGAATGGTGATGGTATTTAGGCTTACAAGGAAAGCTCTATAAGATGATGAAAAATTCTTAAATGACACAAAATGTGGAAAATGGTATAATGATCGTTTTGTACACTCTCTGGTTCCTTTCCTGATGGCAATTGGAAGGTCCTGCTCATTGTTATTCTCATGAAATTAATCTTGTAATGGAGAGTTAGAAATTGTTACCTCATTCAAAGGATCGAAGATGGACTTCTGGAGTTGCATAGGTTCCGAGATAGCCATATTCCTTCTTGTGTATACTTTACCTTTGCCAAATCTTACATCAGGTTTTTCTTATGGTTCATTGGATGTTTTGGATGAACAAAGAGGTGTAGAAGAATCAAATGAACAAGGAGGTGCGGAAGCAGATGTAGGAGAATCAAATGGAGTTTTAGACAATGACAGATCAAGCAAAAAATCTTCCTTATCTTCTCTAGATAAATCCTCCCCCTGAAGATAAGGATTGGTGAAATAAGGTTCTTGTTCATTGAATGTGACATCGACTGAGACATAGAATTTCTTTGGTGGAAGATGGTAACACTTGTACCCTTTCTGAGTTGACGAATAACCAACAAAGACACACTTTAGAGCTCTTGGATCAAATTTCCCCCTATTTTGACTGTGGACATGGACAAAGGATGTGCACCCATAGACTTTAGGGACAAGGTTATTTGTAGTGTTTAGGTTTGGATCAAAAGTTGAAACAATGTCCATAGGACTCCTAAAACCTAAGGTTCGAGAGGGCAAATGATTTATGAGATGAGTGGCAGTAAGAATTGCTTCTCCCCAAAAAACTTTAGACACATGGTTTTGAAATAACAGCTCGGGTTTTCTCAAGGAGGGAGTTCTTACACAAGAAGACTCATGGATTATTCCCTCTTTTTGGAAGAATAGGGTAAGAGTTTGATTGAAGACTCATGGATTATTCCCTCTTTTTGGAAGAATAGGGTAAGAGTTTGATTGAAGTAGTCCCTGGCATTATTGAACCTAAATCTTTTGATATTGACCCCAAATTGATTCTTGATCAAGGAACAGAAGTTTGGGAGTACAGTACTAACATCAAACTTATGTTTAAACAAAAAAATCCATGTAACACATGTACAATCATCAATAAAAGAAACAAACCATTTTGCCCCAAAAACATTAGAGACATTAGGCGGATCCCAAATATCAGTGTGAATGAGATAGAAAGGAGTAGAACTTCTTTTATTACTACTTGGAAAAGGTACACGTTTGTGTTTAGCAAGTTCGCACACCTCACAATGAAAGTTCTCAACATGTAGACCTTTAAACAAAGAGGGAAACATAATCTAAACAATCCTAAATGATGGATGCCGAAGTCGGCAATGATGAAGCAAAATTTTTCTCTTTATTGAAAGAAACAAGTTCTAAAATGAAGGAATGTGGTAACCTACTCTTGGTCATGTTTAGTTGGCTTGGTGCTTCTAGATAGTAAAGGTCATCCCGTTCCCTAGCATGTCTAATCATCCTCCTCGAATCCTTATCCTGAATACACAATAGTTACTGTAAAAAATTACATTACAAAATAAATCTTGGGTGAGTTTCTGTATGGAAACAAGGTTTGTGGATAATTTAGGAACATGAAGGACATTTCGTAGAATTACTTATGGGCTTATTTTGACATCACCTATACCGGCTAAAGTGGTTAAGAACCCATCAAATGTGGCTATTTTCTCACTGCTTGGCCATAGGGAGTAAGAAAATATTTTCACATCACCTATACCGGCTACAATGGTTAAGGATCTATCAGTTATGGCTATTTTCTTACTGCTTGGACATGGGGAGTAGGTTAAAAAGATATTGGATGAGTGGGTCATATGGTCGGTTACTCATGAATCCATGACCCAAGAGTTAGTGAAGGTTGTACCCGAGGCATTTAATCTAAGAGAAAGAGGAAATTCACCTGAATATGCCAAAGAACAAGTACCTGAAGGCTTTTCAGTTTTCCCGAGGCTGCTAATAAGTGATCTCACCCTCTCAATTTCTTCTTTGTTAAGGCTACTTGGCCCTTGTGATATTGATTTGTCTTGTGATACAACAACAATGTGCACTTGTCCATTGTTTTGTAGCTGATCTCCCTTTCAACCCCACTCACAGCTTGAAGGCTTTCCATTAAGTTTCTAGCATTTCTCAAGTGTATGTCAATGTTTCGTGCATAAGTACACCATAATTCATCACAGTTTTGAGACTTCGACTGATTATTCTTCCTTCCTTCAAAAACCACTCCTCTCTCTGTATTTGTGGTTGATTTGCTATTACCAATCACCATAGCTGAATTGTCAATAATTTTTGGTTCCAGCATCAGCCCTCTCCTACTTTCTTCACTTCGGATTAAAGCCACTACCTCATTAAAACATGGAATCTCCGGCTTCCCAAGAATTTGTATCCTTGATATACAAATTGTGGACTCAATCCAACCAGAAAATCATAAAATCCTGTTCAATGAGGATTTTTAGAACTGTTGCATCTTCAGACACTTGGTTTTTATCACCATGTAGTGATCCAATTCCTGCCACAAGGATTTCAATTGATTTGCATATTTCGTGACTATTTTGTTTCCGTGTTTTGCAGCAAAAATTTTCACCTTTACTTCATACACACTTGTGCCGCATCTCTAACCTTGGAATAAGTTTGTTGGATTGCATCCCACAAATGTACACGTCTCATTGATTTCCAAGACCATAGAGCCCCACAACCATGCCATAATCATAGCGTCTTCTTCATCCCATGCTTCAAATTGCGGATCCTCTGGTTTAAGTCCTACACCCGTGAGATGAGATGACTAATCTTCCCCTTTCCTTTTAACATAGTTCGGGTGAGTTGAGACCATTTAAGATAATTTTTTCCATCCAATCTGTAGGTAGCTAGAATGCTCTACAATTCTCCAGGTTGTTGGGTTCAGATTACCTCTTCCGATTGGGTTTTGGCAATCTCCCCACTCTTAATCGTAGAATCCTTAATTTTTTACATCTTGCTTGACAAGATTCTGGGAAATTAAGGCCAATTTGTGTGGGAGACAGAAGAAGAAGAAGAGAAAGTGTGGAAGGAAACAATTTCAACAATGAAGGCTGGAAAAATATGGCGATGAAGGCCAAAATATGGTCAGATTATTGAACCTAAAGCTTTGATACCATGTCAGAAATTAAGCAGAAAGTATATTTCCTCTTATGCGTTTTCTACAGCACTACTAGTTATATATATATACAAAAACCTAGTATCTAAATCTGGTAGATACCCATAAATCATGGACTATCTTATCATAATCTTAGCCAATTCTATTAGAATCTTGACCAATAATATCCTAACTTAAGGATAAAATTTGTTACAATGTATTTCCTAAAATAGTCTCCTAACTATACAGTTTTTCCACAAAAAGTTCTATGGGAATGTGAAAATCTATAGAAGGATACTTTGTTAGATATAGGGTATGGTACACTATACGATTCTTTTCCTCAAGGAAATGGGTAAATCACTATCATTATTTGAAGTTTGTGGTTCACTCGGCACTTCAAGTTGAGAGGGTTCAGATATCTCATATACCTTAAGGACTGGTTGATTCGGATTTGATTGTTGGACTATTATTGAATCAAAAACATTAGCTAGCTTTCTTGAATAAACCATTCTAAATCACCTTTCGTTAGTAATAATATCTGTAGCACTTTTATCATGCATCATGAACTTTGTGTTGGACTCTGTGTTGGACTCTAAGGGCCTTATCCTAGTAGTATCCAAAAGAAGATCATTCTTTCTTTTTGACACTCAATTTGTTGGGGTGTATAAACACAAGATGATTCATGAATAATGCCTTACTTTCGAAAATATGATGACAAAGTATTATTAAAATAGTCTCTTGCATTGTCAAATTGAGATTGCTTAATTTTTGCACTAAATTAATTTTGCATCATTAAATGAAAACTTGGGACAATGTTACTCACATTAGATTTGTTTTTCAACAAAAAAAATCCATGTAACATGACCGCAATCATCAATAAAGTATATAAACCATTTAGAACCAGTTATGTTAGGAATAGGGGCAAGTAGATAAAAAAGAGTAGAAACTATTTTATTGATAATTGGAAAAGAAGCACGAGTGTTTTTTGCATACCCACACACATCACAATGAAAACTCCCTACATCTAGTCCATTCAACAAAGGAAATATGATTTTAAAGTTATGAAAGATGGATGACTCCAATGAAAATGATGAGACAAGATGACATTCCCTTTTGATGATGATAATAGGAATAAAGATAAGTTACTACTGCTGTTAGGGAATTCATTTAGAGTATCCAAGTACTGTAGCTCGTCCTTCTCTTTAGCAAGTCCAATCCTCTTCTCCTAACCTAGGTCCTAAAATTCACAAAAGGAAGGGTGAAAAATTGCTCGATAATTTATGACTTTAGTTAATTTCTTTACAGAGATAAGGTTTGTGGATAACTTGGATATATGAAGAACATTTTTTAATAAGAGTGATGGTGTAACTTGTATATCTCCTATACTAGGTATAGTGACAAGAGACCCATTAGCAACAGTAATCTTCCTATTACTCAAACAAGGGGTGTAGGTCTAAAATTGAGTGGATGAATGGGTCATATGGCCAGTAGCACCAAAGGAGTTTTTTGAGGCATTAAATCCAATTGAAGAAGAATTACTTGAAAATGCAAATGAACACATAGTAAAGTTACCTGAGAGACGATAGACTTGTATTCGACGATTTGTCAAGCTTACCTAGCAAGTTGTTTAGCTTGCCAATATCTTCACTGCTGAAACATCCTAATTCTTGTAATTTTTCTTGATTACTTTGAGTTACCTGAGCTGAACTGAAATGTTCTTGCTCATTCCCTTTATTGCCCCATTTTGATGGTTTACCGTGTAATTTCCAGTAATGTTCCTTAGTATGTCGTGGTTTCTTACAATTTGTGCACCAAAGGCCCTCCTTACTTTATTATGCTCACCTCTGGTCAACTCAACTCTCCTAAATTTTGGAATTGCAATTAGTGCAGTGGTATTTAGTGCTGAATTTTCCATGGTTTGTGGTTCAAGCTTTACATTTTGTCTACTCTCTTCAGCTCTCAAAAGCGAAATTACCTCATTCAGTAATAGAACTTCTTCCTTCCCCAAGATCTGCACCCTTATCTGATCAAATTCAGGATTCAGGACTGTAAAAAAACCATACACCCTATCCTTTTCTATGAAATCTTTTATTTTAGTAGAACAAGTACTACACTGTAACTCAATTGTCCTGTAGTGGTCCAATTCTTGCCACAGAGTTTGTAACAAATTTGCATATTCTGTGACAGTTTTCCCTCCTTGCTTTTCTGTTCTAGCTTTAACCTTTATTTCGTACACTTGGGCAGCATCCTTAGCCTTGGAATAAGTTTGTCCAATAGACTCCCAAAAGGCATGAACTGTTGGGAAAAAAAAAACATGCAGGTATCACTAATTTCGGGTGTCATGGAACTCTATAACCAAGACATCATGGGAGAGTCCTCATTCCAAGCATCAAAACCTGGTTCTCCTTGCTTAGGACCAGTTTCAAATGGGAGATTTATTTTTCCTTTTCCCTTAAGGATTGTTTTGACGAGTTGGGACCAATTCAAATAGTTTTTCCCATCTAAACAGTATGCTGCTAGAATATTTTGGAATTCACACCTTTTGGTTGAACTTCTTATGTTTGAGGATTTGAACTTCTTTTGAAAGGATGGTTTGGGTTTTCTGTGACTTCAAACATGACTTATATGGTTAAAATCATAAGAAAATGAAACAAAAGGATGAAAAGACGCAGCAATAAATACTGCAGAATGATCTGTAATTGCAGCAATGAAGGCTGCACGCTATGCAATTGTAGCAATGAAGGCTACAAAATTGCAGTGAAGGTAGCTAATGCTCTGATACCATATTACAGATTAGAGTTTAGGAAAATTGTTCTGATCCATTCAAAGTACATAATACATGTTTATATACACATGTTTATATTCTGCTTTCCTTAATTATCTCATAAATTATAGACGATAAAATCATTAAATTAGACACTTCCTAAAGTAGTCCCTAAATTATAGACTATTAAATATGAATATATAATCTAATAAATTTTTCCACAATGTAATTATTTGTATCTCAAATTCATATAATTAAGTAATTAATGCATATAGGGCATAATATGACAGTCCTATTTTATTCAGAATTTTCCCCGTTCTGGAAAATTCATGGTATTAGTCATACAGCTAGCCTTAGTTGCAGCCTGTATCTTTGCATATTTCAGTCAAACCAATTTTTCGTTTGAAGTCCAATAGTTCTATGGACATGTGCAGTGGAAAGAGAGAAGAATCTTCTAAGCCTATGACTGAGCATGCCACTTTTATTGACAATCATTCTCTTTAAATCAGTCCAGTTAAACTAGATGGAACAAATTATCTTGCTCATGCTTGTTTTTTATCTAGGATAGGGGATTGAAACGTTATATCAATAATGGAGAAATAAAACCAGATGAAACTGATTCTGGATGCAACAAATGGGACTCAGAAAACTCTCATTATGTCATGGTTATCAACTCAATGCAACCACAACTTGCACAAGGATATCTTCTCCCAGATACAACTCAAAAAATTTGGGATGTAGCTTCCGAGACTTACTCCCAATCAAGTAATGACACCCATATACATGAGTTGCGGAAAAAAGTTCATGAAACCAAACAAGGTGAGATGCTTATTCCCCAGTATTTTTCTAAACTTAGTGGCGTATAGCAAGAACTTGACTAAGCATCTTTTACAACTGATGCAACAAAGTTTTATAAATTAATTTAAATGGAACATTTGGGTGGCTTCATAGCAAGATTGAATGACGTATTTGATCAGATTAGAATAAAAGTTCTTAGGCGTGATTCTTTTCCCTCATCGCAACAAACATATAGTTATGCGCAATACAACCAAAACCTGGGTATCTTGTCATTAGAATAGTCTTTCACATTTTTCGGAACACCGTCAGCAGTATTACCAGCGTTTATTAGTCAAAAAATTTGTCAAATATACTAGGAGTATGTCAGATTCCAGCAATAAGTCCTTGAAGAATGTCCCAAAAACTGTCTCAACAATGGCCTCTTCCAATTTGCGAATCACCAAACAATGTTGGAACAGTAACAACTACTCTTTCTAGTCTAAGAATGTAGAATCATTCTTCAAAGGCCAGAGAGAGCTGGTAAACCATAATACCAACAAAAAACCAAATTGATGATAAAGGAGACAACATGAGGAAACCTATCAAAAGAAAGGGCAATGACCATAGTGTGGTTGAAATAGAGACTAAGAGTAGAAAAGAAATGTTTATCAAAAAGGAAGAAAGAAGGGAAAATAAACAAAGGAAAAGAAAGACAAGAGTAGGGTAAATAAAACCTCAAGATGGTCATGTAATGAATAGCAAAACAATTAAAAGTCTACCTATGTCAAAGAGCTGGACTCAGGCAAATCCGGAAACAACTCCAACAACCTAATTGTTCATAATTCTAGAATGACTTCAACAATTCTACATCACAATCCACACTTCCTAACCTTCAAGTATTAATTATCTATTTTTTGTCGTTGGAGCAATAAGATGAAGCTCTTGCCCACTAATCCTACTCTTTTGTAAGTGTAAGGCAGAACCCGTCTTTACCTATGACTCAAAAGAAGGAACAGTAAGGCCTAACTGAACATCATCGCAATGGGAGGAAGAATAGGGTAGTGGGCAAGGGAACACTACTAAACCCCTTATAATTTCTATACGTTAAGTTTTTGCTACAAATGTTGCCCCACATGTACAATATGTCCCTTCTAACAAAATTTTCTACCATGTTGAGTGCTTTGATACAACGAAAAACACCTAGATTATTATCTGTCAAGTTCATCTCATTCCCCTCTATAGGAATCATTACAACAATCCCAAAGAATTTTGATTAGACATTCATGAAAAAAGTATCATTAAGCATGCCTTTTATCGCATGGAAAGATGTTCTTGAAGAGCAAAGATAGATGTAAGTGTCATATGAAAAGTGGAGGCAGATAAATTAAGAGAAATAATAGCATAATAATCTTGTTCATGTGGACGGAAATTACTGTTATGTGCCCGTGCATGGGATCGAGTCCAAGGACGATTTTCAAGAAAATTAATCTCTTTTCCCTTATTTACGTTGGTTCCCTTTCTTGCAGAACCTATTTTTGGTGATGAAAAATTGGCAGCACTTGTCAAGGATAAGGTCTGCCGAGATTAAGCTAAATTACTCTACTCCTAATTAGCTAATTTTTATGATAACTTCTTCCTTCCTTTATTGCGTAATGTAATAGCCTTATATAGGCAAAGAAACACAAAAGTTCCACATAAACTAGGACTCCTATAAAGACTCCTATTCAAGTTGTTTTAGGACTCTTAGAAAGACTCCTATTCAAGTTGTTTTTATTAACATAACTATAACAGAAACTAGTGCAGAAAAAACAGGGAAATAATAGACTTCTACTAAAACACTCATCCATATCAATTACCTCCATCCTTAACAGCTGTGACAGTTAGTCCAGCACTAGTGCTTCCCAATCCAGTAGTGATAACAGACCGGTTGCTCAACTTTGCAGCAAATTTTAAGAACTGAGACTTCCCTGTGCCTGAAAATTGTATTATGTTTATGCACAACAATATATTCCACATCATACCATATTTGTAGTTAAATTCATGAAGTTTATAGATTTCTATGCAAGATTAAGCAATTTATCTTCATCAATCATACTGAATTCTAGAAGTTGAGATGATAATCAATTATATCCCATGTGAACTTTAGATCATGGATTATACCCTTATTTGAATGTGTGTGATATCCAAGCAATATAGTTGTGAAGACTCATCTAGTTTAGTCAATGAAGTGAGCAACAATAATCCATTAAAAATAGAAGATCAAAGAAGGCATGCCTTCCATTATGTATATGATGCGTTATCATACTCATGCTATAGATGGTCATATTTACTTTCTTTAATTTTTCATACCTTGATACTCCAATATATCTTCTACATATTGCTAGACTCTTTCCTTTTTCACCTTTTCTTTCCCAACTCTTTTACCGAGCAACTTCTCTTTTGCATTTTTAGGAGGAATGGAAGTTGAGAAGCTTCTCCACATATGTTCTAAATGGTTACTCATCTTAATCCTTTTCATTATCAAAACATGGTGTAGTTCAATAAATGTTCATGCATCACATATGCAATTCAATAGATTTTCCTATTTATACTTAGTACAAGGGATGGAGAACCCACGAGATATCTAAGAATAAAACATCAAGTGTAGCACTACTAGTGCATATCCTTTTCTTAAAGCGTTTACTGATGTTCTACTTTCAATGTTCTCCTATCCATTTAGATGATCCATAAAGATCACAAAGCTGGCTCATTATGAAAGTATATTTGCCCCCATATGTTAATTATGATACTTCTTTTCTTTATTTCTCACAAATATAATCAAGTATACAATTCTATTGAATAGTTCCAACTTTCTACTTCAAGCTTTATGTTGATTGTCATTCAAACATAGCATAAATATGTTTGGCTTTAATTTGAGGATCATAAGGTAGGATAGAAAATCACCTGGATCACCAACAAGTAGTAAATGAGACTCTCCTCGAATCTTTGTACCAGAAGCATCAACATGTTGCACACCTCCAATAAGTGTTAATGCAACTAAGACCAAAGAGGCATGTTATTGTAACCAAGGAAGATCTTATGGCCAATGCAACTAATTAGATGGAAGCACACAAAGCAAAATATACTTGACATTTAGCTTCTTTAGCAAACTTCCTATGACTAAAAAGTTCACTAATTTTTCTAAAGTAGTAAACAATTTGTAACAACAGCATACCAGCAAGCTTCACTGTAAAAAGTCCAAAAACCTGTGGGCAAATACCTCGTAGAATGGCATTCCTACCTATTTCCAGACAAAAAGTAATCCATATTTGTAAAAGAAGAACTATATTGAATCTCAAGCAATTACATATAGATGAAACAAATATTAAACATGTATTCCTCCAAAATCTTTTTACCTTTTAAAGGAGTATCATTAAAGTCTAACCAGAACTGCTTGAATTTTTGTATAATATCATTAGGGATGTTGATCTCTGACTTGAGCTCATTGGTTCTCCTAATGACAAAAGGAACACATTTTAAGAGAGGTGTAGAGAAGAAGATATGGCAAAGGACAAAGATTTAAGAAAGCAGTCAAACTATGCTGGTGGTTGGCTAGAGATGAGTAATGACCAAAGAGTTAGTAATGAAATAACTTCCGAAGGAACAAGTTTAAGAAAGAAATATAGAACAAGGTTAATAGATCTAGACTACCCTATGCCTTTCAAATTTTTGAAAGACAAAACATCTCTTTAAATTTGGCCTTAAACTTCAGTTTCCCAATCTTGAATGGGCCCTTCTATTTTGACTCTATTATATGTAAAAACTATATTGTTTTAAAGATCTCTTCATGCTAATGGAAGCTAGAATAAAAGCACAACGACCTGAAGCCAAATTGAAACTCAAAAGGGATCCTAGTAAAAATCAAAACCCTCAAGAAGCAAATGCATCAACAAAGGGTTAATAATTTTTCAACTAATATTCAAGGATGAAGTCAAACTATTACATCTCAAGGAAATGAGCATTCACACTAGTGCTAATGATTTGATAGAGATTTATTTGCAAGATTCAACAAAAGATAGAAATTTTTAGATATAATCTATAACATACTATTTCATATACCTGAGATGATTAGCTATTAACGTAGGATCAAGATTGCAACGAACATCTTTTAAATCAGGAGACCACTTTGCAGTCAAGATACCTGTAACAATGACATCATCTGTTCCAACCACACATTCCATTTTAGCTAATGGCTAACACTTCAAAACAAGAAACCAGCATCCAAAGTAATAAACCCAAATAACCAAGAAAAGATAATGTTCATAAAAATAGCACCTCCAGCTTTAATAATGTCAACTAGATCATCCTTTAAAATGACTGAAATTGAACGAGGAATGACCCCAACACCCAAAACTTGAGTGCTTTCTTGAATTTTAATTTCCTGATAGTCATGGCGCATCACACTGTCTTCTAAACATTCAAAACTAGTGCCTCCGCAAGTTTTAGAACCCTGCAATTTTACATGTGAAAGTATAATTAGCATCAACAAATACCCAAAAGGAACAACATCCATGGAAAAGAAAACAAGTAACCCCCTTCCATATTAGAAATATCAATCTTAAACTCACATGGACCAAGAGCAAAAACTAATTCAATTTAACACCAAAGATATCCAACCAAAAATGTGAACTGTAAACTGAAATATATTGCAGTAAGTCATTGAAAATTGATATGAACAAGAAAATTCTTTGTATTGCTAATATCTATATAGGTACTCTACTTTGCATGCAGATATCTACATAAGGCATCTAAATTAGGAAATTATCACCAGGAGATTATAGCTATGAATTTTCTTATATTTACAACCTTGATTAAAGCCTAAACTCCTACATTTATAGCAACTTCAGAATATTCTATCCCAAATATTCTAAAAGAATCTTTCCTAATCCAACACTGCCCATCAAGCTAGCTTATAGATTTCTTCCATTGCCAACTTGTTTATTAGAATGTCAAATTGTTTTTTCAGTAGACTATTGGTGAGTGTATCAATCAGTTGTTGAGAGGTAGGAACACAGGAAACACAAATTAGCCAACTTTCAAGATTTTTCTGGATAAAGTGCCTATGAATTTTAACATGTTTAGTTCGATTTTGAAGCAACAAATTAAGAGCGATTGAAATGTTAGCTTTCTTATCACAATGAACTCTCATAGGAAGTGATACAGGAAACTTTAAATCTCTATTAATTTCTTAATCCACATAGCTTCACAAATCCTATGTGCAGGGGATCTAAATTCTATTTCAGCACTACTTCATGCCACAACATTTTGCCTTTTACTTCTCCAAGTAATTAGATTTCCTCCAACAAATGTGCAATATCCAAATGTTGATCACCTATCTATTACACTACTGTGGAAATACGAGCAAGATTAGTGGGACTGTTATCCCACAATTTTAGGAATGAGCAAGATTTGTGGAAGTCCATAATTTAAGGAATTAGTCAAATAAGAATAAAAGTTGTGATTGATTCAAGGCCAGCTGTTAAGATCGTTTCCTTGTTTAGGTAATTTGTTTTAATCCTGTGATTAGGGATATTGTTTATTTAGGCTACAAATATGCCTTTGCTAGTTGTAATTGTAAGTCAAGAAGTCATGGAATAAATCAGAAAGCATTCCAAATTCTTCATGGTATCAGAGCATTCAATCTGAACCATTTTCTTTCCCCAAATCAAATCAAATTCATGACGAAATACCCCAAGGCCATCATGGCTGGAAACACCGAGAGCCCATCTAAAACTCAGAATTGCTGCCTTGGCTCAAGATATTATCTGAGACTTAACAACAAATATGCTAGCTAAATTGTCATTATAAACCTTAAGAGCATAAGGAACTTCACTCACCTCAAGTTACATTTCTTGTAATTGTCCTCTAGTATGCTTTGTTAGGTTGTTAAACTTCATAGTGGCTATTTGTACATTGATTTCACTTACTTTTAAAAAAAAGGTTGTTTATAGTAACTACAACTTTTTGGGTTACACTTGTACCCCTTTTGATGAAAACATATTTTTTAGCCTTTGGATCAACCTTGGATTGATCCTTAAAGGGCCAATGGACATAAGTCGTGCACCCAAACATTTTTAAGGGTAAGTTGGATGAAATTTGTTTTTTAAGGAAAAAATTTTGAAACACTCAAGAAGTGCAATGAATTTAAGTACATGAATAGGCATTTTGTTTATCAAATAAGTTGTAGTTAACACTGCTCCCCTTAAAGATACTTAGGAACACTCATAGAAACATAAGAGACTGAGCCACTTTCAATAGGTGTTAATTTTACGCACAACCGTACTATTTGCTAAGGTGTACCAATATAAGTCAATTGACAATGAATGCCCTTATATCTCAAAAAAATTTCCAATTATTTCACTAAAGTACTCACTACCATAATCAGTATGAAAAATATCAATTTTAGACTACTATATTAACTTTAGATTTATCAATCATTAAATATACCCAATATAGCCACGTATGATCATCAATGAAAGTTACGAATCATTTTTTACCTGTATAAATAAAATTTTGGGAAGGATCCCAAACATCACTGTAAATTAAATAAAATGATAGTGAAGGTTGATAAGGTTTTGAAGGACAAATATTTTTATGACTTTTTGACAAAATGGAATGTTAATAGTGAAAAAGAGAACAATCAATTCCTTGAAATAAGGTACAAACGATTTTGAGAACATGAAGTTATAGTTTATGTAAGGAGAAAGATTCATTAAAAGGGTAAAGAACCTACTATTCCATCAGCAATTGGTCAGTCAATCACCTCAAATTCAAGTACTCAAGACACATCACAAAATACTAATCCTTTTATTTCACACCCAAATTTAAGATAGAAAACAATAAGGTGTCCTAGTCTATAATGCCCGCGCTTGTTTTATCTTTAACAGGGATAAAACTAATACAACTTTAGTTGATAAGGTCTTTTATCTTTTAGAGATTTCTTCGAAATAGTAAAGATCATCAATCATTATAGCACTGTCAATCTTCTTTCCTAAATTTAAGTCCTAAAACACATAATAAAAATAAAAGAAAGTGATGCCACAATTAGAAACTTTAGAAAATTTGCTAATAGACAGAACATTGCATGCAAGTTTAGGTACATGAAAAATAGATTTATGGTATAAAGTATCTCACGAAATAACAAAACCTTTGCCAACAATAGGTGAGAAAGACCCATTTGCTATACATATTTGACTACCGATGATAGAGTAAAAGCTAGTCCTTTGGTGAGTTTTGAGTCTAAGAGAAAACATGTTGACAAATTACAAATAGGTTTTTGAAACATCAAGACCCTTACAGGGAAGTCCTTGGAATTAGTAAAAATTTTAGACAAATATAAGATCTATGTAGCGTACATTCAAGAGACAAAATGGATTGAGGCTAACACAAAAAAGATTAATGAGTTCAAACTTTAACACTTGGGTTGTTCAAGAAGACAAAATGAGGTAGTTATCTTGATTGTTAAAAAATTTATAAATCATGTTATAGGGGTAAAGAGGACTAAGGATATGATTATGTCGGTAAAGATTGTGGTGAAAGATGCTCTCAATGTGGCGTGCGTATATGCATCTCAAGTAAGTTTGGACGAACAACATTAACACCAATTATGGGAAGAGCTACATGAGGTGATTTAGCAGATTCTCCCTAAAGAGAAAGTTGTTCTAGGTGAAGACTTTAATAGTCATATAGGGGTAATCTTTAATGGGTATCCATGAACTCATGGAGTTTTCGAGTATGGGAATAGGAATGATAGTGAGACTACTTTGTTGGATATTGCGATGGCATTTGAGTTAATGATAGCAAATTCTTTTTTCAAGAGAAGAGAGGAGCACCTAGTGAATTTTAAGAGCAGAATCACAAAATTCAAATTGACTACTTTCTCGTAAGGCAAAGCGATCAACTTAGGTGCAAGGATTGTAAGATGATCCCAAATGCTTGCTTGCAGCTCAACATAGTCTTAAGAGGTATATCAGAGTCAAATGGCATAATCTAAAAGAAAACACAATTAATAAAACTTAAGAATAGAGTAATATATAGAGATTAATGGAATAGGAAGAAGATGCTAACCAAATGTGGAAAAAAGCAACAACTCTTTTAAGGAGAGCAGTTAGAAGATCCAAGTAAGTATCGAAGACTTGTTGGTAAACTGAATTATTTGACTGTTACTCATCCAGATATTTCGTTTGCTACAAGTGTAGTGAGTCAGTTTATGGGATCTCCGCAAACTAGTCATTGGGATGCAATTATTAGAATTTTGAGATTTCTGAAAGGTTCTCCAGGGCAAGGTCTTCTTTACCATAATCATGGACGCATTCAGATTCAAGGGTATACAAATGTAGACTGGGCAAGCTCTTACGATCGACGGTCTACTTCAAGCTACTGTGCATTTTTGGGTGGAAACCTGGTGTCATAAAAAAGTAAAAAGTAGTCAATTGTTGCACATTGTAGTGTTGAATCTAATTACTTTCTTATAATAGCTGATTTGATTTATTCTTGTTTTTTTATGGTTTGTGTATTTGTTTACTTATTTTATTTTTTATTGTTAATCTTCACCGTGTTTTATTTATACTGTATTATGTAGTCCATTACATATTTTTATATTTTTATCTATACATATTTATTTATATTTTGTATTATCAATATCTTACATTATAGGTTGGTCTATTAGAAACAATCTCTCTATTAAGTAGGGGTAAGATTATGTACTATTGGACCTCCCCAGACTCCGTGTTTTAGTGTGACTCACTGGATATTGTTGTTGTTGGTTACATGTTTTCCAATTTATTACTATATGATACACATAAAGAGTAATAAAGGAAGCATAAAAATTAGTACCTTTGCACAACAATCCATAATCATACTTTTTTCAAGTATTTATAGTAGCAATATCGTAAAATTTGTGTGCTTATATTTTTCGTTTTCCTAGTTTCAACCTATGATATAAAGTCAAGGCCATACAATGTGTAAGACGTTCTTGCATCTTTTGCAATGGAATAAGACTTGTTGCCTACTAGCTACAAGCTATTTGTCAATGTGTAAATCTTGCAAAGCTTGATTGTTAATACAAATGAATTTTAAAAATTAGCATATGCATATAATATATATTGCCCCCTAGGAGGTGGTCGAGTTGGGGGGGTGTTTAGCGCATGGAGCTAAAAGGTCAGTCCTGTATTCGAATCCCCTTACCTACACTCTCTCGATCAAGCCTGTTGTACAGGGCTTGCCTAGTGCAGAGTACCCGAATGGCATGATTTGCAGGCTATTGCGTCAGTTCGGAGGTTTACCTAGTGCGCATTCAAAGGATAGCGGCTGCGGGTATATATAAAACAGTTGTTCCAAGTCATTTAAGGTATATATATATATATAGTAGTCATGGCTACCTTAAATGACTTGGAACAAGTGTCTCCCTCCTCATCTTTAAAGATTGTTGCCCTTTTAAGCCATTGCGATATGAACTAGACCTCGTTTGCTCAAGAAGTACAAATCATGTCTTGTAGCAGCATTCTTACCTGCAAATTTCACTAATTCATGCACTTGGCATGCTTACAAACCAAATCTAAACATAAAGACCATTAACAATAATTAAAGTTTAATACAAGTAATTGGGATTAAGCATAAGGATGATTTTTTGGGCATGATTTTTGATTCCTTACCCCAAATTGTTGTAGTTCTTCTTATGATGAACATAATCAAAGTCGTATAAAAGAATTCCTAGATATAGAAGAAATGAAACAAATGCATAAACCAAATAAAAAGAAACTTCAAATTCTATGGACATGTAATGATATAGCTGTTACCACCTTGTTCTCCGAGAAACAAATAGGATCAAAACTAGAACTCCCTCATTTCAAGAATTTCCTCTAGTTTCTCAATAGCCAAACACCATAACAACCAAATAGCCAAGAACAAAAACACTCATACATAATTAAAGAGAAAAGAGAACAACATATTGTTCCAAAAAACACCGCCAAAGATCATTAATTATGAGAAAGATTTGGCACACAAGAGAGAAAATCTTGAGAAAACTCTAAATGAAACAAAATGAAACACAAAGTGTCATGAAGAAGACAAAAGGAAAGGAAGGAAAGAGAATTTACTTTGGAAGTGAGACCATTAGTGCCAAATGGGCACCATATGGCACTGGTAAGTCTCGATAAAGTAAAAAAAAAAAATTTAAAGCACATCACCGATAATGTGGTACGTAATTGGGATGGTTAAAGATTCTATCAGTTGGGAAATTAGTCAGACGATTTTGAAACGTTAAGGTTCTTGAACACTACTAAACGTTAGGATCTAAATTAAATTTTAGTACAACCATTAGAGTTTAAAACGTACCTTCAACCTTAATATTATTCCAAAATTACTTTGATGTGTAATAATGCATATAATTGGAATTGATATCCTCCTCCACATAATTCACTAACCATGTCATAACTATGAAGTTTCCTACATCCCAAATTGAATAGGAAAGATCATCCAAGTCTAGCTCTTTATCACCAGTTAAATAGCCATCTTTCCTTTACCTTGGACGTACATGAATACAGATTGAGACTAGTGCAAAAAAATTGTGTCCATTTAATCTAATAGTAGTAATTATAACTAAATGTGAATTTGAAGACAAGCCATGAGGATTCTTTTTCTTATTGACAAAATCCTTAATATTAGGAGAAGTTGATGGATAAACAAGGGAGGGTGTATCATCTGATATAATTTCAAACATGGAGTAAGGAAGAGGGGAAAAAAAGGAAACAACTAGGATTCCTTGTTAGAAAAAATAGGTTGGTTGTGATATCATGAAAATTGATATGAATAAGAATTTCTTTGTATTGCTGATATTTGTATAGGTATTCTATTTTGCATACATATAGCTACCTAAGGCATCTAAATTAAGAAATTATCACTGAAAAATTATAGCCATAAATCCTCCTATATTTATAGCCTTTATTAAAGCCTAAACTCCTGTATTTATAGCCTTGAATAAATCTAGAACATTCTAAAGAAATATTTCATGAAGAATGATCTAAAAGAATATTTCCTAATCCAACTCTTATCTATGAATGCGGTGGTGATTTGAGAAAAAATACATAAAATATGATAACATCCTATAATTAAGAAGTGCACTTTAAACTTTCCTACAAACCATAGGAATGTACCAAACTTGACAGAAAAATAAGACTACAGTGGAATGATTACAAACCTGAGAAGGGCAAAATAATGGCAATGTTATGGAGTTTCTACTTTCTAGCTCCGGATGAATTGGGAACCTAGACAATTACATTTTGAGGTCAATTGCCATAATATAATATGCATTTACAAGTATATCAAAATTGGTAACATTGACAACCATGCAAGAGAAGATTTTAACTCTTCGATCCGACAAAGATATCATCAAGATAACAATCCTTCAATTTGACTTTACCAAGCTAGCAATCATTTTACAAATCATGATTGACAATGAAGGTGAACAAGAACATAGACATTGAACATCTAAGTTCCACTCAACATTAGGGTCTTGATCTACTTTGGTCTAAACCTATATTTCAAGTTGTTAATCCAGGGCATGCTTTTGTTGAGTAATTCTTCAGTTATGAAGCTACTTGGAGCTATCTCCAAAAGTTATTAAGTAATCCCATTTTTCACATTAGTTGGGAAAAAGTCAAGCTTGTCACAACTCACATGCTTAAGTAGTTAGATATTATTAATAACACAGGATTTCCATTCACAAACTTGACTTGTTGATGGCAGTGAAGTGGCAATAACATTATTTTGCATAAGTTTATGAGAAGTATAGCCTAATTAGTCTTGTAATATCTGCAAATAGAACTTTTGAAATAATTGGGATTATGAAAGGTGAGATCTATATAGCCTCAATATCCTAACTCTAGATACTTTAACATAATCATCAAATTCCATGATTAGTCAAAGCTTGACTCATCAAAAGGTATCAAGCCCAAATATTTCTAGATTTAGTTAGAGAAATAATTTATATAGCTTTAGGCAACCAATCTCCTTGTACAAAGCCCAAAGACATTATAATTTGATGAATGGCCGACTTTTGCTACAATCCAGAGAGAAAAGAATAGCCTGATCATAAGCAAATCAAACAAAGAAAGCTAATTGACTCGAAATTCAGAAAAATAAACCTACTCGTGCTTGCATTTACGACACCGATACATCCTGTCCCCTTCAAACATCTTTACTGCTCCAGACCTGATAACAGTCCCCTTGAGAGTAAGGAGAATCCCCCAATGCTTCACTCGAATGTGTCCAATACTTGGAAAATACTCTGTGTTGGAAGAAAATATGAAAATGTAAAATTAAAAGGAAAAGAAGGATGGATTACCAACAAAATAATAGAAGCTGCAAAACCTGGGCACTCAAGAGGAGATCCACTGACATTAATCCGAATATGAATGAACTTTTTCTCGTATCCCTTCTCATCAAAATTCAAATTCTTCAGCACGATTTTCTACATGCACACACACAGCACTCACATCAGTTGATGACCTTGATAAAACTTACCATCGAGCATCCATGAGCAAGAACAAATATTATCCTAAATCAATTACAAAATGGAAATATTCCACAAATGCCCCAAGTAATGGATACACGTCATTAGCACTAATGTGTAGACGACACAGTGAAATCCAAGCATCGACCCACATCATATTCTTCCAGATTATACGCATTTTAAAAAAAAAAAACAAGTTTGTTACATGAGCCCAGAGAGCAGCTAGGTCGAAATGGCGCAGGTACTCGGTGGGCTGAGAGGAGATGAGACGGGCGAGACGGGGAAGTTCGTCCATTAGCTCTGCAAAACTGAAAAAGGGGGAAAAAAAAAGCTTCAACCAGAGGAAAAAGAAGATAAAAGAGGAATAGAGAAAGAGAAGGAAGTACTCGACGTAAAGGGGGAAATGAAGCTTAGAGTCAGTAGAGAGGACGATGGAATGCAGCTGTGGAGAGTGGTGGCATATGAGGTACTCTGCCATGGCTTTCACTTCCTCGTTTTTGTCTCTGCAGTTCATTTTCAGGAATCGTATGATTGCTAAAGAGACACCGGTGATTTCTGTGCACTACTTGAAGGTTTCTTTACGCGGGAAAGAATGGGTTTCATTTTAATAGTATGGTGTTCACTTTGGCAGTGTTGATATCGACCTCTTTCATTTGCTTTTTATATTTTACTCATTATTATCCACAAAACCTTTTAACTAGACGATGTTGTTAGACCTGAGAAAGAATTTTCTCGCTGTAACTTTCAAAATATTTCACCGACAAATCTTAAGGAAACTGCATCATGGATTTTTGGCTGTAATACCTTTTACGTGATTTTGTGAAATAAATCTCTCCGAAAAATTACGATTATACAAAGGGGACTGTAGTTAAAATCCTTGTTAAGTAAGCCAAAACACAAGTCCTTGTCTTAACGGATGTTAACTATCAAATCAAAAGCCTGCCTTTAGAAATCTGAAATAACTAATCTTTCCTCATATAGCTTATATCTCGAATAGGATTTATATTCGAAAATTTTCTGATATATAAGATCAAAATGAATTTATTAGAAAGAAAACACACACGATATTATTAATAAAAAACTAACTTTTCACAACTAAAATAAAACATTGCATTTATAGATCAAGCAATGAGAAACAAGACAAATAACTTTTAAATCGAGATATAAGCAACTCGACATAGTACAATAATGTGGACTAAAATACAAAAGGACATAATTAAAGAGAAAATTATGAAGAGATATTAGGTCTCAATAATATTCCTTAAAGATAAAAAGGAATTTCTCAAAAGGGTGGTGCTAATAAGGATCGAGGTCTACCTATACTATCGTTATTATACATATCAGGGTTTAGCTTTTCCATTTCTTTGATGAAATAGGCTATTTCAGTATCAGTCCAAACTATGGGCCATGGATCTTGGGAGTTTTAGAAGTAGTCTAAAAGGTCTTTGGGTTTAGGTTCGTGAATAACAAAGCTTTCTCTAATTTCAAAAGTCTTTTGGGGATAAAATCTAGGTGGACATAGTAATTGTCCTGTCAGACACTAAAACCCATATTTGCAAATTGATCAACTGAAGACCAATATCCATCATATGGTCAAATGGTCTAAGGTAGAGCAAAATCTCGATGGTATGCTTCTAAAGATACGGAGATGGTAGATTTGTTGATTTCTGGATGGTGATTGAGGTGATCAAGGAACTAATAAAGATCATGCATTAAATTCCTTTGGTTTTTGGGCTTATGGAAGTTTTCCAATGTTGAAAATGGTTTACAGTATAATCATAACCATTGTAGTCATACTATATAGGCGATGGACAATGAAGAAAGACTAGGCTTTCTATTCTATTAAAGGAATACTCTATAGCTAAAACTTGTTAAGTATTTGACCCAATTGAATGTGCCTTTTGATCTAAGGTTGGAACCATTCCAAGATTGTCCATAACAAAGATTTTTCATTGGTAGGATTGGCTAAATGTTGATAGACATATAATGGAAACAAGGCAATAGTACATTCATAAAGAGTAGATAAAGCCCAAAGATGTCACGTATTTGGTTCAGTGAGAGAATTATAAAGATGATGTAAAGTATGATAAGGTGCCAGAATATCAAAGTAGTATGGATGCAGGGGAATGTTCAAAGTGGTGAGAACAAGATGGAGATAATAGAAAAGACTCTTCCTTAGAAGAACAACTATCTCTTCTAAGTTTGCAAGTGGATTTTTAGTAATAGGAGGAAAAGATTTCTTTCCTCTGGCATAGAGAGGCAGATCCATAAATGGGAAGATAAAGAGAGGAATTGGTTTGTTAGAATAGGAGTGAGGCGTTGGATTGGGTTTTAAGGTCTTTCGAAGAAATTAGCAAGCACGTTGTTATGATCTTTGATATGGTAGATTGTGAATTTATAACAAGAGAACCATTCTTTCCAACTTAGTAATTGGTTGTCAGGCAAAATCTTTTTCTTAGGCTTAAAGATTTTGGAAAAGGACATATTTTCTATTTCCACTACAAAGTGATATGGGCTACGGTAGAAATTAAACTTTTTAATGCCTTTCTTTATCGCAAGAATCTCTTTATGGATGGCTTCGTAGTGCTTTTTTTATTCATTGAACTGGCCACCAGAGTAACAGCAATAATGGCATTTGCCTTCAATTTCTTCAATCAAAACTTGAAATTTAAATGGTATAACAATCTATTGGTATTGAGCATTAGGAATGCCAAAAGTTGGTTTGTACCTTTCTTGTAGGTCTATTTCCAATTGCCAAAAACCTGCCTTCAAGTCAAATTTCAAAAATATTTTTTCTTCTTTAAGAAATGAGACTTGATTACTAATCTTTGGTAGTGAAAACTTGTCATTTTGAATGAATGCATTAAGAGGTTTATAATCAATAACCAACTTTTTTTCCCTCTTTGTTGTTCAATTATTTTATTCTTAGTTAATGTAGTTACAACCATAAATAAAGACTAGTATAATGTACACTTGCCTCTTTATCAGAATATCAGAAAGTCTTTGACCATAGATCTTACTTGAGGTCTAAGTTATACGAGAAAAGATTGGTGTGTTCAGATCCCTAAAAGGCATGTCTTAAGAGTTGATCACCGTTAAGAGAAGAAGGGCTTATGTCTCGACTAGCATAATTGGCTCCTTAATTGTAGTCACCTTTGTATAAACTTAATCTTTAATATAGATTCATTTCTCAAAATCACTTAAAAGGTATATAGGTTGGAAATCCATAATATAGCTCCCTTGAGGCTTATCAGTAAAATATTCCACTAGCTTAGGAGTCATAACAAGAAGAGCCTTTCTTGATTCATATGGTTTTACAATGTCATATACTTAAATAGTTTCGATTATCCCCATAACACTCTAACCAAGGATTCCGAAATGGAATCAAGTAAAATTTTTAATATTTTAAAATATATAAAAGCACTTTAATATTTTTCAAAATTAATTAAATAAAAATTTTTATTGAGAGAATCGTTAACATATATTAAATTTTAAATAAGTTAAATGTACTACTAAGTTATTCACCTTTTCTTTTTTTAGTCTTAACAATACTAACATGAAATTCATATAACACTGATGAAATTCATTGTTCAAATTTAACCTGATACGACTAGTTTTCAATCTTTAATACTACAATCTCGTATAACTTTTCAGAAGTTTGCCCCGAGATTCTATAAGTACATTTTTTTTCTTTGTTGTCATCTTTATAACCTATCTTAGTTCCCTTAATCTTGTTAATTATATAACTATTATTGACATGCAGTAGAAACTGAAAGACTTCTCATCCACAGTATAATATTTTTTATAAATGTAGTCTTTTCACCTTCTTTAGCATTCATAAATAGCTAAAAGAAAATATGTACCAGCAGACTTACTTAAGTAAGATACTGCTGTAAAGAGCCTACAAAAACATCCAATCTTTCTAAAGTTGTATATCAGCTCGCAGATCCAACACTCAGCCTAAGGGGAAACCATGATCATCTTTATGATGGGACATAATTGTTATCTTAAAATATGCCTCTTGATCTATAGAATAGCTTAACTACCTAATGATAAAGGCAAAACAGTTCAAATTACAAAAATTGCGAACACAAAAGGAGTATTTATGTTGAACTTGTTAGAATTTAATTATTTTTAGAAATTTATTGATTACGAGTTTTTAAAATGATTTAAGACTAAGAAAACTAAATTTAATAATACTTAAAAATAATAAAATAGCCCAATAAAAGATTTGGTTAAATTTAATTTGCTCTAATCCTGGAGTTGCTATATTTTACCTAAGCAAACTTTATAGTTTCCTTTTGATTTTCAGCTCCAATTGTATAAGGTCTTAATGAGGAGATCTCTTTATTACCATACATAAACACTAACAAATATAAAACATAATTTGCTCTATTATTGGAGCTGCATGACTTGAACTTCTTCTGACTTTTGTGTTTATGCAAGAGCATAATTTCAGAAGTAGGAAGAAAGAATGAAAAAGAAAAAAAAGAAAAACTAACTAAACACCTTAAACTATAGAACTAAACTAATCGCTTCTCCAGCAATGATACCAAAAACTTGATCGTGGTTTTTTTATGCGTGTGAGTTTTAATTAATAACCTCGATAATCGCATACCGATCATTCGCGTAGTACCTAAAGTGTCGATTCCACTAAAGGAATAATCTAATACTAAAATCTAAGGCCAAAACATACATTTGCCCAGAAACCTAGTTTTTACTATAAATCGACATTGTGGATGACCAATGAAGGGGGAATGATCTTATAGGCTCGGGAAAGAGCAAAAAACTTACTTTCGTAGGATTTATATTAGGTTAGGGTTCTCTATTTCGATTTGGAGGTAAAATCGATGTCGAGGAGCCCATCCAAGCATATAATCTTTATATATCATTGTTCTTCCCCTCTTTAAGGATTGTTTACATTATTTTATGTTTATTAAATTAGGTATTGTGTAAGAATGATTTGAATGCTCTATTGGATTATTTTTATGTAAACCCATTACTAGAATCTTAAATACGATATGTAATCATTATGTTTGGATTCATTTATGACAACTAATGACATTGAATCATTAGAGATAATATAACATAGGAGAAACAACTTGAACTTGTGTGGTTATTGCTTAGATTGGTCTGTTTTCCTTACTCGTAATGCAGTTGTCCAATTAAATCTAGAGATTTTATTCTAGGATGTTTGATAGTTAGGTTTGATTAAAAAGCTATTTTTGATTAAACATAATTTAAGGGAAAATCGGGGTTAATAGATCTTGTTGTTAACCTATGATTAATAGTTCTAAAAGAGGCATGAAAGCAATAATGCAATGACTTTCACTAACTACTAAACGTGCTAAGTTATGGTAATTAGCTTGACCTTGCATCATTGGAAGTGTGTTCAATTATTCGAAAGAAAAGAAATTACTTCCTTTTCTTTGGAGATCACTCCTTAGAAATATGGTTTGCAATGATGCCTATTGACCTTAAAGGTCTCTTTGTTTGAGTTCTCTAATTCAAGGGCTCCATGAAAAAACACTTGGGTGACCGTAAAAGGTCCACTCCATCATCATTTGAGTTTTTCTAAAAATAGTCTTAGCCTCGAATTGTATAGTAAAACCTTATCCCCAACCTTGAATTCTTTTTACTTCAAATGAGAATCATGCCACTTCTTCACCTTTTCTTTATGAACCCAACTGCTTCCAATCAAAATTAAGAACTTTCATTATCTAGAATGTGCAATGCTCTAATTCTATGGGTAAATGACTTGCCTTATTATAAACAAGTCTAAAGGGGGTAATTCCGATCGGAGTTTTGAATACGGTTTGATAAGCCCTTAGGGCATCATCCAGCTTCAATGCCCAGTCTTTTCTCAAACTATTTATCATTTTTTCTAAAATGTGCTTGAGTTCTTGGTTTACAAACACGACTTGTCCACTAGTTTGTGGGTGGTAGGGTTGGCGACTCAATGATAGACCACGTATCTTTTTAGGAGAACATTAACAGATCTGTTGCAGAAATGTGCTCCTCCATCACTTATTATAGTTCTTGGCAGTCCGAATCAGTTAAATAACTTTTTGATGAACTTCTAGAGAACTTTCCCATCATTAGTTGGAGATGCCATGGTTTCAGACCAGTGAGATACATAATCGACCCATACTAGAATGTACGTGTTCCCTATAGAGGATGGGAAAGGCCCTATAAATCAAAAACTTCAACTTCCAAAATATTGGATAAAGGCATCTCTTCTCTTTTGGAGATATTGCCAACTCGTTGGCAATGATCGCACTATGATATATGCTTAATTGATTATGAATTTATTCCATAAAACTTAGTAATTATTGCTATGAGAATGCTTAGGATACTCACTTTAGTTCATATTTGATTTTAGGCACAATTCGAAATCGAAAGAGCTAGAGTGAGTCGAAAGCACTATATTTGAGCCATTTTCTGAAGATTCATACTCACTTATCTTCATAGAGAAAAAACAAGAAGGATTAGAGTAAGAGAAGAAAAGAAAATACATAAAATGAAGGGCATGAAGGGTATTGAACCAACTTTTGAGCATGCATGATTTGTTATAGCCGCGAGACACATCTCACGGCTATGACAAAAGGTGTCATGGTCGTGACACATTTGTCACACCCATGACTTATTTTGAATAGGCATAATGCCCATGTTACATCCATGAAATTGACACTTATGATCGTGAGCCTCAAATTAGGTGGCTTATAGGCTTGACACCATCATGCACGCCCGTGAGAAATGTCCAATTGTCCCAAAAGCTCTACTTTTTAGTATAAAATCATCATTTTTGTGATGGCAGAGACATGAAAAATTTTGGTATTTTTTTCTGGGAAAAATAAAGGCTCTCTTAAGCGACAGAAGAGAGGGCGATGAAGCTCTCATATACGTGCGGTTCGGAGGTTACATTGACACCGATGACTAGGTTAAGCATTTCTTCTTTGTACTTTTTGTTACTTTCTCTTAGGGATTGATTGTTTATCCTATATTTAATGTTTGGGATTGAATGCTCTATTTGATTATTTTTATATAAGATCCCATTGCCAGAATTTCAATATAATTCGTAATTGTTATGTTGAGATTTGTTTGTGGCGACTAATGGTTTTTAATCATTAGGGATAACATAACCTAAGTTAAATGACCCAAGCTTGTATGGTTGTTGCCTTAATTAAATTTTCCTAATTCATAATGTGGTTGTCTAATTAAATCTAGAGAGCTATTCGAGGTTATTCAATGGCTAGGTTTGATTAACGAGCATCTCTTAATTAAACATGACCTGAGGGAAAATTGACATTAATAAAGCTTGTTGTTAATCTATGATTAATAGTTGCCATGAGAGTTATAAAAACAACAATTCTATGAAATATGTCTAATTGGGTGTAGGCTTAGATTGAACCAAAGAATCAGGTCCCAAATTAATTCATCGTTTTCATCACTTTTGCATGTTTTCTTTAATTTGTCTTTTCTAGTTTAGTTGCATTTTATTTTCTTTTTCGATAAACCAAAACCCCTATAACCTAAACACCAATTATTTCCATAACACAAGCTAACTAAACACTCTCTTTGAGATCGACCTAGACTCACCACTACAATAGTTATAGTTCTAGTTATTTTGTGTACCGTTAAGACGTGCTAACGTCAATTTTGGAGCGATTGCTGGGGAATAGGGTGCTTTAGTTTTAGTTTTTGATTTTAATTGGTGTTTTGTACATACTTGTTTGTAATTAGTTTCCTTTCAATTATTTCTTGATCTTTTCACCTTTTATTTAGTGTTTGTGTGTCGAAAAAAATATTCATGGACAAAAATAATTTTTTCTATAACTCATAATCCCAATCTTATGACCATGATTGGAGCAATCATATTAACTTTAGTTATGGATAGGATAACCAGCAAAATTATTTACTTGATAGTATGCAGGACACACAACATTTTCTGTATAGACCAGAAGCTTCTTATTACTACTTAGGTCCATCTTTAGAAAAATTGATTTATGTTGTTGTTGCTAATACTCTACAATTCCAGCATGATGAAAGGAATTTTAGTTTGGTTTCTAAAATTTAGAGAGCTAACAAAACTCAGGTACATCTATGGAAGAATTGATTAATATTATGAATGCTAATAATTTGCAATTTCAACAGAGTATATAGTAGCAGCTTCATTAGTTTCAGTAGGAGACAAAAGAGAGCATACAAAACTTAGTAAGCCAAATAGGCCAGATGATAGAAGCTCTCGATCGCCTAAAATTATAAAGCAACGAGGCGCAACTATCTCAACCTAAGGTATACCCAGGGACATTAGTGTAGGTGCCTTACAGAGTGAAGAGGAGCTTAAGAACCTCGAGAATACTACTTAATGAATTGCTTATGTCGAAGAAGTGGAGAAGAAGCTCGAAGCATAAAAGGATACATCTTTTAGCTCGAAGGTAAATACTGAGTTCCTAATTGTTGTTAAGATTGACTCTTTACCTTTACCTAGCAGGTTAGACAAGTTGAACAAAGAAGAAAATGATGAAGAGACATTAGAAATCTTTCTAGAGTGCATGGATTCAGTAGAGATTGGAAGTTTGAAGATAAGGAAGACACTAGAGGTGAATGATTATCAACCAAGGCCTTATCCTGAACAACCTCATATGAAGATAGCTCAAACTGTGATACCTGAAGACCATAATTTTGTCATGTGAGGAAAGTATAGAGTCGAGCTAGTGACACTAAACAAAGGTGCTTCTTGGGAGGTAACCTAAGGAAATTTAATTTCTTTTCTTTAAAATTTTGAATTTATTTCCTTTATGTATGTGCTTTTTTAGTTTATTTGTTTTAACTTGTTTTAAGTTTTCAATAAAATGAGAGAAAAAAACAAATAAAACAAACAATTTATCTTTTTCTATTATTTATAGGATTACATAGTCATAATTAGAGAATGAATTGACTAGAGAAATCCATGGTAACTTTAACGTATGCTTTTGCTCTTATGATTGGTCAATGTGCATTATCTTTAGAAAAGTAGTGACTAGTGGTAAACAAAAGCTAGTGAGATTTTGAGCCTTTATAGACTAACACATTTATATTAGTCTCATTGTCTTTTGTGTATGTGTGACCTTCATGACATATACATCCTGACTTTGCCTTGAATTTCTATTTGAGACCACATTCTTGTCATATGTATTAATATGAAAATGATTAAGCACTCTTTGTTGTTCCAAACTACATCAACCAAATAGCCTACCCATTTTATGATTTGTCCTTTTTGATAAGCTCTTTTGAGCTTTATTAGCCTTTTTTATGTACTAACCACATTAGATACTTTTGAACTTAACCAAATGTCCTACCCAAGCTATAAAGCTAGTGGAGCATTTGGATTGTTGAGTTTGTAGATGTACAAAATTCTAAGTGTGGGGGTTATACATATGTGTGGGATGGTTATAATTATTGGGATGGCAATTTATGTCTTATCATTAAAATTCCTTTTTTTATGTAGTTTCTTTCAATGTTTATATAAAAAAAGAAAAGAACAAGCAAAAGAAAAAGAAAAAGAAAAAGAAAATAAAAAGAAAAAAATAAAAAGAAAAATAAAAAGAAAAAAGAAAAAGAAAAAGAAAAAGAAAAATAAAAAGAAAATATATATGTGTGTGTGTGTGTGTGTGTGTGTCTGCGTGTCGAAAAGTTGTTTATGATTAGTCTTTCCTCCTAAAGTTATATTGAATGGGTTATTTGAGTATGTTAGATACGAGGTAGATGTTGCTTTCAATAGTCACTTGCTATGGTTATAAAGTCTTGTTTATTATCAAGTTTTGTTAGTTAGTTGTACTTCTTGTGGTTTGTGGTGTGAGAGCTTGAATTTAAGCTAGGAAATATAGTTTTTACATTCATCATAGTTGATGTACACAATTGTGATTGAATGTTGGTTTTTGCACTTAATGGTATATTGAGTGTTACTTTTGTTTCACTAGCTTTGATGAATTTTATGCTACTTTACCCAAATACATCTCATCTTACCCTTACCTATATTACAACCTTGAAAAGTCCTTTGATTAATGATTATGCATGTGAACCTTAGTGGTGGAGAAATGAAATGATTTGGAAAGTTGTGAAATGTCTTGATCATGAAGGGTGTTGAGTGTACCCGTGAATATATCTCAGTTAAACACATTTTTTCCAAACCTACCATTAGAATGCTCAGTTTTTAAAGGTGATGAATGCTTATTAATCATGAGTAGAAGCATTGAATGTTAAATTCTTGTTATGATTTTTGAAGGTTATTAATCTTTTCTTATGATTATGTATTCTTGGAACATATGAAAAATGAGTAAATGTTTTTAAGGCTATGATCTTAATTTTGATGTTTTGCTTGAGGATAGTCAAAAGCTAAGTTTGGAGAAAATTGATATGTGCTTAATTGGTTATGAATTTATTCTATAATACTTAGTGATTAGTGCTGTGAGAATGCTTAGGATACTCATTTTAGTTCATATTTGATTTTAGGCATAATTTAGAAGCAAAGAGCTAAAGTGAGTTGAAAGCACAATATTTGAGTCATTTTCTAAATATAAACACTCACTTCTTTTCATAGAGCAAGAACAAAAAGGATTAAAGCAAAAGAAGACAAGAAAATACATAAAATGAAGGGCATGAAGAGTGTTGAACTAGCTAACAGCCATGCATGATTTGTCATGGCCATGAGACACATCTCATGGCCATGAAAAAAGGTGTCATGGGCCCTTGAATCATTTTGCATAGGAGTGACATAGGCATGAGGTTCATGACCATGAGCCTCAACTAAGGTGGCTCACGGGCATGACACCATTATGCACACCGGTGAGAAATGTCCCGTTGTCCTAAAAACCCTACCTTTTAGTATAAAATCATCATTTTTGTGACAGTAAAGACATGAAAAATTTTGATGTTTTCATCTGGGAAAAAAGAGGAGCTCTTAAGAGACAAAAGACAAGGCAATGAATCTCTTATATATAGAGAGACCCATAGAGGGGTAGACAACCCGACACTAGTTCGGAGGTAACAACGACATCGATGACCTAATTAAGCATTTCTTCTTTGTGTTTGTTGTTTCTTTATCTTAGGGATTGATTGTATTATCCTATGTTTAATGTTTAGGTGTTATGTGAGAATGATTAAATGCTCTATTTGATTTTTTTATGTAAGAACTCATTACTATAATTTCAATATAATCCATAACTGTTATGTTGAGATTCGTTTATAGCGACTAATGATTTTTAATCACTAAGGATAACATAAGCTAGGTTAAATGACACGAGCTTGTGTGATTTTTGCCTTAATTACTTTGTTTTCCTAATTGATAATGCGGCTATCCATTTATATCTAAAGAGCCTCTTCTAGGTTAAGTTGAGGTGTAATTAAGTTAAGGTCCCATAAAGGTCTTGCTTGCATAGTATCGTTAGATCGAAAAATAAAACATGCAACAATTTAGAAGAAATGGTAGATTTCAAAAAATTTTAGAAATAAAAAATTCAGCAGAAGCAATGTATCCAAATCAACTTGTATAGCCACACATGATATGGTATAAGGAAAAACATTTGCATAATCATAAGATGGAAAATATTACCGACTCCTTCGTTACAACTTTAACTCCTCGCTATGCTATCCTATTCTTGGCAATGTATCCTCTCCTAGGTGATGTATCCTCTTCACCTTATTGTATCCTCTTCTTGATATTGTATCCTCAACC
>JAOQMS010000005.1:16176289-16208418 GCA_027563885.1 Erythroxylum longipes
ACTTGGACTTTCTTGACTTTGCAAACCTCTCTTTTCTCAAGTAAACCCACACTAGATCACCTTCTTTGAACTCCACCAGCTTCTTCTTCTTTGCGTGCCTCATGTAAGCTTCATTATGCTTCCTCATGTTCTCTTGGACTTGCTCATGTAACTTGACAATTTCTTGGGCTCTTTTCTCAGCAATAATGCTTTGAAAAGGCTCATTCATAAGCTTCATGAAAGTGGATGGAGAATTTGACATCCCCATTGGCATGACAAGCCACTCATAAAGTCCCTCCTTTGTTTTGAAAGTTGTTTTCCACTCATCTCCCTCTCTCACACGGATTTGATGAAATCCATTGGCAAGGTCAAGTCTAGTAAAGATTGTTGCTCCATGTAGATGATCTAACATGTCGTCAAGTCTAGGAATGGGGTACCTATACTTAACCGTAATCTTGTTCACTACCCGTGAGTCAATAACCATCAGCCACTTCCCATTTTTCTTTGGTACAACAAAGGCTGGAACTACACAAGGAGATGTAGATGGCCTTATAAACTCTCAGTCAAGCGAGTCATCAACAATAGCTCTCAATGCTTCACCCTCTTTTGGACTCATCCGGTAGGATTGTTTATATGGAATAATGGCTCCCGGAACAAAATTGATTTGATGTTTTATGGTCCTCAAAGGGGGCAACCCCTTAGGAAGTTCTTTTGGGAACACAGTTGGATACAACTCAATCAACTCTTGGACAACTTGTGGAATGGGAGCTCTCGGCCTCTTATCATCTTCCACCCCAATCGGTTCAAAACTTGGCAATTCCTCCCTAATTGCTTCCCTTTCTTCAACACTCAACAAAACTTGTTCATTTTCAACCCTTGTAGGTGCAACTAGTTTCAATGGATTTAGAATAAACCTCCTACCCATGTGGTCTAATGTGTATGTATTTGCTCTACCTTGATGGCTAACATCACAGTCAAATAGCCAAGGCCTTCCCAAGAGCAAGTGACATGCACTCATAGGAATTACATCGCTCCAAGCTTCATCCTTGTAGCCACCAATTGCAAACGGTACCAAACATCTTCTACTAACCCAAATCTTATGCTTCTTATCCAACCAAGTGAGCTTGTAGGGGTTTGGAATAGGCTCAGTCTTGAGCTTCAACTTATCAACCATCTCATTTGAAACTACATTTTCACACGCTCCACTATCAACTACAACTTTACACTTCTTTCCACCGGTTATGCAAGTGGTGTAAAAAAGTGATTTTCTTCTCCAATCTTCTCCACCATTCTCACTATTCAACAATTTACACAACACTAACATTTCAGCCTGTACCTCCTCATTGTTTGCATATTCGACCACTAACTCTTGACTCTTGGCCCCCTCTTGAAATTCTCCAAAAAGTTTATTTTCCATGTCCAATTCCACCTCTTGATCAATGGCCTCCATCTCTCGAATGGTCATGATAGCTCGGTTGGGGCATTCAGCACTAAAATGACCATAGCCTTGACACTTAAAGCATCTTAACTTGGTTTTAGGGACTGGTGAAGTTTGAGGAGTTTTTGGAGTATAGAGTTTAGGAGTGATGGTGACTCTGATACCAATAATGATGGAGGAATGAACTGAAAGTGATAGGAATAGGGTCTGGTGGTTATTGGAAAAGTTTTGGGCAATCTGGTTTTTATCGGATAAAACTGGAACAAGAAATATGAAGACGTTTTCTGGGTGAATTTTCTGGGAATTGGGTTTCGAGAAAAGAATAAAAGTTGTAGAACATTTTGTGAAATACAATTTAGACACAATAATCGGATCAATCGGATAAGTAATGATTGAGTTATGGTGGATTTTGTGGTGACATGTTAATCTGGGCGATAGAATGAAGATAGATGATGAAAACGGGAATTTTGAGGAGGCTGGGGTTCGAATTGGGTGAATATGTCTTCTGGAGATTTTTAATTTCAGATGTGAGGAACAAACTTGAAGAAGAAAATTTTTTGATTTGAAGAACACAGGAAACAGAAACTGGAAAACGAAATTAGATCTCGAACAGAATTTTAAAAATCGCACAACACACAAACGATTGAATGTTTTCGGCAAACAAACAAGCCCTTTTGATTATTTTCGAGAAATAATCAAACCCAATAATTGTTATTTGGAAAAACAATCAAAACCCAGACAATTAATTGCAAAAATATTGAGAGAAAATCTCGACTTTTCCTTATATTTTTCTGAATAATATTGAATAGGAAACAAATGAGCTGAAATAGGAAGCAAATGGGTAGCCACAAAGTCAGCTCCTCACCTTTCCTATTCTGTAGTTTTTTCAGCTCATTAAAATAGAAATAAAACCTATAATAAAAGTCTTACAAAATAGATAAAATAAAAAAACCAAACAAGTCATTAAATCGGGCCAAAATAACAAATCCTGGCCAAGATAAAACAGGAAATAAAACAAGTCTTTATATCAAACAAAATACTAGTTAAATTAGACCAAAGTAAGCCCAATTTAAATGTGAGAAAATATACTACTCCGAGGCTTCGAACAACTCACTATAATTAGGTGCAAAAACACAAGCTTTAAAGTCACTAAATGGGCTCAACATCACCTAGAACTTTAAGAACAAGTGCAGCCCAACTTCTTCTTCCTCCAAGACTTCAACTGACACTTTTTGGACCTCATCTCCAAGCCCCATGGCTTCCATATCTTCAATTGCAAGCTTGGATGGCCCTCCATCAATTAACCTTTTAGAAGAGCTGATTCAATTCTCTACTAGCCCCTATTTTATAACCAAATCCACCCTCGACCTCATTTGCATTCAAAAAGTAATTGAAATTCGTGATTACTATCCACAGATTTTGCACTCTAGCTTGGAATATTTGCAATTCAGACCATAGCAACTCTCTTTAGAAAGAAAAATTTGAAGCATAAATGATAGTAACTTCAAAGACTCTAGACTGACCTTTGGTTTGGCAGAGCAAATGGATTTGTTGATCACTCATTCGATTTACTTATACCTCTATAATCTCTGAATTATACAAACAAATTATATAACCATTGTAATGATAATTGTGATATGTGTTTTGCTTCCAATTAGCACTCAAAATTTTCAATCATAATTGTGCAAGATAATCTCAAATGTACCATGGTCCCAACTCAATGATATCACTGACATTACTGTCTGTAGAAAACCTGAACAATATAGTTACATCTTCCACTTACAAGGTTTTCTCCAACCCCTTATCCCCCCATCTAGCACTAGCCCAGGCATTAATGACGGGCAAGGTAGGTCACTTATTCCAAAATAAACCAACCAAAGCTAAGGATCAAACTTTCTTACCTGCTTTAAGGAGCGCAATAGGTGGGCTGACTACACCATCCTTCATAACGTCTTGGTAATGCTTAAGTTGAATCTTCAGGTGTTGCAGGTTGATTTTGTTTCTCCATACCCTAGCATGATTTGAAATTGGTGACTTGTTAGTCCCTTCGTCTGGGTATGTTGCCCCCTTTTTCGAATCACCTTTGTTGGGAATTTGTCGAGACAATAGAGGAAAATCATTAAAAGATAATGAAGAATCCTCCCCCAAGCGAAATCACTCTTAGCCTTTGGAAGGCCCTCCATGAAGGTTGGAACCTCAACCACGAATATGTAATCGGAGCAACTAGATATGAGAAATCAAAAAAAACTTTAATCGGAATTAGCTAAAACTGGAAAAGAAGAATAGTGGTGTATTTGATGATTGGCTATAATATAGTGTAATATAGTGTTTGTAATATAGTATTCTTTGCGTATCTATCTTGTTGTCTTTGAATATAGATACTCATGATAAAATTAGAATGATACATAGCTGCAAGGTTAATAGGCACGATTCTAAAAATAGTGAGCAGACGTTTGCAATATACTAGGTATAAGTCGAATTTTACATCTTATCAACTATATTTGCCGAATTATTTTTTAATATCTTTTTTTCTAACCTTATATCAACTACTCTGTACTGTATTCTTCTTCTTCTTCTTCTTCTTCTTCTTCTTCTTCTTCTTCTTCTTCTTATTATTATTATTATTATTATTATTATTATTATTATTATCTTCATGTTATATTTTGTTTTCAAGTATATCTTTGGTTATATTTTATTTTATTTATTTATATATTTATTGTAATTTTATTTACATAATAATTTAGCGAGTCAGTTTTACTTCTTTACTCTTTAACCTGCATCATTCTTTTATTATCACCTCTGCATGCGGGTCTACCGGAAACAACCTCTCTACTATGTAGGAGTAAGGCTGTGCACTATCAGACCTCCCTAGATTCTGCTTTATTGCGGAATTTCGGATTGGGTGTGATGATGATGATGATGATGATAATGATGATGATGATGATGGTTGGCTATAACTTGTCTTTCATGTTATTTTATACTCCCAAGATTTGATCCTTAATAATATTCATTAACTTCTTAAAAGAAATTGTCAAGGGTGAGGAGGTGAAATATTTAAAGTTTAAGGGTTGATTTGGTAAAAACCAAAATTTAAGAGGTTAAATGTTTCAAGCATCAAAATTCAGGGGGTTAAAAGGGCATTTTTCCTAAAATTAAAATAATTATTTTAAAAAAGTCCAATTACTTCTCTTAGTGTGAGAATATGAAGAATAATTGTAACAACCTTTTTAATACAATAAAATTTTATTTAAAGTAAGTGAATTTTTTTTTGTTTAGTCTAATGCATTATTTTATTAAAAAAGGTACAAATTATACTATTTTAAAACAAAATTCAAATTTAATAGTACATATGTACGGGGAACATGTATAATAACCTTATTATAAATACATATTTAATAACTATGATAATTTTCTTATAAATAAAATTTTAAAATATTTTGTCATACTTTAATTTTTATAATATATGTTAAATTTTGGGAAATAATATTTAATTTCACCTAACTTTACTTTACATGCGTGTTTTTATAATAAGAGTTATTTTATTAGTTTTGAACATTGATAAATTAGGATTAATAAAGAGATTAATTCTTTTTCAAAACTATACGAATAAATATACTATACGAATAAATATATGCATATTCGGTATTATCTATATACATAGTGTGTATGAAGAAATTCGAAGATATTAATATGAATCGTAATATTAATTACTGTTGATATGTATACAGATAGATACAAATGTATTTAATATAATCTGCAAATATGTACTCGTCCATATACCAAACATATAATTGAAGAGGTATTGAAAACTATGAAGGTACTTTTACATAACTCTAAAATAGATATAGCTTTAATATCTAAATACGTATGAAGTCAAATTTACTTCTAACCTGCTTATTAAATTTTTTTGGTTTTATATACGTGTTAACTGTTGCAAAAATTTGCAAGTTTAAAGTTTAATTCACTTTTAGTATACAAAATATTTGTAACAAATTTTTTATAAATATGTTTTTTTTTACTTTTTTGTACATTGTATAATTATAAACATCTAAAGAACTAATATAATTAAGATTAATTTAAACTATTTTATTATTAAATATTATATTATTGGAATATTTAGAAAATATTTAAACTTATCCATGGATAAATATTTTAATGATTCGTTAATTGTAAATCATAATTAAAGTCAAATAAATTGTTTCACTTATTCCTATGAACTATCATTAAGAAAATTATATATATTTTCTATAGGATTTGACGCTTATCAAACTGAAAAAAAGGTGTGTATATATATAATGAAAAACCCTATTTCTTATAAATTAGAAGGAACATTAAGCTCTTTGAGTTGACAGTTTTACTTAAACAGCAATACAAATGGTTCCAAAAGAATCCACAAAGTTTTATGCTCCTTTAATCGCCTTTGTATAGATATTTAATAGGAAATATGAATTTCTTTATGGTGGTTTACAACGAAAAAATATAAAGTTAAAAGATAGGATTTTTAGAAGTTTTTAAAGGAACTCTTATGTCTCTTTTGTTAATTGAATTAGAAATATATATAGTTTTCAAAATTGTAAAATAAAATAAAAAGCAATTCAATTGCATCTAAAAATCATTGAATAGCTCTATCTCTATGAAAGGGTTTAAATAATTATTAGTAATTTCAACTTCTTACTATAGGCTAAAGGTTTTGATGATAAACTCTAGCTTCCACGGATGTAAATCCCTTATTTGCATGAGGAAACTACATATGATTATAGGAGGAACTTAAGAAACTGGATCACAAGACCTATGCTAGTACACAATAGTTAGTAATTAGAACAAAAAAAGGACTAAGGGTCAAAAGAACCTTTACTAAACAATCAATGAGGAAGCCAAGCAGCTTAAGGAAAGAAGAAAGGATATCTCTGAATTATTATACTTGAGAATTGGGAGTTAACTACTCATTCTTAAAGTAGAGATCAATAGGCTAGTGGTTGAAAGAGGGTGAAAAGAACACTAGCTTCTTTCATAAATATGTATTGGTTAGAAGAAACATTAACAAGATTATGACTCTACCAAAAGGAAATGGACAATTAACACATTCTTAAATTGAACTGAAGCAAGAAACATACAAGTACTTTCTAAACTCCCTTGGCTCTTCCTCTAATAGTTTCTCTTCTGTACAAACTCTTATATATTTCGTAGTTGTCTAAATTCTTTAAGATGTAAGTATAAGATTGATAAATTTTTTAAGATGTATGTATAAGATTGATTGGTCCATTTAATAAGGCAAATGATGAAAAAGCTTTATTTGATCTTAAGCTAAAGAAAGCCCTTAGACTAGACGGACTCAATGTATATTTTTCTCCAAAAGACATGGACTAACAGCAAGCATATAGTTATTGGTATAGTCTTTGTATTCTTTAATCAAGCCAAGTACTAACGGAAGTAAATAAGACATTCACTAGATTTATGCTAAAGACTCCAAATCTAAGCTCTCTAAAGGATTATAAGCTCGTTTCTTATTGCACACACACACACACATATATAGACTTAAGGTGGCTACAAAAAATCTCACCCATATATCACAAGGAGTTTTTATCAAAAGAAGGAAAATTAGGGATATTATCATATTACCAAAAGAGCTTTTTAAAAATTACAGTAAAAAAAACACTTCATGAAAAGTTATGTAATCAATATTGATTCCATAAAGCCTTTAGCAACTGGAATTTCTTTTTGCATTTATTAAGGTCCTTTTACTTTCTTTTAAATTTAATTAATTGTATTAGGCTTTGCATAATTCTAGTATCTTATGGCGTATTGGTGAATGGAGAGACAACTAAGTTGATCAGAGGTGAGAAAGGTCTAAAGTAAGGTGATCCAATCTCTCCTATTTTATTTACCTTGATCATAGAAGTTCTTACTAGGTTTGTTAGACAAGTTATAAGCCAAGAAAGGAGATTTAAGTATCATAATAAGTGTAAAAAGTTGAAAATATTTAGTATATCTTTTTTAATGATTTGCCCCTTTTATCTAAGGTTGATCCTAGCTTAGTGAGTGCTTTAATTTTAGCTATTTTTATATTCAATTTATTATTTGCTCTGGATATCAACAAAGAAAAGAGTCGGATCCTGATATCAACATGAGCTAAACAGATCTCTACTTGTCTCTCCACCTTAACAAGTCTCAAAGTTATGACGCATCCTTTCATTTACTTTGGTGTTCTAATCACTATAAGGGGACCAACCTATAGAAACTTCTCCTCCTAATTGAAAGAATCCAAAGGAGAATTAATAAATAGTGTAATAGAAGTCTCTCATTTATAGGAAAAGTATATTTAATTAGCTCAATCCTCAACAACTTATATATTTATTGGTGCATTAATTTAGTATTCCCTAATAACCTAATAAAAAAACATAGAGAACGTATTGAGATGCTTCTTATGATGTAGTGACCTCTTAAGAAAATTAACTACCAAAATCAAATGGATCGATGTTTGCTTGCCTAAGGATGAAGGGGACTTAGGTATTAGTCCTATCATAATCACAAACAAAGTCTTGATGATAGAAAGGAAAACTTGTGGAGTGTCAATCCAAAGACTAGCACTTCTTGAAAAATGGTATATATTCTTAAGTTAAAGGATTAGGTTAGAATAGAAATTAAGTACAACCTTAGAGATGGTAGCCCAACCATCTTCTGGTTTGTTAATTAAAGCAACATAAGACCATTATATAGCATTAGTGAGCTTTCTAAATATGATTCTAAGGAATGCTACTATCAAATAGGCTTTAAGAGAAAATCTTTGAAATATTTCTAGAAGAGCATAATCTAAATTTTTGGAGCACATCTCAAACTACTTCCCCAACTATTATATGGTGGATAAAATCATTTGGTTAAAATATGCATTAAGAAACTTCACAAATAGCTCATGTAAGCAACTATTTAGACCTTACAAAATTATGTGGTTTAAACAGTCACTTCCAAAGGTTTCTTTTATCCTTTGGCTAGTGATTAAGTTGAGGTTAAATACCTTAGATAGGCTAAAGGGAATTTTCAATGCATTTAGATGTTGTAATCTTTACAAGCAATAGGAAGAATCCATTAACCACCTATTTTTCTAGTGCCTATTCTCCTCAACTATCTAGCAAAAGATATAACAACTTTTATAACCTCTCTAATTATTTGATGAATTGGTTAGAAGTTATTGACTGGATCATTCAAAAAAGACATACATGTCAAGGAGACTTCTTATTATGCAAAATAGCATTTGGGAATATTATGTATGCTATATGAAGAGAAAGGAACCTTATAAGTCTCTAGAAAAGAAATCTAAATTCATATCCTAATTCATGAATTGATATTCTTGATTATGGAGTAGCTTATCACTCATATAATCCATCTTCTCTGTAACAATGATCTAGCTAAAAATTGGAAAATTTCCAAACCTTGAATAAAGGAATGTTATGCTTTAGTGGTAGTAACAGAAAGTAAGGAATGCTCAGTAGTAATAGAAAGTAAGGAATGCTATATACTATCTTTTATTTTGAAAAATAGTCTAACACTAAACTACTACCTGCTTATCTAAAGGTCCTAACCTAATATGATGTTGAATGGAAGATATGAAGAAATCATGATATATGGTACTTGGCAGCTCTGGGCTATAAATTTGCTGGCTTAATGCTATTTACCCATTTATAAATGTGGGGATTAGTAAGAAATGAAACTCTTTTTGTTCATAAAATAGTTATCCCTTCATATATCTCTAAACTAAAACGAAATATTTGTCTTATGCTTTAGGTAGTTATAATTTTAGTTTGTAACTCTTTGAGCTTTTCATTAATCAAAATTTTCTTTAGTTTTTCATGATTTTTTTTTCATTCTCTTTCACTATAGAGCTCCATTCTTTTTCAATTTTTTACATGGTAATGCTAGTTATGGCTGAAAGGGAGTGAGTAATAAATGGTTTATGTGTTTTAAACTAAATCAAATCATATAAATTTCTAATTAAACCAATCAAGTCTAACAAATTCCATGATGTAATTGGGAATACAAAATAAACTCTACAACTCATTAAAATAGTAAAAAAGGAGCATGTCTCATTTTTTTCCTATCTTTTAATAAAATAATAATTTGACAAATAAAAATTAGAATATAAAAATTACGCTCTACTCATATTAAAGCAATATTCCTATAAGAAAATTATGATTAAATGAATAATTTATTATAAATATGTAAAATTAATAGCTCCTAATTTGTAAATTAAAAATAATAGTTTAGTAAACAAAAGAGCTCTTTACTTTTGGCAATAATTTAAGACATAAGATTTCAAAAGTATTTAATTTATTAAAAAACAATTGTTTTGTGGACTTTATTTTGATAAGGAGAAAAAAGTATTCAATATGAATTCTTTAAAATAAGATAACATAACTATTAGACAAGCAATTTAAGTTTCAATATTTTCTAAAATACAGATTGTTTTAATATGAGTAATGAAAATGGTTAAGTAGATAAGAGTATTACATTGAATTTCTTTATTTTTATTAAAGAAAAACATTAATTATGATTAGCATTGGGAAGGAAAGAAATGAAGTTGATTATTTGGGTGGTGGTATTTTCTCGGACAATAATACTTTGGTTGGCAAAAATAATTTACTAACAAAAAAAACTTAGAAAAAAAACAATAATAAATTAGTAATATCTTAGTAATAAACTCAGATAACTTCAACTTAATAACATTGATTTGATGTTGTTTCCAAATTTTAACATTTTTGTAATTTTCGTAATTAATTTGTTTTTATTTAACATGTCGTCAATTTTGAAGACGTCATCAATTTGGCTTGAATTGTGCGAGATGAAATTGCAAGGTGAATTTTATGTTAAAGTACAAATGTAATTCAAATACTAAAGCAACTATATTCCCTTGTACAATAATATAGTTTGCATAATGTGTTTCAAAAAATCGTAATTTTTGTTGTATTTTCTCGTCTCCCAAATCACATCGCAACTAAATGAAACAACCATAAACAAGATAGCGTAGTTTCTTTGACTCACAAGTGAAACTATTCCCACCATAATAGCTCCTAACATCTATTTTCATAACCCTGTAAGTCTTGTTGCTTCTACTTTTGCGGAGAAATCCATGGAGCTTTGAATCATATTATTGACCAAGCATTTTTGCAGCAACAAGCCCTCCTGCCAATGCAGCTCCAAATAAGGTGTGCAAACGCACGCAATAATACTTGGCCATGAATATCTTCCCTTTATCCTGCGAGGTTTTTGAAAATTGCATAAGACATGACTAGGACAAAATTTGGGTCTATTCTGAGAACAAATACGAAGACGGTGTCAAATATTTTTGTAATCAACTGGATTGATTTTTGTGTTATTCTAGTTGCGTTATAATGTAGGCTTGTAACTAGGATTCAATTTGCATATTACTTGTATAAATAAAATTTCTACCACTTTCATTCTTAACTCTTGGTATATTTTGCTAATATTTAACGTTAATCAGAAAAGAGGATTGGATGTAAGCAAATAGAAGATATACTAACTGGTTGTTAAAAAATTACAAAATTAAGAAATATGATTGATATTAAGCTACTGGATTATCAAGTTTTGAGTCTAGATTTCAATTAAGAATAATGAAATTTCATATTTTTTTGGGTTTGATTGTTGAAAATTTAGACTTTGAATTTTAGTTGAAATATAGGTTAAGTTTGCTAAAATTTATTAAGAAACACAAAGAGTATAGGATAGAAATCTAGGAATCACTCCCAAGATCTAAAAATCACTTTCAAAAGAAAGCATTACACTTTCTAGTTAAAAACTCAAGTTTGTAGAAAAATTTTAGATTGTTTGTCATTAAAGGGTTGAATATTCACATATTTACAGAGAAATTTTTAAAACCCTTATTCTAGTAGGAAAGGGTTCCTAACAAATTTAAATCATATTATGATGAAATTATATAAGTCTAAACAATTAGGATAACATATTTAAAATAGAAAAACGTATTTAACTTACTACTACTTTTTATCTAATAAGGAATCTTAATATAATCTAAATTTCAGCCCTTATCTTTGATGTCAACTAAATTTTCAATCCTTATTCCACCAAATTAAAAATTATGGTTAACTAATCTTTCATTTTTTATTTCTTTTATAGACTTTATGTTCTTTTTTATCAATTCTCCTCAGTTTATCTAAAGTTGTCCTTAACGTAGAATGTGATAAATACCAATCATATAAGTCTGAATTCCTTAACGTAGAATATGATAAATACTAATCATATAAGTCTAAGTTCAACTTCTGAAATTTAGATTCTAAAATCCAAGTTCTATGAAAAAAATAGGTATTCTTTTCTACTTGACAAAAATATTGTTGATATCCTCTATCTCTTGTGACTACAATTTGTTTATCAAAAACATCTTTTATCAACTTTAGAGCAACTAGTAAAGTTGCTCCTTTGTGACCATAAAGTCATAGGTTTAAGTCACAAAAATAGTCTCTTGGTAAAAATAGAAAGGAAAGGTTGCGTACATTATGACCCTTTCCACACTCCTGCAAAGCAGAGGGCCTTGTACATTAGGTACATTGCTAAGAACATCTTTTATCACGTCTTTAAGACGGGGAAAGGTTGAAATATTCACAGCTACAGTAGTAGATTGTGTATCATCATATTCAGGATAAATAATTAAGTCCATAATAATAAAAGTAGCACCAATTTTCATGTCACTTGGTAATTCCAAAATGTAAGCATTAACACTTATCTTCTTAATGATAAGATATACAACTTTGTAAATGAAGTTTTCTTATATTTTCCTTTTGAAAACTACTTTGGATGAATTATAACCATCACCATATTCCCTTCATTAGATTCCACTAATTGACGATGTTGATCAACATGCTCTTTATAAGATAAGTTGCTAGTTATTATCTATTGTTGTATCTCATCAAAGATGTCCCTTATATGTTGTCCAAAACCTTCCGCTTCAACACCAACTTGTATTGTTTGGGGTAAAGGAACCAAATAAATAGGTTTCCTTGTTTGAACTCCCGATACTATCTCAAAAGGAATCTTACCAATTAATCTATTTGTAGAACTATTATATGCAAATTCAAACATAAGAAGAATTAGATCTCAATTTTTTACATTGTCTCCAACCAAACATCTTAACAAGTCCCCCAAGCTTCTACTCACCATATCAGTTTGTCTATCAATTTGAGGATGGAAAGAACTTAAAAATTAGAGCTTATTGTTTAAAGTTTTCCATATAGTTCTCCAAAAATAACCCATAATCTTCATATCACAATCAGAGAAAATGGTTAAAGATAATCCATGGAGACGCACAACCTCTTTGAAGAATAGTTTAGCTGTGTGGACAAAATCATAAGTCTTGACCAATATATTTGTAACTAGTTTCATAACAAAACCATATGGTTTCTCCACAACATAGGCATAAAAAACATAGGTATTGCTGCTTGTAGTGAGATGTAATAACTTGTCATCATTGCTAAATTTTGACTTTGCAAGTGCACCCACAACTTCTCCTTTATTCATACGTTTTGTTAATTTCAAATCTTTATTCAAATCTACTTCTTCATCACCCACTATAATATAATCTTTATCAACAATACCAAGAATAATTTTGAACTAACAAGTTTTAAAATTCCAAGTAATAGCTAGTTAATCTTTTTAGCCCCTTGTTTTGATATATTAGCTTGCTATCCTATTCTTTCATTCCATTGCCATGTTGTTTCAGCTTGTTTTCCATTAGTTTTGATTTGTTGTTTAGGAGTTTCAGCTTGTTGTTTAAGTGTTTCAATCTCTACTTAGGCATTTCATCTTGATGTTTAAGTGTTCCTTATTATTCAGTTGTTCCAACTTTAGGGTTTGCTAAAGAATCCACTTAGTTTTGTTTTTCATCTTTAACACTTTTGTCATCTCCCACTGTCAAATTCTCCATGTCATGAAGTATTTGACTTCCTTCTACAAGTAAGATTAAAGATTCTAATTGATTAGTTAAAGGAGAAGTGTCTTCACCACCCATCACAGACACTTCCTCTGAGGTAGTGCCTGTTAAATTTGAGGAATCATAATTAGTATATGATTTTCCAACAAAGATTTTTTCTTGCATTGTATGTTATTGATCAATATCAGTTCCTTCATCTTGCTTAACATTACTACTTTCTCCATGTTTAGCATCGAGTATAGGTTATTGGTTTACATATTTCTTTTCCTATGGAAGTTTTGACTTGTAGAGAATGTATGTCAATGCTATCTATCCTCTCCAAAAATTGTCGAACATGTTTTCTTATAGGAGTTATTACATGTAAGTCGATTTTGGAGCACCTTATGAACGAGGATCATTGATGCCCAATTTTTTTGCAATATTCAGAAGTATTTCATCTTGCTTTAGGTCACTGAATATTCTTCTATACGCTCTTCCATTACCTGATGTTATTGTGAAGCAAAGCTTTGATACCAAATTAATGTAGGATAAATAGAAGAAATACTAACTGGTAGCTAAAAATTACAAAATTAAGAAATATGATTATATTAGGCTACTAAAATATCAAATTTTAGGTCTAAATTTTGATTAGGAATGCTAAAATTTCAGATTTGGTATAATTGAATTTTTAGGGTTTGATTGCTGAAAATTTAGCTTAGAATTTTAGGGTTTAATATAGCTGAAAGTTAGATCTACGATAACTAAAATTTTAGGTTAGGTTTACTAGAATTATTGAGGAACACAAAGAATAGATCGTAGAAATCTAGAAATTATTTCTAAGATCTAAGAATCACTCTTAAAAGAAATCATCACACCTATTTGAAAACTCGAGTTTGTAAAAAAATTTGAGATTGCTTGTCATTGAATGACTGAATATATACATATTTATAGAGAAGATTTTAGAACTTTTATTCTAGTAAGAAAGGGTCCTCTCAAATTTAAATACTATCATAATAAAATATCTATATCCTAAACAAGTAGGATAATATATCTAAAATAGAATAACATACTTTACTTACTACTACTTCCTATCTAATAAGGAATCCTAACAAAATCTAAATTTCAGCCGTTACCTTTGATGTCAACTCAATTCTTAGTCTTCACTCCACCAAATTAAAACTTGTAGTTATCTAATCTTTCCTCTTTTATTTCTTTTATTGATTTTAATTTCTTTTGCATCAGGGTTCTTCGTCATAATGGCAGAGGCAGCATGCTTTTTGCTCCACATTGGCCATTGGTTTTATTCCACAAGGTTTATACACTACCAAAAAAAATAAAGAGTTTACCTCATGGTTTTCTAGAACAAAATTGACAACCAGCTTTCCCATGGGTATGGTCATAGCACAAAGAAGCTGCAACAAAACGTGAATTTTAAATGACTATGGAAGAATCATTTACAAGGAAACGTGTCAGCTCAACTTAAGAATTAGAAAGGAGTAACTACTTTCATCAATTTAGTAAAGGACTTACGACGCAAGTGTAAGGAAGAGCTCTACTTATTCCAAATGCAAACAAGAGCGTGTAGAGTGTCACAATCGACAGTTTTACAACAGCAGAACCTCTTTCAGTCCCAAGTCTAACCTGCATGCAGAAAAATAAAAATGGAAAGAGATAGTGGTGCCAACTACAAAACTAGATCAAGAAGAATGGCTGTCAGATGTACAAACCAAGGGGGATACTTTTCCGACAGCCCTGTCTCCTTCTACCTGGGTTGGACAACATATTCATGTTATTTTCATGCTAGCAACAAAGTGTGTGTTCATCCAAGGATTCACATAAAATGAAGTTAGACAAATGAAAGCAAAAGGAAAATTGCCTGATGAAAGTGACTGCAAAAGAGAATTAGAGCTGTGGTGAAGCCAACAAGGATTGAAGCAGAAAGAATTGTGCTCGTTAGTGGCAGAGAGCTTAATCCACTGTCGAAACCAACTAGATTGATGTCAGAAACGCATGAATCTACAGTAATGGTACAGAAAGATAAAGTGAAGATTGGAATTCTAATTTGATTATGTCACACTACCGTCTGCGGCCCAGCAATAAATAAAAAGCTGTGGTTGCAAATGGGCCAAATGCTGCCAAGCACAAGGGTTCTCCCAACCCTTGGTAACTTAACCGGAATGGTGGACACTAGAATAAAGCAAATGGAAAGTTAAGCAAATTGTGTAACAACGAGAATAGTAGCTTGTAGAGAAAGTATGAAACTATTTTTCCACCAAACATAATAGAGTTTTAATTTGTTGATCAACCACCGAGCAAAAAAGATGTCAAGATGGGCAATTCATCCTTGAACAATAATTAGGACCGTATATTCAGTCCTTTGAAACTACTTTAAATCTCTCGTACACATCTTTAAGATTATCTGCACCTGATATATGTAGCCACAGATAATGGCACAAGCAAGGAGAAATATAGCCCGCAAGTTTCCTGCTGCTAGGGATGTCAATGTTATCCCCGCGAAGCCCAGAGAAAGTGAGAAATAAGCACCGATAATGGTACCTGAACGGCTTCCCAAAGCCACAGCAGACAATAGCGAGTCAAAGTTTACTACGCATACCCATAACACAGGATAGAAATTAATATAAATGCAATGTTTGAATTACAAGACAAAAGACATACGTGCCAATCAAATTTACAACAGATTCCTTTTTGCCCTTATCTGCTCCCGTATCAAAATCATAAACATCATTGCTGCACTTGGAGCACAGAAACAAAAACAAACAATATAACTTGGTTTCTAATGTATATTTTTGTCAGGACCATCCTGAATACTTGAAAATTTCTCATTATATTTCAAAATCTGTGGAAAATCACCTTAAGTTGAGCCAGACTATGATAAAAATTGAAGAAGCCAGGAGAATAATATAGCGCCCACCTGAAAATACACCTGTTTGCAAATATGCTGCTGCACCGCCTACCTGTCCGACATTAAAAAGTTTTAAGTATAACCAGCGCTCTTAAAGTCAGCAACATATAAGACTGCTATAACATCTTTGTTTTCTCCTCCCTGTTCATTATCGTATATAACAACTAACAAGGACTCCTTTTCCAAATAAATAATAACATTCTCCCTGAATTATAGTCAAATCATGCTTCAAAATCTCCAAGGAACTCACTGTTAGAGGAATCAAAGCAACAGAGTATATTGGCAATTTGATTGCCCTCCATATCACGGTCGCTTTATCAACCTCATCCGCTTTCTCCCCTCCATTGGTGTCATAAGAATAATTAATTCTACTGTCAGAAACCACCTGTAAATGCCAGCCCTGTTTCTTAATTTCTGTCACGCTTATATGATTTGACTGCAAAAGTGTTGCTGCATTACAACAGAACTGGGATGATCTTTTTAATGTATTCGGAAGCACCATAGAGTAGTACCTGATGGAAAAGATCAATGGTTCAGCAATGAAAAACTTATTTTCTCTTCTTTTATTCTCAGGTTAGATAAGAGTGGCGAAGAAGATCCCAGTAAAATAACGAGTCATAGCGACAGTTCAAACTTTAGTCTAATTAATATATCACTTAGGTTAAACCAGACATTTGCAGCAGTTCATGGATATCACAGAACCAACATCGTCACTGGTTTAAATTTGGACCAAATATTATTGACGGAGACAGGTAAGGTAATCCGTAAAACTTTTGCTCTGCTAATCTAATTTCAGAAACTAAGCTTCACGTATTTCAAAGATCCATCTGGTCTAACAACTTTCAGCTCCCTTGAACACTCACTGGCTAAAGTTTAAGTGATACTTCAAGTTCAAGCGAGTAACACTCTGCCTGTATGATGCCAATAAGTCATAAAATATCTTAAAATTTGGATATCTGTAAAAAGAACAAACAAGAAAAATAGGCACACAAATCAATTTGTCAGAACCATGACCACAGAGAGGAAATTGAAAAGCATAAACAAAGGAAAAGTAAAGCTTACCTCTGCTTCACATAGAACTCCTCAATTTTCTTCAGACCAGACCCAAAGCCAAATCCAAGGTTACACGGTGTTGCGGCCATTAGTGGTATCTCATGTATTCGGACTTTTACCTACGAATAAAATACCAGACAAGAGAAGAAAATGCATCTCTTCAAATGCCAACCTCCTGACCACTTCAAGCAAATAAACTACAAAATTGGACTGTTTTTCAGCACTTGGAGATAGAGAACAAGTAGTTTAAGGTTGCTCGATTACAGCAGAGGCAATAAACCCTAATGTTGTTCGATAATCTAAAGGAAGTACCTTAAAGGGTTGGCTTGGCTCAAGCAAAACTCTTATCTGCTTCTCAAAAAAAAAAAACTCTTATCTGCAGATATGCAAACCAGGAAACAAGAGATAAGAGGTAACAGTAAATGTGATAACTGTAAACTGTCAGGCACAATTTTTTTTTTTGAAAAGAACTGTCAGGCATAAATTAAGCTTGTCGACGTGTCTGTTACAGGTAAGGAGGTGGCGTAAGAAGCCCCATGTCGCGATTATTGTCAGGCCCTCTCTTCAGCTGAATGGTCAAGACCCACTTCCGATTTTTAGTCCCCTCTATTTAATTGTTCGTCTGTGTCTATTCTTCATCAGTGTCTAAATATACAATTTAAGAGCCTTTGGTTCGCATGAAAATGAGAATAAATGCAGTAAAAAATAAAAATAGGTATTATCATTATAATTATGATAGTTAATTAAGATAAAAGAATGATTATCATTATTATTGAAAAATTATTTTTTATATTTTAATTAATAAATAATTATATTTTAATTAATTAATTACAATATTTTAATTAATGAATGAATTATATTTTAATTAATTATATTATAGTTAATTAATTATTAATAATATTTTAATTAATTATTTTGTAATTAATTAATTACAATATTTTAATTACTGAATGAATTATATTTTAATTAATTATATCATAGTTAATTAATTATTAATAATATTTTAATTAATTAATTATATTTAATTAATTATAATGTAATTAATTAATTCATTCCTCTGTAACAATGATACTCATTCCTCTAGAATAGGAGAGGAATGGGGTATTACTTAAAAGTGGGTAATCAAAATAATAACCATATAATCATATCCCTTACCAAATTCAATCTTTCATTTCATACCCATTCTTCTTTTTTCATACCCACTAAACAATCACACCCTCAAATTTGTTCCAAAGATTTTGGATCAAATCAATAAATATGGACTCAATCTGAAATTTTCTATTGAATTGGTCATTCAACGAGCATTCTCAATAGTATGTTTCTTCTATGTGTTTGGGTAGAGATAGGGTCCTCTGTCTAATTTTATGATATCTTATTCTGTCTCCTGAATATCAGTCATTTATTTATGTAGGTCTCACGTGAGTCTCGTATAAATAAATACGAGATCCGCATAAATGAATAATTAAAATTTATAGGATAAAATAAGACACTATAAAATTAGATAGAAGATTCTATCTCATTTAGGTGTTTGTCTCTTTACCATTTAAAGAAAGAGCTACAAATCTCCAAGGAGAACTGCTTCAAACGCACACACATTTGCAAATACAAGCAAGTAAAGCGGTCGTGTTCGTGAGTTGTGCACAATGACAAGGAGCAAGCAAGATCCGCAACGCCTGACTGATTAGACAGATCCCATTTTCCTGTCAAAACTTCTCCAATATTACAATCTCGCCACTCAATTCCAACCTTTTACCAGTCCTTTCAATGAGAAGAAGTATCTTGTCATGGGAAAAGTGTCTTTTCATATTTTTTTAATACGTACATTAGGTACCGCGGCTTTTGTCACTCTAATCTTAAATTCCTAAGATACACTTCTAGAGCCTTTAAAGAGTTAAATATGAAATGTCACTATTCTTCAGGTTCTTATATAGCTTGTATATTTTTACATATAAAGAATCATTACATATTAATTGGTTAATTGCTGATTGATCACTGGCCTCTAATTTTTAGTAGTTCCAACTTCCACATTGCTGCTGGAAGCCTACAATTGATCTGACCAAGAGACATTCTCAGGAGGCTAGAGGATTATCAACAGGAAAATATTCCTTCTCTCCCTTCTTTTGGTGATTCGAACTCAAAACCTCCTATAAAGGAGAGACTTAAGTGAAGAATTGAAACTCATTGGTCACTCCTACTTATCAGGATCTTGTCACCTTTAGAGATGAGAATGGGTGACCTATCAGCCTAAATTTAGGTATTTTTAAGGGTTCGATTTATGAGCTAAATTAGATCTAGTCTAATTCAATTTTTAACATTTCTAAGTAAAATTACATCATTTTATTTAGAAGAGTTAGGTTTTAGGTAAAATTGAGCCTGGACAACTTAAGTTTGGACTTAGTTGAAAAAAAACATTGTTTTATGGTTTTAATTTTAAATTATTTAAAAAAAATTAGTGAGATCGGCCTATGAGTCGGCCTATTATCATCCCTAGTTCTTATATTTTTCCAATCTCCATAGTAAAAAAGTAATTACGACCAAATTCACTACAAAATTTTAAAATACAATTATATTATATTTTTAAATAATACTAAGTTAATTACAAAAATATGAATCATAATCGTCTAGATATGGGTAGTATTACATTTCCAATTACGATTAGTTTCTTGTCATTTAAAACAAGTATATTTTTTAATAACAATAATTGTTTTTAATATCAATTGTTACAGAATTAATTATTATGATATCAATGTCAAAACTTATAAAGTAATATAAGAGAAAATAAATAAAACAAAAAATACAAGAATTTGGAGAATTCGACCAATTAACGTGATATGCGTCTACACGTAAAAAAATAATTTTTTTATTATTATGAAAAAGCCGATACAAAAAGAATAGATGACATTATCTTTACACAACTTCTTAAAGACAATGTTTTTAAAATCGGAGCAAAAGTTAAACCGATAAGATAAGATATTTAAAGATTCAAAGGTTTAATCATTATTAGAACGTCATAAAATTAACTAAATTTTAAATAAAATTAAAGATTTGAAATATAATTGAAAAGAATTGGTCTTAATCATCAAAAATTTTAGAGTTTAATTAAAAAATAAATTTTTAATAAAATTAACTGATATATTTTAATCTATAAAAACTTGTTAATTTATGAATAATTAATGATTAATTAATAAAATAAACAATTTTAATAATAAAAATTATTAAAATAAATCGAATAACAAAACTGGACAAGCACTTGCTACAAAATCGAAACATTACATTGGATCTTTTGGAACAAAACCCTGGTTGGATCTAACCAAGGCACATGTCCCCACGAGCATTTACTACAAGAACAAGATTGTCAAACAAGGGCAGGAACCCATCTTCTCGTTGGAAGCAAACAAACAAAAGAAGAAGAGAAAGAAAAGTGCGTTTCATCAACATAAAAGCATTAAACTCCATTGTTAACTTGTCTTGACAAGACCGGTTTTCGTTTTCTGTTTTTTTTTAATGATGTTTTCGAAGTATCCAACGTAAGCCAAAATGTTGTCTTGGAATTGTGTTAATGGGAAACTAATGCAATGGTGTCCATCGTCTTCACGTCATTTTCTAGCACCGTTCTATTCCTTTTCCCATACCTCTTTGTGTTCAAAACCCTCACATGTTTACGGATACATTGTCACATGGGCTTGGGGCAGCCATTGACCGTGCGATAGTGTGTGGGGATGGGATGTTCCGGCGGGCGAAACCATTGGGATTCACCGAACGTAGAAATTGCACATATTGACACGTTTGAGATCACATGACTGTGTTTATTACATGTGCAAGCGAAGACTTGACTAGTTTGGTTCGGTTTAGCCTTTGCAACCTTAACCCGGCTAGAAGTTAATAAATTAAACTCGATCTAGCTTAGGTGGCTCAAAGTCCGATCGAGTTTAGGTTAAACTTGATCTACTATTTTTAATTTTTTTAAAAAATAAAAATAATATTATTTAAAAAATTGGGTTTCGATTAGATTTTACAGCTCAAGCTTGAGTCTGACTCAATGTTTGAAATTAAAAAAGAAAAACTTGAGACTAACTCGGAAAGTGGAGACACGTTGAACTTGCAAATGCCAATGAATTGAATTCATGACTTGAATTTATATCTAAAGCACGTAATTTATTAATAGTTTATTTAATGCGCATCTAAGATTATAAAAAAAATAAATGAAACAACAAAATTCTGCAAGGATGCCATGGTTGTAGCTCTCGGGCTGGAGAAGAAGAACACCAGATGCTTCCAAGCCAAAGTTAAGAAAATGCTTGAGAGAATCATTTCTTTAACGAGGAAGACATGATTAAGGAACTCAAGGTTGTAGAAGTCAAGCAATAGTATTTAAAACTGGGATTGGTGCTCTTTTGTCTTCAGTACTAACTAGACATAGCTGCTAAAGTTGATGAACATGTTTCCTGAGGGAGTAAAACCAGCGCCTGCAACCATGCAGTGGCTGGTTTTGACAAGATTCAGTCTCATCTGAAACTCTTAACAATTGTTCTTGGAAGGATAATTTAGTGGCTTAACTCATCATTTAAATATTAGTTGTGGCAACTAAATTCTCTGTTTATGAATTTATTCCAGCATAAGTAAACTTGCCTGCAATTGCAGAAACAAACCAAGTTTATTAAATCATTAGAATGCTGAAGCTGACCAACTAGAGTTGAGAATATAGCAGAAAAATACGTAACAATCAAGATAGTCAGGAACGTATATATACATGTTATTGTTTTCTGAAGGGTCATCTTTGTGGTAAGATTAATGGAGAAACAGGTGGCAATCATCGGGGCAGGAGTAAGTGGTCTTCTTGCTTGCAAATACACTCTGAAGAAAGGTTTCAATCCAGTCATCTTCCAAGCTGAAGAAGCCATTGGTGGCATTTGGAGTCACACCATAGCATCAACCAAGCTACAAAACACCAAGGGTACGTATCAGTTTTCTGATTTTTCATTTCCTGACACTGTAAAATATTCACATCCTAGCCATAGTGATATAACCGACTATCTTGAATCCTATGCACGACATAAAGTTCAACTTAAGGTTGTTGGTATAAATCACACTGGCGAGTCCCATGAAGAGATTGAGTCGTGGCTACTGTGGAGTCTAACTGCTAAACCTTTTGGGTCTCTAAGGGGAGGTGGCACATCAGAGTTCAAAATGTCAGATCTTGCAATTTACAGGTAATTCAGATGACGATCAATATTCACCCTGCAGGTTTAAACAAAATTTTCTCAACTCTGCCTCACAGAAGTAACCATGCAGAATATATAGCATACTTGAATTTGTTATGAGAAATTCTGAGATGATGGACAAACTAACCAGGTTTACCAGGACTATACAACTGTCGCCCTAACCTCCCAGAGTTCCATCCAAATCATTGTCCAGAAGTATTCAATGGCAAGGCGATACATTCCATGAACTTCTCTGCAATGGATAATACAAGTGCTGCAGAATTTATCAAAAACAAGACAATCACAATCATTGGATCACAGAAATCTGTGCTGGAAATACCAGCAGAAATGTGCAACTGCAAATGGTAAGACTCTTTGTAATATTTCTTTGACATAGCAGTAGAATGTGCAAATAATCTGACTTGATCTTTCTGGCTTGTTTGGCTTTTTTTCTATCAGAAGTTGAGTACTCTTGCACATTAATCCAAAGAACAGCTCATTGATTCATCCCAAGTGAGAAGACCTGTGGTGTTAAATATTGGTTTTCTGTACTTGAATCGCTTGTTGGACTGTTGGAGTGAATGGTTCATAAGCCTGGTGGAACACTAGTTCTCGACTTATTGGCCAACTTGCTTTCACCACTGGTAATTTTCCAAAAAATTTTCTCGTTATAGGACTTCTTCGTATTCATTTTCCTGAAGAGAACCTACATGATTCTTCAGGAAAAAAAAAAAGGGGTTCAGATGCAATGTATATGCACGTTCTTTCAGAAATGAGGGATTTCTAAATTTATTAAATTCTATCTCAGATGGAAATTCCCGCTAAAATATGCAGCTTTTTTGAAAACATCTCTTCATGTCAAACATGTCTGCTGCCTGAAAAGAAGGAAGCATTGTCATAAAGAAATCAAAAACTGCTAGATTTTGTAACGAAGGTCTGATTCTTGAACGAGAATCTGAGCCAGTAGAATTAAACATTGTTATTTTGGCCAGTGGATACAGGGGAGGACAAAAGCTAAGAGACATATTTGAGTCGCAAACTTTCCAAGATTCCATTAGAGAAAGAGGGTTATCGACTTCTACAATTCCCCTTTACAGGTCAGTTAGCTTAACACAAGTACCTCCACTTCAAAGTCAACCAGATAATTGTCAGTGCTGATGGGACTTCATGTCTGAATTCTGTAAAATCTGTGCGTTACTGAAGACAAGTAATTCATCCTCGGATTCCACAACTGGCGTCATAGGATATGCAAAGAGTTCCTCAACATTGTACCCCATTGAGATCAGGTGTCAATGGCTTGCACATCTCCTTGTTGGAAACTTTGGACTTCCAGCAATAACTGAGATCGAAAAGACAGTTTCAACCTGGGAAAATTTCATGAGAAAACACACAAGTGGATCCAGAAGAGCCTGTATAAGTAACATCCATGTATGGAATAGTGATCATCTGTGCCTTGGGGTACAAACACAGAAGAAGGGGACTCTTTTCAGGCCTGTTTCCTATGGACCAAGAGACTGTGCAGGTCTAAATTCCAGCTGATGTCTCAAAATCAAGCCTTCCAGGAAAATTACATATATCATCTTTCTCCTAATATTTCTCTTGACTTTCTCATATTTAGCATAAAAAATGCCATTTTAGGTTAGAGAAGATGCAATATCTTCATTTAATGACAGATAGTCGCTTGTTTTTATAGTATGTTTCTTTCTCAAGTTAGTCTGCAACTGACCTTTAAGAGAGTTAATGTGAAACATTTCCTTTTGTGGATATGAGAGTTGCGGGAAATCATTGTGAGACAGAAATCTTGGCCCAGCTTTAATGGAAGATGGTAATATAAGAGTAGTTAAACTGTAAGAAATGATGATTTCTCTTCTATATATAGATCATGCTTCTTGCGAGCAGACATCTTTCTCTTAGAGGACAAGCAAGTGGTCTGGTGTACAAAGCTGACAACTTTGTTCTCGATGTTGTTCGGTAAACATTCCATACCTCCCACCATGTGAGAGGTCAGAAGTAGCCTGCAATGTTAAACGAGTAATCAACTATATGCACCAGTTACTTCAGTTACATATGGTTCCTGTAATGTAGAGTTTCTGTTTACAACTACCTTTCTTATGGTATGAGAAAACAACAGTGTGAAGAACCTTGTTTTTTCATTTTTAGCGTACAAGCTTTACAGCTTCGGGAGATTATCAGTTCTACTCTAATTTTTATTCTTCCAATTTTGCAGGATTAATCAGATGAAGCATCAAATTTGTGGTTTTGCACTTAAAGTGGATCGGATGAAACTATTCGATTCACCCAAAAACCATTACCTGTGTACCATGCAAAGCATTCAATTGTCAGATTCTTCACAGGAAAGGTTTATACTAACCTTCCACTGATATGCCTTTTTCCTGGGAATTATCCGATAGTTTACCTGCTTAGTTGAGTAGAACCAGTAGCTCGTCTGCCATGTCAGGTTTTCATACCTTAAAATGTATATCAAATTCAATAATATGTCTGCAATCCTGAACTATACATGAACTGGTTTATTCTGTTCACGTTGTGATGGGAAAAATCTAGACTACTGTCGTGATGGGACCAACATGTAATTCTTATATATCAGAATCTGGTGGGATTCACAGAATATAATCGAAACAAGCTAGTAACCCTTTGATCCTGGAAACTCAGAAATGTGATTCATCGGATATTTCACTAATCCTGGTTTGAGTCTAGAGTACTACAAGTGGATTATACTCTGTTAAAAAATTCACATGATGTTCAGCATTTAATGATCATATTTTAAGTATATGGTGAAAGGGTATGCACATGACCAAGATCCTTAATACTAAATTAAGGCATGAGGAAGTGGCTAGAGCCATTAAGGCATTAACACAAACATAACACGTGCAAGTGACAGGACAGAGTCAGAGAGATCCCCTCGTGCGGCTCGCTCGCTGACTCACTAACCCACCCACTCCTCTGGTTTGTTCCTCTGAACACTCCTTAGAAAGGGACACTCCCCCAATGATCTCTGACCCACTTCTGTATCTTTGACCTTTGACCAACCAACAAAATGCAGAGTCTAAATGAAGAAAAGAGGAATATTTGGTTAATCCGAGACACACCTCTTCTTCTTCAAGGCAGGCCAGGCTATTCATTGGATCCCTTGCACGTGAACTTCTTCCACCTCCCTTCTCACATGGGGTAGTACAAAGGTTGAAACTTTATTTCTCTTCTGGTTTCTGCTCATTTTTCTTGATCTGAGAATCGCCCGAGCTGTTCTGATAAGTTGGTTTGATCAGTCCAATCCATCTAGTCCTGTTCTTAAATCCTTGTCATGATTCAGGGGAAATTTACAGGGAAATCTGAATCCTGAGTGGCCCTGGGTGTTGTTGTTTGTGTAAATTTTAACAAATTGGATCAATTTTTATTTTGAAGTTTTAGGTGAATTTTTTAGATCCAAAAGTACCAATTTAATTTCCATTTTTTGTCAGCATTAAGCAACGGGTGAAATGCTCATCTTCTGTCTGATCATTAGTGGAGTGGTTGTTTCCATGTTTGAGTTCCTAATTGCCGGATTTCCTCGTACATGTCTGTTTTTAGCTATCTGGTGATCACTTCAAATCCCAATTATTATAGACCACTCTTCCGAGACATTTTTGCCTCTAGGGGCAATTTTGTCAATTTCTTATAAAGTAGACAGTTATTAATTATAATTTTAACTTTTCAATAAATTATCGGTTAATTTATGTAATTTGATTCAGATATGGGTAATAAAGTGACCCAATAAATAATCTAAATTAGTGAGTCAAAGTTCAGATAGAAAATGGATTCCTTTTAGTGTAGACTTGGTCAATATCGACCTTATGATGAGAAAGCCCAATATGGAAGTTATATAAATATATTATAGTCTCCTGCAGTTGCTCATATCAATCATAAACATATGGTTCTTTGATTCGTTAAGAGAGTTTATGTATTAAGAAAACTATAGAAAAACCAAAATTTTGTGTTGGGAAACACTTTCCGTAAAGGTCCCGAGAAATTCGTGATCATTTGGAGCTTGAAAATGACATCAAAATTAGATATGGAACTGAAATAAAATATTTCACATTACTTTATTTTTTAACCCTTTCATGCACAATCCTCTGCACGTAATAAGGTTTATACTACGTATTTCACGCTCTTCATATTCTTTTAATGGTTTACTAATTAAAAAATTATAAACTTTAAAATTATTTTTAATTATTTTACAATTTTCAAAATTTAAGAATTATTTTAATTTTTGTTAAAAAAGGACAAAATATACATTACACGGATCAATTAAATATTGAAAACATTAAATCTTAATTTAATTATAAAACAAATACGAGATTGATATCATACGTGGATCAATTAAATAATACTTGCATGAGGATTCAACATAATTCTTAAATTTGAACTAAATTAATTAAATTTGACTTAAATTATTATAATTATCTTAAATTAATAATTTAATTTAATTTTAAAGCCAAATTGAATTATCGTGTCACTAATATTTAATTAGCTCATATATAATATTTATATTACATTTATTTCATTGTTATTTTTAACTGAATTATAATAAAATTTATAAAATTTTCAAAAATTTTATATTTATTCTTTCTAACTTAATTATAAGAAAAGAAGTTTTAAATTAAAATTTTTCAAAATATATATAAATTAAAATTAAATTTTTTTCTAAAATTTCTTAAATTACATGAGATACATATCAAATCAACATTAAATAAAAAATTTTAATTTTTTTAATTTCTTAAATTACATAAGGTAGATATCAAATCAACGTTACACGTTGAAACTATCGACATTTGTAATTCCAATTCACGCAAACTTGGCTCATCATCGTCTCTTCCTCCTCCAATTCAAAATTCAACTAGGCAAAGCTCAATCAAAACAGTTTTTTGGTATAAAAAAGTACATGCAAGAGCGCAGCATCTTCAAGAAAGAGTTTAGTTTAGCAAATGAGCTCTTAAGCCGAGGAGATGAGAGAAAGAAAGAAAAAAAAAAAAGAAGTTTTAAACAGTGGAGGAGACATGGAAACAGCTCCCACGTTCTCCTCATATCTTACTTCTTTTTCTTTAATAATAATGCTCTATAACACAAGATGTTACAGTCTACTTTTCAAGGAATAAATCTTATGCCCTTACCTCCATTTGCGAACCTCCATAAGTATCCTTTAATCTCCTCTACACTCTTCTCTCCCTTTCTTGTTTAGCATCTCAACTAGGGTTTTTTTTTTTTTTTGGTTCTCTGTTCGTTTATGTGATCATGGTGTGTTCATCCGATCTCTTCAGTTTCTAGTTGAATTCTTATCGACCCAATTCTCAGTTTCATGCATAGAATTAAACTGTTTTGATTTTATGCTTTTTGGTTTCAGGGAATTCAGAAACCTGCATGGTTGGAAGCTCTCTACACACAGAAGTTCTTTGCAGGTTGTTCGTACCATGAGACTGCTAAAAAGAACGAGAAAAACGTATGTTGCTTGGATTGCTGCATTAGTATCTGCCCTCACTGTGTACCTTCTCATCGATTCCATCGTCTTCTTCAAGTTCGTCGTTACGTTTATCATGATGTTGTCAGATTGGAAGACCTCCAGAAGCTCATCGACTGCTCCAATGTTCAGGTTAGGATCTGCAGATTTTTTTCAGGCCAACTTATTTTCTGTTACTTGCGTTTTTCTTGATTCAATTCAGTTCATAGTTGTTGCTAACTTGAGATGAAGTTTTCGTTAGGCTTATACTATAAATAGTGCCAAGGTGGTGTTCATCAAGAAAAGACCTCAGAACAGGCAATTCAAAGGTTCAGGAAACTACTGCACCTCCTGTGACAGGAGCCTGCAAGAACCATTCATCCATTGCTCTCTAGGGTGCAAGGTAATCATTTTTATCTATAACTCTAATGTTTAGTTCATTTTATCAAATCTTCATTTAGAATCATAGTGTATTAGGCTGCGGAAAGATTCTAATTAAGTTCCAAGCTTTTGAATCATAGTTCATGTACACAATTCAGATTTTTTTTTTCCATAATGTGTTCAAATGAAGGTGGATTTTGTGCTGAAACACTACAAGGACCTCTCTTCTTACTTGAGGAAATGCAATTCCTTGACACTTAGTCCTGACTTCTTGATCCCCCAAGATATGGGAGATGACGAGATGACCAACGAGACCCCTCGTTCAACAATCGTCGACTTCGACGAGCCGATGAGCTCGTCGTCCAGTTCTTCGGGTTCCGATGAGAACATGAGCATGATTTGCACAGAGATTGTACGCAAGAAGAGAAGTGGAGGAGGACTATACATATGTGGAAGATCAACTGGTAAGGTTTCAGATGAGGATATGACTAGTAGCATGAGCAATAGAAGGAAAGGCGTTCCTCAAAGATCTCCTATGTCTTAGATTTTAGAATCATCAATCAACATCTTCATCATCGTCAAAAGAAATTTCTTGATCTCTATTACAATTTTTTGGTCTAATTAATTTGATAATTTGGCTGAATCGATCAATTTAGAAAAAACAAAATGTTTCAATTCTCTTTAATCTCTTTTAACTTAATTAATCACTTGGTCGGAGGGTTTCGTCTAAATGGCATCACGTGGATCCTAATTCCAAGCTATGGTTTTATACATCTTCTTAAGGATTTTGTCAATTTTATAATAATATGAATATATAATTAATTCATCAACTCGAGGGTCTTATTTATTCCATAATTTTATACTCTAGCAATCATACTGGAGATGTTTGGTAAACAACTTATAAGTTGTTTTTTAACCTTATTGACTAAAAATTAGCTTTTTAACCATCTTAAAAAGCTATTGATGTGTTTGGTGAATGATTTATCAGTTAGCTTATTTAACTTCAATAAGTTGCATAAGAGGAACTTTTGAAATTACTTGTTTGCTTAATAACAATATTGTCCTTTATTTTACTATCTACTTTTACACTGTGTGTTTTCAAAGTTGATTTTTTTTATCATACAATATATGTCGTGAAGTTTGGAATAATATAATAAAGGGGTTAATTAAACTTTTTAATCTTTATTTAATTTTAAAATATTAGTTTACATTTAAAAATACCATAATATTAAGTTTTTAAACATAAAGAGTCACGTCAAATTAATATTTTTAGTATATAACTACTATATATGTCATATTATAATTATAAATTTTTTAATTTATTAAATAATAAAATTCATACATATTATATGAAAAATACTAATATGATGTAACTACCTGCATCATTCATATTAATAGAGAATTTAACATTGGATTATTATTATTATTATTATTATTATTATTATTATTATTATTATTATTATTATTATTATTTATCAAAGTTATAAACTTAATTTTGTAAAATTAAATATCTAAATCTAAATTCAAATAAGAATATTCAACAAAAAACTAAAAAATATAATATTCATGCCCTTATTTTTTTATAAATCATGCCCTTATAAGTCATTTTACATATCAACAGTTAATATTAAATAGCTAATTTTGCCAAACATTTTTAATAAACAGCTGGTGTTATCCGCTGATCAAACTAACTAATATAATTAGCTATCAGCTAGTTGCTGATAGAATCAGCTAACAGCTAATGTAACCCGTTGTTTGCCAAGTAGGGCCTATGGATATTATATCTATACACCAATCATATCAACAGAATAACGTGTTGACCTAATTTATACAAATATTAAAAGATTAGTTATTAAAGTAAAAATTTTAGAAAAATTGACATTAAATTAAAAAATTCACAAAAAATTAATATTTTTAAATATGTTTTCTCACCTAGTTATAATTAAAATGTCCAAAACTATAGACCAATTATATAACTTTTTTTTTCTAGCAAAACAACTTATGATGTCCAATTCTAACATCTAATGATGGAGTTCATTTGATCATTATTTATTACAGACAATCTCGAAATGGGTAAGATTTAATCACTAGTTTTTGACCAGTCAATTGTACTATTTGCCTAAGTTAAAGCACCAAGTTTTATATTATTAATCAAGAGGTAAAATTAAATAGCATTGGACTGAATTATTGTGGTGACTAACTAATCCTACATGTGTGGGGAGATTAGCTTGAGCTTGATGTTAAATTAACTAACTAGGTTAGGTTAATTAACCACCGATTGAAATCGAAATACTGTCAAATTTAATTTAAATGCGTGATTAAAATTTAACCAATACTCTTAAAAATTTTGATATTAACATAGTCATCAAATTGCAAGTGTAAAATTAATAACACATTTCAAAGTTGTAACATTAATATAAATAATTTAACCATCTAATCAACTTCTAAGATACAAGAAGTTGCTTTATGTTGTTGGAATCTACTTTGGAGTGAGATTCATACCCATAAAATAAAAAGTTTAAAGGTTGAATAGTATAATATCGTCATAAAATTGATAAACACTAAAAATTGAACAAAATTAAAGATTTTGGGATATAATTAAATAAGAAGACTATTATTTTCTATTCAAGAAGTTAAAGTTTAATTAAAAAATAAGAATGTTAAATTAAAATTAATTAATTTATTATGATTTATGAAAATTTGTTAAACTAATTGTTTTCTTTGAAAAAAAAATTAAACTCAGATTTAAAAAAATAAAAAAGAATTAGGATGAATTCACCTTTGTTTTTCATTGAATGTTCCGGTTAGTTAATGACCATGCCAAATTTTTATAATAAACGTTATTAAAGTAATTTAAATTAAAAAATTAACCGATTTAAAAAAATTTATTTATAATAATCGAACCGATTTTAGTTTAACCTTCAAAAGATTGTAATTGAAATTGTACCATGGTTGTAACCTATTACAATCATTATAAAGAAAACTCAGACTGACCATTGTCATTCCTAGCAATCTTATTAGAAGAGAAGAGTGTCTACAATTAGCTTGAGGCAACTGGCACTCGAAGACTAGTTCTGTCAAAAAAACGAGATATGGGATCCAGAAGATGTGTCTGACCTAAACCTCCAAAGTTTGTGGGCTTCCACACTACGTGGAAGAAGATGCTTGTGCTGTTCCTCGTCATTACCAAACACCAATCGTCAGTGTTCAGCCGAGGAGCACAACCCACAGCCCAAGTGGGTAAATGTTATGCCATACTGCAGCATGCTTTAGGACTATTTAGTTGACTTTTAATTAATAAAATGGAAGAAAATGAAATAGTACGGAATGAGATAGTTTATAATGAAATGAAATGGAATGAAATATAGTGCAAAAGTTGTTTAGAAGAAATGAAAGGGTTCATAATGTAATGTAGTGAAACAATATTTAGAAGATGGATGAAATGAAATGGAATATATATTAAATACCTATTATACCTTTCATATTAAAATGATTATTGCAAAAGGTTTAACACTGTGATTTTAAAACAGAAATCATGTCCAATTAAAAAGTCACGCATAATCGTGACAAATAAATTTTTTTATATTTTATATTTTAAAATAATAAAAAATTTAATAAAAGTTTTATTATTTTATTATTAATTATATACTATTTATTATCAATTATATAAAAATATTATTATTAATTATTTAATAAATTTTATTCTATTATATGTGATTTATATTTAAAAATTATTT
>JAOQMS010000005.1:16211990-16237708 GCA_027563885.1 Erythroxylum longipes
TGCATGAAAGTAACAAGCATGATATCGAAGTAAGCAAGTGGGCAAGTATGCATGTGGTATCAGAGCAAGCATGCAAGTAAGAGTCAGACTCCGAAAACGGGGTCTGACATTTTTATGGTATCAGAGCAAGCATGCAAGTAAGAGTCAGACTCCGGAAACGGGGTCTGACACAAAGAAATAGGAATTAGTTACAACTGCTTCACTAATGAAGTTAATGCTACTGGTGAACGTTGGAAAATTTTATTTAAGGTAAACTATAACTTTGCTTATTGATATATCATACTATATTTTTTCTTATGTACATTTTTGTTCATTATAGGTGCATAAGATGGTTTATAGATTTCAAAAAGAAAAAAGAGATGCAAGGAGTTATCAAACTTGTGTCATATTTTTGGAGATACTACTGCAATTATGTTGCCTGCATATCCCTCAGTTAAATCTCCATCAAACAATATAAAAGAAGAATGTAGAATTGATGTTGATGACGTTTGCTCATTCAATGAAAAAGGAGATTAAATTGCAAATTCTCCTTCTAAGAAAAGGAAATTGCCTAAAAAGAAGAAGGCAAAGAAGATATAATTTAACATTCTTGATTATAATTAGTGGATATTCAAAAAGAAAGAATGATTTACTTGCTAAAAAAATGGTCACAACATTATCTACCTAATTGAATGGATTTAAAGCTTCATCAGCTAATCAAGAGATAGTATAATGATTGAAAGTTTAGATTTCTTATGCGAAATCTTTACATGATTCTTTACTTAGATGTTTTTGAAGATGGATTAGATTTTTGTGAAGATGCTAGATGCAAGGAAGATGGTTTTAATTGTGTCTCTTTATTTATTTTTTCATGTCATTGCATATTGAAGTCTTATTGGTTTGGGCACTTTTATGTTTAGAACTATTTTATAGTTTTAACTGTATGAATGTTTGGTATAAACCTTTCTTATGAATCTTTGATATGAACTTCTTAAATTTATGTTAAATGTCATGGTGTTTCATAAATTTTTATCATTTATATTTAAATATTTTATTAATTATTGAATTTAATATTATAGATACACGGCCCCCTTATCAAATTTTGAATTAGATTCAAATGATGAATCTATAAAGGTAGTTATTTTTTTTTTCTCTAGCTAACCATGAGAACAAATATCTATCATTACACAAGCAAACATATAGAACTTCTTCTCTATAAGGTCATGATTGAAAATTAGAACTTTTGAATGGGAATCCTATAAGGATTTATGAGAACTTAAGAATGAGCAAGATAATCTTCATAAGCTTATGTAATGAGTTAAAGAGTTTAAAAAGTTTAAAGTCAACAAGTCAATCGATTATGGAGGAAGTAGTAGCAATTTTCTCGATGACTATAGGCATAGAGAGACAACTAGAGTACAATTTCGAAATATTTTTGTAAAGTCTTATAAGCAATTAATTGTCTAGTACAAAAGAGTTATTACTCCACCACCTTTATTGATACACCACTTAAGAATCAAAATAATTCAAAATTCTTTTCATATTTTTAGGTATATTCATATATTTAATTATTCTTTTTAACATCATTATATTTGATTATTTTAATAATTTTTTTTAAAAGATTGATAGGAGAAATAAATATTACACACATTAATGCATATGTTCCAATTGATGAATAAATATTGTATAGGTATAAAATGACTAATCTAACTCAAAATATTATATGTTATTACTCATTTGACATATGTTTCATATATGTAACGAATGGATGGGAAAGTATTGCACATGAATCTTGAGTTCTTCTATAAGTAGTGATAAATCCAATGAATTAATTTCCTATACCTCTACAAGGTATTTCATTATTGTCAATATCATGTTCTTCGTATATTTAGGTAAGATCTATATATTTGATTTAGGCTACAATTATTTGCTTAAATTTCTTTTAGCACATTGATGTAAGAGATATCAATTTTTAAAATTATAAAGGAAGAAGAAGTCTTCAAGATCCATATGAATTGTTTAACTATATGCATTCTACGTTAAGAAATATTAGTGGAAGATATTTTAGCATTCTAAAAATAGGATTCCTTGTACTATCGAACATGTTGAGTTGTGACATGAAGAAAAAAAACTTTGTCATTGCTTGTTGTGTTATATATAATTTTATCAAAATGCATGGATAAAATGATGAATTATTAGATGATATTTTTAAAAATAAACAGTAGATTGTACAACAATAAAAATAACAATCGCTTAGTAAAAGTCCAGCTAAAATGCAGGCCTGGAGAGGTCTTTTAATAGGTAATCTTACTCTTACTTGGTAGAGAAGTTGTTTCTGGTAGATCCAAAAATAATAAATTGTGAAAAGTATAAATAAAGATACAAATTCTCGAGTAGAGTATAATATTATTCTAGTACAACTTTAAAGTATGTCTTGAAAGCAAAATGAAATTGTTAAACAAATATGGAATAATTATATTAATAAAAAATCTAATTGATATATGTTTCTTTTAACAAAGGATGCTATTATTATGTTTTAAAGCATTGTAACGTGAATAACATCTTTTATTATTTAATTATAATAAGTTAATATAATTTTTGCATTTTGTAAACTCTTATTACATAGAATTGATGTGTAAAATTTTTAAATATATTAAATATTTATACATTCTAATAATAATGGGAATTAATTAATTTAAACATATACTTGATATATTAAAAATAAATTAAATTAAAATGTAATATTAACATTTAATATTATAATAAAATAAAATAGAATATAATAGTAAAATCAAACAAATTTTGATTTTCAGTTTTTATTAGGAATCTCAACGCAACAAATTCTTAATTTTTAACAAATTATTCACTATAAATATTTAGTGTTGGCAAAATTTTAATTATATCCAAATTATACGCGAAAGGTGCATTAGAATCCCAATTGCCAAATTATCCGACACGCACACGAGCACACAAAAGAGAATGGAAGATGGCGACGTGGAGATGACCGGTTCAGAGAGCAATGAAGCAGTAGCGGTTCGTTCTCTGTGTCTATATTCTGGGTTCTTTTCTCTTCTTCTTTTCGTTATTGGGTCTGTTATTTAGAGAAATGTGTTGCTAGTTGTCATTTTAAAAAAAAGTAATGTGTTGTTAGTTGTCATTTTGCATTGTGATTTTACTTTGCAAATTGTTTCAATTTATCCGACATTCTTATTGGGTTTAGAGGGAAAAAAGAAACCCTGATTTTGGTTTCGGTCAATCTGTGGTGGATCAATATGCAGGAGCTTGATGACATGAAGAAGCGGTTAAAGGAGATGGAAGATGAGGCGGCTGCTCTTCGTGAGATGCAAGCCAAGGTTGAGAAGGAGATGGGTTCCGCACAAGGTTTAATCCCGTCACACGCTCTCTGCTGTCCTGTTTTGATTGTTAGGTCTAAATGGGAAGTAAAGATTACTATTTGTCTCAATGCATTCTTTAGTTAAGTCTGTTGTTTTAATTTATGGTTTCCTTGTTGATTGGACCTTGGGGAGCTACATCCGTCTGCCAGTAACGATAATCATTTACGTAAAAACTCTTCCGAGGCAACTATATCATTTGACTTTTGCTGTTATAGTGGAGTTTTCCCAAAGAATTTGTCTTTTAAAGAGGATCAAAATAGCCATTAATCCCATGGTTATGTTGTCTCAAGACGAAGCAGTAATTAAGAGTGTAATTAATTTATCTGACGCTACTTTTTTTACTAATCAGAATTCACTGACATTATGAGTTGAAGTCGTACAATGAACTGCTTGATCCTTAATTAAATCCTTTTCTTTGTTTTTTTGCTTACTGTTTCTTGTCCTGGTCAATATAAGTAAGAGTAAACAAATAGTTTGAAGCCTACCCTGCAATGTTCTTCTGCTCTTATAATTTATTTATGTTCTTTAATTTCTGACTAGATCCTGCTGCTGCTTCTGTATCTCAAGCAAGCAGAGAGGAAGTAGATTCTCGATCAGTGTTTGTTGGCAATGTGAGGGCCTTCTCTTTTCACATTATCTTTTTCAGGTTGCATATATTGAACAATATTCAGTTTTTAGATAAATGGTATGCTGATTCTTGGTATATTACTTCTTTATTCGTATTGCATGGTTAAGCTGTTATAAAACCAATAATTTACCCGATGCAGTATGTAGCTGCTCACTGGTTATTCTGTATCCTCTAGAAGACTGATATTGTGCTTCCTGTACTCGTAAATGCACATGGTGAAACATTTTTGCATGTTTTTAACCCATCTACTATGGTAGATTTAATTTCATCTACGGGATTGATTACAGGTCTTGTCAACTAACCCAATGCTTTTGCTGGTAAGATTATGTATTGATGACTATATGGGGGCTGTAAGAGTCTAAGTTGACAATCAATGCCCCTGCAAGAAGTAACATTACATTCAAATGGTAATTTCAGAGATTTTGTTCTAAGGCCAAAAACAGATTTGATTTGGCTCCAACAAATGAAGAAAAACATCAAACTCTAAAGTAACTTAAGGACCAAAAAAAATGTGACAACATTAGGTTTTAGAGTGACACAATTAGACGTCTCAATTAATTATTGAAGTCAATTTTGTGTCTATTACTTCCACATATAGTGAAATAAATAGACTGCACAAAACAAACGATGTAAGAGACAACACAATTGAAATTTTGAGCAGTGACTATTGGAGCCAAGCTAATTACTACTAAAACATAATCAATCAATACAAAGTATTAATGCTATGCCTTTTATGAGGGAATAATTTGGGGAAAATATCCTTTGAACTTCTTCTTAGCCTTGTTTATATGATGCAAAATCAAACTTCTCCAAGGATTTTGGTTCTATTCAATGGTGGTTTCACATGAATGCTTAGACTAATTCTTTAACTGATTTTAGGGTGTGTAACCAGTCATATTTTTCAGCCACAAGTTGAACCAGGGAAATATCCTTAATTAGAAGTTGTTGGTGCCGCCTGATAGATTACTAGGTAAGGTGTGTCCTTTGTAATGAAGAGCTTAAATTGTTGCAACAATCTACTATGCTTAATGGTATTGACGCTCTTTAATTGGGTAGTATTCTCCTATGGAGACTATTCAACGTTTGCGCTTAGCTTGAAAAAAATTGAACCTTTTTGTCAAGCATCACAGCCTTTTATTTGTGTAATGCATCCATTTATGGTAGTATGGGGCCCAATTATATCCTAGTAGTTTCAAGTTGTTTTCTGTGTCATCAGCTTGTTTCCTCATTTAATTGGTTTTTTGCGTTCCTTGTTCCTTCTTGATTTTCATTACCTTTTTTCATAAACTTTGACATAGTCGTTTGGTTGATGCTTGTAGATGCATAACCTTTGTTGATTGAACTACAGAAAAGACCCAATTTTTAGCCTTCTGTTGATTTTTTGAGCAAATACTAAAAACCAATTCTCTCAAAGATTTTATTGCGCCACCATTTTCAGCTCAAAAGGAGGATGAAGGACTTGATCTCAGCAGTTTTGATTGAATTATATGGTGAATGTTATTTACCACATTGGAATGTGTTTCACTCAAGAATTTCATATGTACTTCAAAGAGTTAAAAATTGTAGATTCTTGAAATAGACACCCTAAAACATGAAAGAAGGAAAAAAGAAAACCAAACCTATAGAGGTCGTAGTTACAGAACTGTAGGAGTGGGCATCAAGCATTTAAAAAGGCTTGATACTGTGGAATGGGTTGTTGGGTTTAGATTGCAAAATGTATGTTAAGGTTTGAGTCTAAAATCCATCATGTTTGAGCAATACAAGCCACAAGTTTGAAGATTGAAAACATATAAAGCAAAAGCTACTTATCCTGCTGATTGATACCCGAGGACTATGGAACATCTTGTAATTAACATTCAATACAGTTATGGTTGGATATAAAACTTGCTTTCAAACGTGTTTATCTTGTTTGGTGGTTGAAGGGGAGCAAAAATGTGTTTTACATGGATGTGCATTGAGGTCACCAAGAGAGCAGGAAAGTGCTACATTTTCATTCTGCTTACAACTTTTGGCATCATATTACTAAATTATACTATGTTTATATTTAGCTAAGCTGTCAGCTTTTTGTACCATATTTTGGGCCTAACTCTTACTTCCTTGTTGCCTGTTATGGTCCTAGTTGAATGATCTTGTTATGGGTCTTTGTAGAAAGAAGTCGGATGATGGTTCTAAATGTTTCTTCACCTTTCTTCCTTTGTTCAAATTACTCATGAAAATTGGGAGCTCATTTGAGAGAACTCTCTGATCTCTTAGACTATAAGTTTTGGTGGAAAAGACAACTTACCTTTGCCAATTTTTTGTTTATTCAATAAATAGGGTACTAGTTTGATAGTTACGAATTACAACTGCTTCAAGCAAATAACTGCTCATGACTAATTATAAGAGAGAAAATATTATAAATAAATATAGAAAAGCAGGTTGCTTCAGTTGGACTACTGCTCCTATTGAATTATTGCCGAATTTGTTTGCTTAAACCTCCTATGAGTGTGGCGTTTGTAAACCTTTGGAGATGTAACATTACTCCCCTCCTCGATAATAAGCTTGTCCTCAAGCACAAAGGAATGATGTTATTGCTTCAGAGTGGCGAAGCATCAACTGGAGATAAACCCTACAAATGAACTAGCACTTGGGAAATACCATGAATTGTACGATGGTCTAGAATAGCTTGTGGCTGAAGTCGTGTCTCATCTTTTGGAAAAAGTCGCATTGTAGGATGAATAGGCACATCCGCTTGACCATGGAAACGCTTCAAATAAGAAATGTGAAAAACGGGATGCAAAAGAGAGTCTGATGGCAGTGCCAAGCGATAAGTAACCTGGCTTATGCGGGCAATGACATGGAATGGACCGTAAAATTTAGTTGATAGTTTATGGTTGGATCTTTCCCGCAAGGAAATTTTACGATAAGGCTGCAACTTTAAGAGTAACAAGTCACCAACAGCAAACTCCGGATGTTGATGCTTAGATTTTTCATGTGTGACTGAGCTTGGAATAGATGTTCACATAGAGTCTGAAGCATGGTGTCCTGATCACGAAAGAGCCATATCTACTGCAGCAAATCTAGACATGTTTGAAGTGTCGGAAAGTAGTCGTGAAGGAGGTCTGCCATAGACAACTTCAAATGGGGTGCACTTCAGAGAAGAATGGAAGTTGGTATTGTAACAGAATTCTGCCCAAGAAAGTCAGTCAACCCACTTCTTCTGTTTCTCACTAGTGAAGCAACGAAGATACATCTCCACTATACGATTGACCACCTCAGTCTGACATGACAAGAAGAGCTGAAGCAGAGTTGAGTGCCATATAATGTAAAGCATTCGTTCGAAAAGGCACTAAGGAAGATGACGTTTCAATTTGAAACAATAGTCTCCAGAAGACCATGTAACTTGACAATCTGGTCAAAAAATAAATGAGCCACAAACATAGCAGTATAGGGATAAGACACTGCTAGGAAATGAGCATATTTAGAAAATTGATCAACCCCAACAAGGATGACAGATTTTTCTCAAGAATTCGGTAAATCATCAATGAAGTCCATTGATATATCAGACCAAATCTAAACCGAAATCGGCAATGGTTGCAGAACTTCGGCAGGATGAAGGTGCTCAATCTTATGTTGTTGGCACACTTAGCAAGTGCGAACAAATGACTGAACAGCAGATTTCAAGTCTTTCCAATAAAAATCAGCAGCCACACGGCGGAGAGTGTTTTGACAACCTTCATGACCCATGTTATGAAGTAAAGAAAGAATGGACTCACATAAAGAAGAATGTGGCTGTAAGTACACTCGATTCTTGAAGAAAATAAGTCCATCAGTGTACTTCCAAGACCCACGACTTCACCTATTTGAATTTTAGCAACAAGATGTTGTAAATCTATAGTTGTGTTAACCTATTGGTAGATATGATCAAAGATACTTACCAAAGGCACAGAGATGGCAAGGAGAGTCTGATCATCCACCGAAGATTGGCGGGATAAGGCATCAACCATAACGTTTTCCCGACCAGCCTTATATTCCATCATAAAATCATAACCCAAAAGCTTACTTAGCCAACGTTGTTGAGGAATTGTAGTGATCTGTTGTTCCAAAAGATATTTAAGACCAAAGTGGTCAGTGCGTATGAGAAACTTACTACCCCATAGGTATGGTTGCCAATGAGATATTGCCTTAGCCAATGCAATCAATTCCTTCTCATAAGCGGGAGGACGACAACATTGATCAGCGAAGGGTCGACTAAATAAGCAATTGGTCGTCCATTTTGCTATAATACAACACCAACACCTGCATCCGAGGCATCGCACTCGATTTCAAACAGCATTGAAAATTTTGGTAAAGCGAGAACCGAAGTTGTGGTCATGGTAGATTTTAATTGCTCAAAGGTTGCGGTAGAAGCTAAAGTCCACTTGAAAGAATTCTTCTTGAGCATGGAGGTTAAAGGAGCAGCAATTTTTCCATAATCCTTCACAAATTTGTAGTAGTAACCGGTCAAGCCTAAGAAACCCCATAAGCCTCTGGCAGTAGATGGTTGCTGGCATTGGATCATAGCTTGAATTTTATTTGTTTTTGCTAAAACCCCCTTTGCAAAAATCTTATGGCCCAAATATGAGACGGTGGGTTGGGCAGTAAAACATTTAGATCGCTTCAAGAAAAACTGGTGTTGGCAAAGTATGGGAAAGACCTCATGTAAGTGAGACAGATGTTCCACCCATGTCCTGCTATAAACAAGGATATCATCGAAGAATACTAGTACAAATTTGCAGAGATAAGGCTGGAAGATGCCATTCATAAGAGCCTGAAATGTGGAGGGTGCATTTGTTCGACTGAACAGCATCACCAAGAACTCAAAATGGCCATGATGTGTACGGAATGTTGTCTTTGACACATCATCTGGGTGCATACGAATTTCATGATAGCCTAAACGCAAATCCAACTTTGTGAATAAATGAGCGTTATGTAATTCTTCTAATAACTCATCTATAACAGGTATAGAAAATTTGTCTTTGATGGTCTTGGCATTAACTCCACGAAAATCCACTCAAAATCTCCAAGTGGAATCCTCTTTTTGCACTAATAAGACTAGAGAAGAATAGGGGGAGTGACTTGGGCGGATAAGTCCCTTTGCCAACATCTCATCACATTGTTGTTCAATCTCAGTCTTTTGTGAGTGAGGACAACGATAAAGACGAACAACAATTGGGTATGTGCCGCTTATCAAAGTAATTCTATGGTCATAAGAGCGATGAGGAGGTAAGCCAATTGGCTCTTGAAAATGGTTCTCAAACTCCAAAAGAAGATGTTGAAGTGCTAGGTTAATGTTCTCCTCTGAAGACAACACATGGTGAAAGGAGGAAGGGCCTAAACGCTTCATAACCTCTAATTGTAGGTCTAAGCCATCGCGAATAAAGCGCTGCACAACTTATTTAAATCCCAAACAATGGGTCCCAAAGTACCCAACCAGTTGATACCCAACATTGGATCACAAAGGTCAAGAGGAAGCAGATAAAAATCCAAAAGAAACTTATGTTTACCAAGGAGGAAACAGATGTTCCTGCAAAGGCCTAGGCTTTGCAATTTTTCCCCGTTTGATACAATTACTTGAAGATGATCCTTCTCGTCAATGATCAAGTCTAGATTAGCTGTCAAAATGGAATCAATAAAGCTACTACTTGAATTGACCAAGACTCGTAGGGGTCTTTAGATTGGGGGCATAGTTCTCTTGATTTGCATAGTTTGAGGGTGAGGATTTCCTGTAATAGCATGAAGTGATATTTGTGGCTCTCGGTCACTATCAAGAGGAGATTCCTCTTCTGATGATGAATCCTCGACTCCGGAGACGAAGAATAATTGTTTACAACGATGGCCTGCGAAGTAAGTCTCATCGCAATTATAACAAAGATTCTTTGCACGGCGTTTGGCCATTTCAGCCTTGATTAATTGACTGATGTACGAACTGGTACAAGATGATGACGCCATCATCGGTTTGGGGGTCTGACCCTGTGCACCCCGTGATTGCGTCGAATGGTTTTTTGATCATCTTCCTGCTCGTTGCGTTCATATAACCACACTAAATTAATGGCTTCAATAAGATCATTTGGTCACTGTAATTCCACTTCCATTGCAATGGAATCTTGCAACCCATTGATAAAATTGTCCACTTCTTGCTATAGTCGAAGAAAAGAATCGCGTGCTGATAACTTCTCAAATTGACTTTGGTAATCTTCTACACAACCTGTCTAAAGAAGTCTAACTAGTCACCCAATTTGCTACAACTGCTGGAAGGGCCAAATCATTGGAGACAATATTTCTTAAATTCCTCCTAGTCCAAATCGGGTCGATCCTTGTCCAATTTTAAGAACCAATACTGAGCATCGTCTTCCAGATGGGTTGCCACCATGCTCATTTTGTCCTCATCAAAGACTTGCTGATGTTTGAAATAATAATCACAACAACTGATCCTTATTCAAATTACTCATGAAAATTGAGAGCTCATTTGAGAACTCTCTGATCTCTTTGACTGTAAGTTTTGGTGGAAAAGACAACTTGCCTTTGCCAGTTTTCTATTTATTCAATATACAGGGTACTAGTTTGATAGTTATGAATTACAACTGCTTCAAGCAAATAACTGCTCATGACTAATTATAAGAGAGAGTATTCTAAATAAATATAGAAAAGTAGGCTGCATCAGTTGGACTGCTTCTCCTACCGAATTGTTTCCGAATCTATTTGCTTAAACCTCCCATGAGAAAAGAAAAATAGTATTGCGTATGATGATTTTACTATTTGAACCGGAGAAAAGAAAAATAGTATTGTGTAGCTCTTCTATTTGGCAACTTACTCAACACATGTTTTCAAAATTTATTCAGTTGCCAACTATTTGTGCTCATAGTCAGCAGTAAAAATTTATCATGTTGCCTACTATTTGTGCCCATAATCAACAGTGTGAAGATGTGGGAAGATTATATTTAAGGACTATAAAAAAAAAAAGATGAAGACTTGAGCAATAATAGGAGAGGTGATCAAAAAGAATATGATTTTGCTAGAACTTATTGAAGACTTGACCCTCAATAGGAAACTTTGGTGAAACAGAATATAGTTAAAGATATTAAATAAAGTACTTTTCTTTTTTTTTATTAGGTCTTTTGGATTTGTCCTTCTATTCTTGTATCTTATATTTAGCATGAACACCTTTATCTATAATACTTTCTCCTTAGTATCTTTTTTGGTATTTTTTATCTTTAATTTATTATTTATTATTCATTAGTATTTGTATTTTGTTTATATTATTATTTCATCATTTTTATTTATATTTGTATTATTATATTTATTTTTATTTGAAGTTTGATTTTCTTGTTTTTATTTTATTCTATCGATTCCTTTTAATAAAATTATTTGTTTACATTTTTTACTTTTGTTTTTCTTTAAACAATTTTAATTTTTTTTCCTTGTGAGTTTATTAGAAATAATCTTTCTATTAATTATGAGTAAGGCTGTGTATAATTGCACCTTTCCAAATCTTGCGTCTCAATAGAATTTTTATTGAGATATTGTTGTTGTAGTAAATAGTTAAGCTCTTGCCTCCTTCTTGACCTATGTTGAATTGGGAAAAGAAAAATAGTATTAAGCAACAGCTTCAATTGGCAACCTATTAAAGTTGTGTTCAATAAATGCTTTACTAACCTCAGGGTGCTTCGTCTTTCAAGGACTCTATAACCTTTGTAGTTCTTATGATTTATGAGATTGGCTTAATAAAAAGTTGGTAAGTGAAGTTGTAACGGAGTTGGGTTGTGACAGCGTATGATACTCTTTATGAACACGACATTTTACAAATTTCTCAGAAAAAGGGTTTTGTTGGCTTTTGAATATGAGGAACCTATTCTACTTTTGGATTGCCTTTAGATGTTTATTTGATTTGAAGTATTGCTTTTTGCAGAGTGTTCTTGGCCTCGTCCTAAACCCCTTGTGCTAAATTTGGTTGCAGGTTGACTATTCATGCACGCCAGAGGAAGTGCAGCAGCATTTCCAGTCATGTGGAACAGTAAATAGAGTCACAATTCGCACGGACAAGTATGGTCAACCAAAGGGTTATGCATATGTAGAATTCCTTGAGGCAGAGGCTGTTCAGGAGGCTCTTAATCTGAATGAATCAGAATTACATGGCCGCCAATTGAAGGTAATCTAATTTTTGACTTTAAAGTCTGACTGCTATTTCTTTTTGCTCTGGCTTCAAAATCTTAGTACCTGTTTGGTGTTTGTCCTTTTTTCTGTTATCCAAGGTAACTGCTAAGCGGACCAATGTACCTGGAATGAAACAGTTTCGCCCTCGCAAATCCAATCCTTTCATGGGTTTTCCACCCAGGAGCACATACATGCCACCTTACTTTTATGCTCCTTATGGATATGGGTATATTTCCACAAGTTGCTCCCGTATTTATTAACGAACTTTTATACTTCTAGGTGTTCTTCCATTTTCTTTGCACTTAAAATGAGTGATAGTGGGCCAGTACCATTTTTTTCCCTTGTTGCAGTAAGGTTCCACGGTACAGAATGCCTATGCGATACAGCCCCTACAATTGAAGGCTGTTTTGATTGGGAGAAGATTAATGAGAGATAGATACAGTTAAAGAAATACTATTGTCTGATTTTTGTTAGTCTGCAAGAGTTTAGACATTGACTGTATTATGTAACTATGTTGCCCCCATTTGCAGAGCCTCATATGTCGATGTTGTTGCTCAAGCTTACCTTACACCTAAACGTTATTTGCTCAAACATAACCTGTATCAAAAACCACCTGCATATATTACAGGTTTCGACATGTTCTTATATATTGGTGGAATTCGCTGACTTGAACATTGTAACTTTCATGAAGTTCAATATTTGCAGCATTGCCTCGATCGATTTTGTGTTGGTTTCATGCGACAAACTTTCAGCCACCTGAAGCAATCAGAAGATTTCCAAAGAAAGTATAATGTTGGGATATTCACAAACGCTGAAGCATCAAACTCCAGTTATAGTATGTATAGTCGAGAAAAGTCACCGATACGTGAGAGTGCGCCTGAAAAGGTCATTGTTCTCCCGTGGAAACTGCCAATTTTAATTATTGTGGGGAGATCAAATCATTGCAGCTGCAGAAATAACCGTGGGTTGTGACAGTGAAAAGGGTTATGAGTTACGGTGTGGGATCAAAACTATAGTCCATTGATCAAGTACAAGTTGTGATGAAGTGTTTTACTTTATATAACTCCACAGGTTCTTGATTGGGAAGGAGAAGTTTGAAGAATTGTCTTCGCAATTATGGTCCATATGTGGTCCCTTCTCAGTGCAATGTAGATGGGCATTTAAAAGAGGACAGTTTAAAAACAATTACAACTAACATTAAGTCAGAGAAGATATAAAGTACTTAGGGGCGCTTGGTTTGAGAGTTTGAGAACGAAGGAATAGAATAATTGTAAAAAGCAGTGTTTATTTTGAGGTTTTCAATTTCAGGGGAATGGATTTATCTCATTAAATTTGAGAATCTACTAAACCCACCCAAGGGGTGAGTTTCGAGTTTTCATTCCAATCTAAGTTTTTATCACGTTTATTGTTTACTCTTTTATCCCCAGCTTTTGCCCTACCATCCTCTTTTGCCCTACCATCCTCTTTATTTCCTTATCGTCTCTCAATTTCTTACGATCTCTCATCCTACCTTATCACGTCTTATCAACAAAAGAATTTTTTATTCTGCGACTCTAGGTATTAATACAGAAACTCAAGTTGCAAACCAAACAACATTTTTATCAATCGCCTATTTAGTGTTACTCTACTCACAAGTAGTGTCTGTAATTCCATTTCTATATCTAAGCTTGATCAGATTGTTAAGCTGAATAGTTTACATCATCAGTTAGATATTTTCTACCAAAAATTTTTAGTACCGTTCTATCTTTTCACTATAAGGAAAAAGTTTAAAGATCTTAAATATTTTTTTTTTGTTATACCCTTTGGTTAAAGGTCTTGCATTTAAAAATCTTTATCGATGGAAAAATTATGGATTATTATACTCGATGAAAGATTTTTTAATAAAAAACCTTAATAAGAATTTTTTCGTCCATAAAAATAATAGATGTGTGTGTGTGTATAAATTATATATATATATATATATATACATACATACTTATAGTCTTAACCAAATATTTGCTTGAAAGAATTACATGAACAATAACATATATAAAATTTATTTCCTTTATACTAGTATTTATTATAGTATCTAAGCATAGTCTTTTAAAGAAAACCTAAAAAGATACGTTAATTATTTCAGTTATCTAATAAAACTAATTATAACCAATGATATTGAAATCAATCGAGACTACTTGCAAATTTTAATCTGTCATCACCTTTAGACGAATTTTACAGTATGTATGAACAAATAATTTATAAGATGATAATGTTAAATAGATGTCAAACTATCCAAAAAAATCAATTTAATTTTAATTCCAAATATACAAATAATAAGTGCTTGATTGGTGGTTCACAGTGACTAGCGGGACGTTTAAAAATAACATCCCTTTCATAGAACTTTTTGTTTTCCCCTCAAAACATCTATCTCCTCTGGAAGTGTTACGTTCTTTTGATTAAGTTTAGCTTTAGATAAGATTGATTCCCTACGCTGTTTTGCTTTAGTGACGCTATCATAACAAATCCTCGGTCCAAAGCATTTTCTTTTTTAATAACCTTTTTTAACATATCATCTCTATCAAATAGGGGTAAGGTAGAGTGCTAATTAACCTTATTAGATTCCACATTTTAGCAAGACTTTTACTAAGTGGGGTTGTTATTGTTGTTTTGGATAAGGAAGGATATGATTCTGCAATGTCCAATAATTATTCCTATAAAAAGATAATTTGTATTAATAACAAATACATCAAACGTAAATTTATAAAATAATGAAATTAAATAAACATTTTATATTTTATATTTTGTGATTTTAATTCCATTAACTTCACATCCCTTTTACGAGTCTTGGACCATATTTGTCATATATTTTTTTATTGTTATCATCCTTAGATTACAAACACGGAATTTTATCATATATAAGAAAGCATAGTAAAAAAATTCTAAATTATTTTGATTACCGTTTTAGAAAGAAATTCTCTAATGAGTTTAGACCAATGACTATTACTCAGATTACTCTTATCTTTAAAATTGCACTTTACTTTTTATCAAACAAAGAGAAAAAGATTTTCTAAGAAAGATATGATTTAATAATTTTCTTAAAATGTATAAGAATATACTTCTAATCAGCTTTTCTTAATTCACTTGTCTTTTACTTCTACGATCCTTTTTTTTAATAGCTTCAGCCTATATGTTTAAAAGATTTCACACATTTCTTATATAAATTTATCTCCAACGAGTCTATCATTTTTTTTTTGGGAAGCTAGATTTAATTCATGCATAAGAATATACTTCTAATCAGTCTTTCTTAATTTATTGCCCGTTGGACCATCATGCATGCGATGGTGATGAGTAGCTTTTGGATCTGCATGTCTATCTTCTGAGCAGATAAAAGTTTAATCAGTATAGGAAAATTATCTTTGCCCCCCAAGTTCCTTGGTTGCACCGTTGAAGAGTAAATCCGATAGCATCCTTTACATTTCTGTATCTGTAAGTGTTGTATTTCCTGCTTGCATGTGTGACTAGGCATGATTCAAATTATCTGAGATAAGTTCCTATTTCCTTGTTGAATTGGTTGTCCAATTATCTGCATGACTTTCTTCACCCAATTACATTGTAATGTCTGCCTCTCTACTTAACTTGGATAATGTCCTGGCTTATGATGGTTGTGGAATTCTCCATTTGAGAACTGTTTCTCGATTGTACTCTAGGTTTCTTTGATGAGTTAATACCTGCAACCCTATGAAATTCACTGTTGTGATAGTTAAGCTTTGTATGTCCCTTAGATTCCTTTTTGCTACAACAAAAAGAGTTTTAGGCAATATACAAAAACGTAAGTATAAATATAATAATTGTTGCCTTTTTATTAAAATAACAAAATTCATACTGTTAAATAAAATGGCGCTACTATAAATATAAGGTAACAAATTTTCTTGATTAGGCAATTAAAATAATTATTGCTCCAGGTTTTGAATAGTGGAACAAAATAGTTTCAAACTAAAGCAACAATGTTGAATAGATATTGCAACAATTGAAGTCTTTATAAGGCAATAAAGTGATTTTTTAGACAACAATTTATAATAACAAAAGCAACAGTAGGTTCTTTTGTTACTAATAATATGTTAAAGTAAAAGCAAACTCTTGTCATTAATTAATAGGCAACATCTATATATACATTAAAAGCAATATACATACATTATTGTGTATTTTAATTACGTACGTACTATCAAATGTAAACGACAAAAAATTGTATTTATATATGCTATATAGTCCATAAGGACTTGTAAAATTCAATCTTTAAAATATTCAAAAAACAAAAACAAAAAAATTAGTAACTAAAATATTCACCTACATTCCTCCATTTCATGTAGAATATAAGTGAATTAATGTAAATACTAAATAAAATCAATATGTATGGGCTCTCCAAAATCGTTCACCAAGTACCTCTTTATCCACTCCTAATCATCACCTCCTACAAAAGGAAAAAGAAAAAGAACAAGAAGTAAATTAGAAATGTAAAATTAACAAGAAGTAAATTAGAATTGTAAAATTACTATGTTCGTAAACATGTTGATATATTTAAAGAATGAAATACTAACTGCTTTATTGGTGACCTCAATTTAATCAAGACAGATACTATACTCTAAAAACTAACAACACAATTGTTCGATTCTTTTATGAACAAATTCACAAAGCTTGAATATAAGCAATTAATCTTAACAACAAAGATAAAAAGATAATGTACAAAAAAGTGAATGAAGGAAATTTGTTATGTGGTATTCTTCATGTTGATGTGTATGGTTTAGAATAATAGAAGACTCCTTTCTTGATTGACTAGGTATAAAAAATTTACAAAGCATGTCTATAATAGTGGTGTTAGCTTGCCGAAGATGACATTGAATGAGGGAGAACATTTGTTTCATCATTTCTTCTCTATCAGTTGTATCTCATTCTAGTTGCCTTTTCATTTCCAAATGGTCAACTTTCTCTTGTTCTAATTCCTTTCTCATTCTCTCCACTTCAATTTCTACTTTTTTGGTTCATCTCTTCATCAAATGCATTCTTGATGAACTGCAAATACTCATTAGGAATTTTGTATGAGACTTCACTTGCCATATTATTTTCTTTCAAGCCAGATGCTTTCACATCCCTTTCAAAAAGTTTATTACATCCAGGCACTATGACTTCCATATCAGCCACGATGTCATCAAGAATTTGACAATCATTTTCCTTTTGTACTTCTTCAATGTGAGCCTATAAAAGAAAATTTACAGTCATGCTAATAAAAACATGCACCATATATTATTACAAAAACGTACTATAATCCTAATTTAACTAGAATAAGTCATTTTGACGAGAAGAACAAATAAACAATATAAAAAACAAAAGAAATAGAATCGGAAATAGATGTATTAAGCAATAAATATTAGCATCTTAATAAAAGTAGCCATCTATGGAAACAATTGTTATCCTCTGTTTCATTTTGCTATCGAAGGAAACAATTGTTAATTATAATTTAGAAATAATTTAGAAAATTTAAACAGTTTCTTAATAGATCATAACTCATTAAAGAACTTACCAACTTAGCATAAATACTTGCAAAGCTTTTAGGACGAACTGTGTGCATTTCAGTTTGTTGTTTTCTATTTTGAATATTTATTTTAGCAATTTGCTACACATTAAAGCATTATATTAATTAAATATCATGTAACTAATTTGTAAAAAGTACTAATAATTATCATACCTTCACATCTGAGCGATTCCAATAAGAAATACCTTGTTTCTAAGTTCTTGAAAATGTTCTTAAAGTAACTCATAAAAATTTCATTAGAAAATATATCTAAAAGAAATTTTGTTTCCATTATTAAAAATTGCTTAAAAAATATAACTCAAAATCTTTCCATGTATACATTGCCCTTTGGGATAACATGAGTCAGAAAGAATAACAAATATGATATTTGATAAATAGCTTAACCAAACGTCTAGGCATAGAAGTTGTATAGATTTTTTTAACTTTCCTATCACAACTATTAACATATTTATCCTCAACCAACTACATCTCAATTAGAAAGCATGAATATAGGGAACATTATGGTGTCACCTTTTTCAATATTCAAAAGCATAAGTTACCACTCCTACATTATTTATTAATAAAGCAGACAATGTAATCAAAAACAAAAGACTAAAAGCTGCATCATAACACAAGCATGCCATTTTCCACACTCAGTCAGAGTTTTAACATTTGTTGTATCTTTTCTAACATCTAGAAGAAAAATATGCTCCTTAAGCTAATTATTTGAAACAAAAACAACCACCATAGTTTAACTACGTAATTCAAAATTGTGGTCGTACTCACTGATAACTTACCACTCTGCGCAGAAACCACTTCTTTAAGATCAAGTAGCTCAATGCATTATTCTTTTTGGTTTCTTTACAAAACTTAGTCTATTCTGTTTAAGCCACCTCTTCTTCCTTGCCATTGTTTTAAGAAGTGTACTTCCTCGCTCTCTTGTAATCACACTATATTTCAGTCATAATTACTTATACAATGATAAAGGGATTATACTAGACAAACAATTCTCATAAAGGTGAAGAAAAACCAAGCTTGAAAGCTTTCCAAGAACCATAAGCAAGAGAGCTCGACAACTTCATTTTGGAAAAATAGAAACAAAAATACCATAAGCAAGGGAGCTCTATCACCTCTAAATTAATAATTAAAGCAAACGAGTGCATTAACTATCATGCTTAGAATAGGGAAGTATTAATTAGTTTTCACTTGCAAAATCACTCAACACATGATAGGAACAACCAAGAGCAAAAATATGCTTTTATTAATTTTCTCACAATTCCATGCACTATAAGAACATTTCTATCGTAAAGTGATGACATCTATTACCATCTAAAAGTGATGATATCCACTTTTATAGCCATGCTCTATTCGGCGGAATAAAAAAATAGTAAAATAGAAATTATCTTTCGGAGAGATGGCTGAGTGGTTGATAACTCCGGTCTTGAAAACCGATATAGTTCGCAAGGAACTATCGAGGGTTTGAATCCCTCTCTCTCCTTTTGAATAGATTTATATCTTTATTGGTTTTGACTCGATCAGTATCCTAAAGGTGAATGACTCGGCTATCCAACCTAGCCGAGCCAGAAAAAGTGGATTAGATCTGAATGAGTTGAAACGAAAAGAAAAAGGAATACTTTAAGTTTAAGTATATCATTCATATATGAGATCAGGAATATAAAAAAAAGATAGAAAAGGAATATGATGCCACCAGCACAATTGGAAAGTCTTCATTTAGTAGTTTCTGTCTAATGAAATCCACCTGTGAAAGTGCAACAGTAAATGGAGGTAAAGACTAAAAGGTTAAAAGTATTATAATTGTATAATTCCTTGTAAATTGTTCTTTGCAAGTTTCAGAAACTATAGGGAAGAAAAGTTGCTTTTCCAAGGTGGTATAGTTCATAGGAGATTGTTGTTCCAAAAATTCAAGAAGAGTAGTTATGTCAGTGAGCGGAGTTATTTAGTAATTTCTCCTTTTAACACGTTTAGTGATATAATTATTTATATACATTCATTTTCTTATACATATTTAGATGTATATGATAAATTTCATGAGATAAATATAGATTACAAATGAAATTATGATAAGATCATAATTATGAGTTCATATTGCATTTATGTATTACCCCTAAATTGTTCCTAGTCATTGTTTTATTAAGATTGGACATTAATAGAGCTTAAAAATACTTACTCACATTATGTTTCTTCCTTGTAAAGGAAGTAATCGATCTCATAGATTAAAATATAGAGATATTTAAACAAATATGTGGTTGATTATTAAAAAATCACTGAACTGACTTCATATGAGAATTTCTTTTAAAACATTCCGTGTGTGTCTATGAAAATTCTTGATGTGATGATCGAATAAGTGATTCTTTAACATAAGATCTCCAAAGTATTCCGTCCAGGGATTGTTATGTTTTAATACTACTTATGAACTATTCAAGGGTAGTTCAATTGGTAGTCGTTAGATATAACATGAACTACATGGAGATAGTTGAATGATCAATATATGATTCATCACCCTAAAGTGATTAAAAATAATGTTCACCTATTCTCAATTAGCATTGGTCAATGAAATCCTTAGCCAAGGTGGAATAATACTTTAAAACTGTTTTGAAATGTCATTAGTTAAATTAATTACTATTGGTGGAGAACTAACATGAATTAGCTCAAATAAAATATACATTAATTCAATACTCTATGTCTAATAAGAACATTGTATGATGAAATAATTGAATTATTTAGAAAAATCATGTATGAAAAGGTTATTCAAAACTACTTTAACATTCTTAAATAATTGGGTGGTCATTATGTGTTAGTTAAATATCAATGTTGTTCTATAAATATAAATTATTTTAGAGAATTAAAGGAGTTTAATTTATCTAATCCTAAATATAATTTATGATTATAATATATATCCATTTTAAACATATTTAGGAACCTAATAAGTCACACATAAAAAATGAATTGAAAGAATAAAAAGTGTTTTAATCAAGTTGAACTTAATTGTAAAGTTTGAGAAACTTTATGATTAAATATGAAACCTTTAATAAATAAGTGTCAATATCAGATGTTGAATCTTATTTAAGCAAAATTGATATTTAATTAGAATTAATGATAATTCTAGTTAAAGTTTAATTGAAATTAGAATTTTATTTCAATTAAATTTCTAACATGTCTATAAAACATTATAAATAGGCCTAGGCTTCGGGGAGTTAGCACTTCTTATCTAATCATCTCTGCAATATCTATAGAGTTGTCTCAACAAATTCTATAGACACTTATATGACTAAGGTGTTTGACATTAACTGATTTTAGAAATAGTTCGAAGGAAAAGATAAAAAAATATTATCAAACTTTACAATAAGGTACAAATTAATATTCATATTTTATTATATTTTAACTATTAACCATGTTATAAAATTTTAACTAATCTTAGGTTCAAGAAATTATAAAAAAAAGTTTCATTATTATTCCACCATGAGTGGATCAAAATTTTCCCAATTTCCTAACAATAAGTTAATATGCATTGTATCTACACCGTGCAACTCATCCAGATTGTCAAAGTTGTCACCTTTGTTAATAATCTTGATTATTTCTTTGATACCCAGTGCAATTGAACTTGAAAACAAGAAGCAACTAAATGAGCATAATGAAAAGAGACTAGGTTCACTCCAATGGTTGCACTAGTGATGCAAAAAGCATGAGTGGCTAGGCTATTGGTCAGGCTATAGGTGGAATGTTGTTAGACCCCTAAGTCTGAGATAGCAGAATCATGCAGGCATTGGCAAGCCTTGACCAATGTTCAGTACCCGGAATAACGGAACAAGGCAAAGACTTGCGAGGCAAGGGTGAAAAGGGGCAACATTAGGCGCTAACATGCATTTGTGAAAATTGGCAGAAATCTTCGATGAGATGCAAGATTCGGATGTGAGACCAAAAGAAGGTTTGAGATGGACATTGAGTGGAAGATTAGCTAGATCACATGCATGACGGGAATACACAAGAGTTCCAAGGTAACATAGCAAGTAAATCAAGCATGGTTTGAGTTTTAGTAGAGTTTCGGACCTTGTACCAGTTAACTTGGCTAAGGATGTGTTCTTGATGGACTAAGAACCTAATGTGTGCTCAAATTGATAGACTATGGCTAATGAAGATGGCATGGGAAAGCATTAGATGGACCTATACGCTATTGGCTTGGATAACTCATCATCAACGGATAGAGATGTATGGAGGATAAACATCAATTATAAAGGATAAATACCACAAGGGAGGATCATCTGAAGATAATGGACACCTTCGTGGATGAGGATAGATCATGGGTAATCTTTTATCTTGTTATTGTGATGTAGCTTAATCCTATTGGATAGAGTTCTAAATGGATGGGGATGTCATTCTATTAGTAAGGGTGATATAATTTGATAAGGACAAGATAAGATAAGATGTGATCTTAGCTATTATAGTTTTATTAGGATTCTAACTTTTTCATCTAGAGGTGCCTATAAATAGTTCATTTGAGCCTTGCTCTTCTCAATAAGAGAGTTTTGAGACATAGAGATTGAGAGAGCATCCTTTGTATACTTTGAGGGAAGTAATAAAGGTTGACATTTGCCATATCTCTTTCTTGCTCTTATTTTTGCCATAAATATTTAGTTTTTTGTAGTTTCTTACAAGGGTGTGAGAGTGAAACACTGCTAGGGTCATGAGGCATTCGAGAACAAGTAGGTCGGTCCACAAGGAAAGTTTGAATCTTGCTTTAATAGACCTAAGTGAGATTGTCGTACAACGGGGTTGGCACAACTAATGGATAAGTTGGTGCTTAAAGTGAAACCTTTGTAACAACTGGTATTGGAGCCAAATTTTGATATGGCGAGAGGCAGCAATTTGGCAGAGCATGTCAACCGAGTAGAGGCACTCATTGGGTTGATTCCTCAAGGGGAGGAAGAGGTGACGTCTTACAATACTTAATTTGAGATATTGGAGGCACAAATTCAACAATTGAAGCATTAAATAGCAGAGTTGATGAAGGAATAAAAGGATTCTAGATTCGAGATCAAGATCAAGATCAAGATCCCAAGGTGCATCGTTGCAACACAGGGTGTTGGATGAGCAGAAAGCACTTTGTTGAAGGTGCGAGAGATACATGTTTTTGATGACAAGCGGAGTGCCAAAGAGCTCAAAAATTTCTTAGGGGACATGAAACAGTACTTTACAGCAGCAAAGGTGATTGACTTAGAGAAGGTGTCGATCATGACGATGTATTTAGTGGACGATGCCAAACTATGGTGGAGAATGATAACCACCAACAGCATCAGTGTAGTTAAACCTCATATCAATACTTGGGAGAAGATGAAGAAGGAGTTAATGGATCAGTTCCTCCCCAACAACACTTTATGGCTCACGAGGGAAACTTTGAAGAGGTTGAAACAAGACAATTTAGCCCAATAATATGTGAGGAAATTCACATATTTGATGTTGAAAGTGCAGAACATGTCGGAGGAGGACAAGTTGTTCAACTTCATAAGCTGCTTGCAAGGTTAGGCACAAATGGAGCTTAAGAGGCAAAACTTGAAAGACCTTCCAAATGTGATAGCAAATGCGGAAGCCTTAGTGGATTTTCAAATGCCACCACCAATTCGAACCAGTTACTAAGGCAAGAAGAATGGTGGAACACAGAATAGCTCGAAGAAAGGCAAGGAGAAGGTAGATGAATCTTCTCAAGGTAAGTCCAAGAAATAATCAAAACGAGATATTACTTATTTCATTTTTTAAGGGTCACACTTTGCTCATGAATGCCTAAGATGGAAGGTGGGTGAGGAGAAAGTAAATACCATGTCATGAAGGATCAAGAAGAGGGAGAGGAGGACTCGATAAAATTTTTTTGCTTCAGTAGTTATACTAAGCTGGGCGCAATAGAACTTGTGAAGGAATGTTAGAACAAAAGCAAGGATGAACCTGATAGAGAGGGAATATGGTACGTGGGAGATGTGCCAATGATAAAGGAGTCTTCAAGGAAACCAAATTCAAAGGAGTGTCCAAAGATTATTTCAACAAGGGCATCGAGTTCTTCTAGTGGGGTTGGTTTATCAGACCCCTAAGTCTGAGATAGCAGAATCATGAGAGCATTAGCAAGCCTTGACCAATGTTCGATATGTGGAACAATAAAACAAAGCAAAGACTTATAAGGAGGCAAGGACGAAAAGGGGCAATGTCAGGCACTGGCATGCATTCGTGCACATTGGCAGAAATCTTCGACGAGATGCAAGATTTGGATGTAAAACCAAAAGAAGGCTTAAGATGGACATCGAGTGGAAGTTAGATGGATCATATGCATGACGGGAATATGCAATTCTAAGGTAACTTAGTAAGTAAATCAATCATGGTACGAGTTTTGGTAGAGTTTCAAACCTTATACTAGTTAAATTGGATAAGGCTGGGTTCTTGATGGATTAAGGACTTAGTGTGTGCTCAAATGGATAGACCATGGCTAATGGATTTAGAATAGGAAAGCATTGGATGGACCAGTGTGCTATTGGCTTGGATGACTCATCATCAATGGATAAAGATGAGGAGATCTTGGATGATGTGGCGGATAAGACCATAAAGGATAAACATCAACTTTAGAGGATAAAGACCACAAGGGAGGATCATATAAAGATAGTGGACATATTCGTGGATAAGGATAGATCATGTGTAACCTTTTATCTTGTTATTGTGATGTAGCTTAATCCTATCCGATAGATTCCTAATTAGATGGAGATGTCATTCTATTGGTAAGTGTAATGTAATCTAATAAGGATAAGAAAAGAAAAGATAAGATGTGATCATAGCTAGTAGAGTTCTATAAGGATGCTAACTTTGTCATTTAGAAGTGCCTATAAATAGCTCATTTAAGTCTTGTTTTTCTCAAGAAGAGAGTGTGTGAGATACAGAGATTGAGAGAGTATCCTTTGTATACTTCGTCGCAAGGTTACACGCGCTTAGTTTTTCTATTTATAACCTTGGTAAATTCCGCAAGCACATAAGTCGTTCGTATAGTACCCAAGGTATCGATCCCATGAGGAAGCCTAATCTAAAATTACAATAATTCAAATTAAGTAAACTAATGCAAAAAATAAATTAATCAACAATTAATTCAAAAATTGAGTTGCAAAAATCTAAATAAGATAATAACTCACACAAAACTAATACAAAACCTACCTAGAAACTACTAAGTGAGAGAAAGGGGGATTTGATTCGAAATTAACAAAAATCTATTTAATTATGCAATTCTCGACTTGACAAGTCTAGACAGTCCTAGAGTGAATTACTCTCTCTCGAGTTATAATTTTTAACCGTAATTGATGATCCCTAATTTAAATTATGGAATCGCGATCTCTAGATTCGCGATTGGCCTAAAACCTAAATTAGTTCTAAATTGTCTATTAAACTACTGAGAATCTATACTCGATCTCTTGTTACACGACTCTACTGGTTCGATTCAATTCAATTTTAAACTTATCAATTCAACTAACTCTCGTTAGCCCAAATTGATTATGCTCCCTCGGCTCACCCTCTTAGTTTATTGCCCAATTATTAAGAACAGAATTTGAATCACAATTAAATCAAAAGAAACACAATCAAATAAACTTTATTAATCTCAAGAACTAAAAACCCAAAGGTGGGTATAGAAACAATCTCAACATTCAACACAATACATTCTCAACACTTATTTCAATTATATACATGAATAGAACTGAAATAAATGAAAAATACGTCGGGAACGAAGATGTGGAGTCGGAGATAGCGAGAAACCATATATTCTGGGAAGTACGTGCGTTAAGCAATTCTTTATGTCTCTCTTCCTTTGTCTCCTTCCTCAATCTCTTGACTTCTTGATCGGTGTGTGGTTGAGTCTTTGGAATACTCCCTTGGAAACTGAATCAAAAAAAAATTAATTCCAAGGATTGCAATATAGAGTGCAACCTTGGGTCGTCTCACTTAATCGGAACCTAGAGCAAAT
>JAOQMS010000005.1:16237808-16251930 GCA_027563885.1 Erythroxylum longipes
ATATCTGTGTAATATAATATTTATTAACAAAAGTGTTAATTTATTATAATAATATGTAGATAAATATTTTAGATTAATTTGTATAATATATTATAATAATATGCATGTGAGTGATCTTAAAAAAGATGCACAAAGTAAATTGTAAGCTTATTTTTTTACTCAAAAATGGTGGAGTTTTTCGACCTAACAAATTGTCTAAAAGTGAAAAATATCGACAAAGAAAAACATCTAAAAGCTTACATAAAGCATCTAAAATAGCATTTATGTGTCTAAGAAAACTATCGAAAATGTATGTTTTTGATGCATCTATATGTAAATAGATTTTCGAAGCTTAGATTTTTGACGCGTAGATGGGTAAAAAATGTATGTTTTTTCGACACATCTATATGTCTAAGAAAACCGTCGAAAGTAGTTTTGTGACACTTGTTTTTTCGACACTTTATAAAGCGTTTAAAATTATTTTTAAGATGAAAAAAAGCTTCTAAAAACTTCACCTTTTGTGTCTTTAAACTCCATATTTTTTTGTAGTGAAAAGGCACATCTTTTACTTACAAATGGGTTAAGGGTCTAACAATAAGGGGAAAATCCTTGATGAACCGTCTGTAAAACCCTGCATGACCAAGGAAAGCTCGGATGCCCTTAATGTTGGTGGGAGGGAGTAACTTTTCAATCACTTCGGTCTTTGCTCGATCCACTTCAATCCCTTTACATAAGATCCTATAACCTAATACAATCCCCAGTTGGACCATGAAATGACACTTCTCCTAGCTTAGAACTAGATGAGACTCCTCACATCTTTGAAGCACTCTGTCTAAATTAAACAAACAATCATCAAAAGAATATCTAAAGACAGAGAAGTCATCCATAAATACCTCCATGAAGTTCTCATTTATGTCTGCAATAATGGCCATCATACACCTTTGGAATGTGGTAGGTGTATTACATAACCTAAAAGGCATCCTCCGATAAGTGAAAGTCCCATAAGGATAAGTGTAAGTGGTCTTTTCTTGATCTTGTGGGTATATGAACACCTAATTGTATCCTGAGTATCCATCAAGAAAACAATAAAATGCATGGCCAGCCACCCTCTCAATCATATGGTCCACAAAAGGTAAAGGAAATTGGTCTTTCTTGGTGACCAAGTTAAGCTTCCTATAATCAATACACTCTCCAACCCGTGATGGTCCTAGTAAAAGTCTGTTCAGCTTTCTCATTTTCCATTACTGTCATACCTCTTTTCTTAGGCACGCACTGCACAGGACTCACCCACTCACTATCTGAAATGGGGTAAATAATCCTCGCATCCAAAAGCTTCATTACTTCATTCTTTACAACCTCATTCATGTGCGGATTTAACCTTCTTTATCTCTCCCTCACTGTTTTACATCATTCCTCAAGTTTAATCCTATGCATCACCATATTGGGGCTAATCCCCCCTAATATTAGCAATTTTCCATGCCATTGCTTTCATCTGCTTCATAATAATCTCTACCACTTTCTTTTCTTGCTCAAAATCCAATGAGTTGGATATGATGATGGGTAAGGTGTGGTCCTTACCTAAGAAAGTATATCTTAAGTGAGAAGGTAAGGGTTTTAGGTCTAAAGTGGGTGCCTTAACAAGGAGGGTGGTGAAAGGGTATCCGATCTCTCTAACTTCTCTTGCTTACTCCCCTCACATAACTCTTCTTCATTCACACTTTTATCCATATTCACTTCAACAACTTCTGCAACCTCCTTTTCAACTTCCTTCACACAATCATCTACAATATCAATCTTCATACATACAGTACTGTCCATCGGTTTCTTTAAAGTTTTAGACATATTAAATTCAACCTGTTCATCATCAATTCTCAAAATAAGTTTCCCTTCATACACATCAACTAATGCCCTACTAGTATTCCTAAAGGGTTTTACCCAAAATCAAAAGACAATTTCTATCCTCTTCAAAAACCAACATAAAAAAATTCACCAGAATGATAAATTTATCTACTTTCACAAATACATCTTCGACAATTTCGAATGGCTTCTTGATGGATTGATCTGCAAGTTGAATGAGCATAGATGTTGCCTTGACGTCTCCTAAGCCTAGTTTCCTAAAAATAGATAAAGGCATCAGATTAATACTGGCACCTAAGTCATATATGCATTTAGCAAATTCAAAGTCACCAACAACATATGGAATCGTAAAACTTCCTGAATCTTGTAGTTTTGATGGCAAGTTGCTTGAAATGATTGAACTATAATTTTCTGTAAGGGTCACCATTTGATTGTCCTCCCAAGTGCATTTGTGTGTGAGTATATCCTTGAGAAACTTCATATACTTGGGCATGCACTCCAATGCTCCCACCAATGACAAGTTAATCTGAAGCTTCTTCAACTTCTCCAAGAACTTAGAGAACTGAGTGTCTACCTGATGTTGTTTCACCCTTTGTGGATATGGAAGTTTAGGCTTATAGGTGGTGGTGGAACTTATGGCTTCTCTTCTTCTTGCTCTTCCTCCTTCTTCCCTTCTATGTCCTTGCCCTTCTCCTTTGTTTGACTCTCTTGTTGCACACTTGGTTCTTCTAGTTGCTTACCATTCCTAAGTGTGATTTCCTTGAATTGTTCCTTTGGATTTGTCTTAGTGATGCTGAGTAGGCTACCTACATTTCTAAAAGATAAGGCAGTAGTAAGTTGGCCTACCTAAACCTCTAAATTATGGATGGATGAAGCATTGTTCTTTAAGATTGCATCCTGGCTTGCAAACATTTGTTTTTAGTACTCTTCTTAGGTTGCAAATTTGGAGTTCATTGAGTTCATCGCATCCATCATCCTATCCATCTTGCTCTCCAAGGCTCCAAATCGATCTTTCTGAAATCTGAGAGCTCCTGGAGGTCTTGCTGGGCCACCTACATTATTAGAACTCTAAGAAAAATTTGGATGATTTTTCCATCCTGGATTATAAGTGTTGGAGTATGGGTTGTTACCTCTTTATTGTGATTGGCCCAAGTAATTTACCTGTTCTGTGCCACTGGCTCCTAACAAGAAACACTCTATTATGCAATGGTTGTCTTGCCCACATAACTCGCATTGGGTTTGCATGGCTTTGACTGTGAATGAAGATGCTCCTTGCATATTGTTCAACTTCTGAGTGAGAGTGATAATCTAGTCTTGCAAGGCTGTAACATAATCAATTGGAATCATGCCTTTTTGTTCCCTTGTGCCTTACCTACTCCTTTCATTTGACCACGTGCAATTATTACTAGCCAACTCCTCTAAAAGATCATGAGCCACCTCAATGGTTTTCCTCATCAAAGACCCTCCAGCAGCTGCATCAATGGTCCCTTTTGTAGAATATCTAGAGTAAGAACTCTCTTGGAAAGTTGTGGCGTGGGTAGTTTCGTTGCAATTCTTTGAACCTCTCCCAAGATTCATGTAAGGACTCCCCATCATTTTGATGAAAGTTTGTAATCTCCTTAATGATCCGAGTAGTCTTTGTCAAAGGGAAGTACTTGGTAAGGAAGGCTTAGGCTACATGCTCCCATGTGATAATCTGAGATGCACTAAGTGAGTTGTACCATGCCTTGGATCGATCTTGTAAAGTGAATGGAAATAATCTGAGCCGCACAGCATCATTAAACATCCCATTAAATCTAAAAGTATCACATATCTTCAAGAAGTTTGCTAGGTGGGCATTAGGATCTTCAATTGATAACCCATAAAATTGAACATTATTCTAGAGTATGTTGAGGAGTGCAGGCTTGATTTCAAAATGGTTTGCTTGAACTGTAGGCCTTGTAACTCCTTGTGGACTAAAATGGGTCTCATAAAATCCATCAATGTTCTCTCGGCCCCTCCTAGTTCTCCTTCTTCTGCCATATTCCTTTGTAATGTCTCTTTGCGCTTAACTCTTCTTAGTTCTCTTCCGTGTCTTATGATATCAAATAGCTCTTCTTCACTAAACTCGGTAGATCTTCTTGTACTCTTTGTGTTTAAGCACCTGCAAATTCACAAGGAAAAGTATCAAAAACTCTTAAATCAAAGTCACCTAAACTAAACAAGATGCTAGACAAATCAATACCCAGCAACGATGCCAAAAACTTGTTCATTCAAAAACCAAACTATTAATTTCACGTAAAAATCGCAAGTATATAGGTCGTTACTTGTAGTTAAAAGCGGATATCGTCCTACAAAGATTGATGTTAAACACCACTCAATTTAGGTTAAGCTTTGTTTAAGAAAACGATTTCAAAAAATTAAAAACTGGAAATTAAATAAAATTTAATTAAACTAGCAATGAACACCCAATTAAGGCAAAGTGCAGTAATTTGATGGCTAAGGTTTAAAATTAGGAGTTACTCTATACCTATTTTGCTTTCCTCTTGTATTCTTGATCTAATTATGCTTGACCCAAGATTTTCTAATGTTCAACTACTCTCTTTAAGGCATAATTGGCTTACCCTAATTGAATGGATTAGAATTAGTTATGCTATCTCTAGACTTACTAACTTTTCCTGATCCTACGGCAAGATTTTAAGCACTCTTATAGGTGATTTTTAACAGACAGCTAAGATCTCTCTTCAACTATTTAAAAAACCTGAATATTTATTAGATCCATTAGAAGCTAACTCTCGTTACACTACCCAACTCAAATAACCACACTCACCCTCTCAGTTATAAGCACAATAAATATCACAAAACGTTTTTCATTGCATCAAAAACAACAAGAGTTCCACAAATAGTTCAAGAACAACTCCTACAAAGTGTTTAGCTACTCATATTCGTGAACAATCCAACAAAGCCCATGTTTTTCATACTAAAAGTTATAAGGAGAAAAGAATAAAAACTGGGTAAAGTCAAGGAATCTTTCTCTCTACTCCAAAAAGTTAGAAAAACTCTAAAGTTTGATGTTGTCGCTACTTTTCCAAGATGGATTCTGTGTTTTCCTCTTTGGCTAGCCTCTAAAAGACTCACTTTTTCTATTTTTGGTGTGGTCTGCTAATGGATGGAGGCTCCTAAGGTTTAGAGCTTTTTATATGTCAAAGGGAGGGTCAAACCACTTAAAAGCCCGTGTTTAACATGATTTTGGCAAGTTTCGCCTGTCACCCTCATACACAAGCACGGTCGTGACAGAGAGGTATTCATCTGTAGTTGCACGATCGTGACAGAAAGGTAGTCGTCTGTAATTGCATGATCGTGCACTGCTATCTGACAACTTTCTGCACTCTTCACTCTGTTGGCCATAACTTCCTCTCCAAACCTCCAATTGACTTGAAATTTGAACTGCAAGCTCCTCACACATTGTCCTTCCTCTCCAACAGATTTCATTATCATCTAAATTCTCTAAGTCTGTTCAATGGTACCATTAAATCACCTGTACCACATCCACAACTGCAAATCCGATACTTGCAAAATTTATCAACAAAATACATCAATCCATCCTAAAAAGTAAGCTCCAAAATTACCCTCAAACGCTAGATAATGTAAAAAAAAAAACAACTAAACAATTCAAAGATCAAGAAAAGATGCAAAAGATGTTAAAGATCAAATAAACTAGAACTAAAACACACAAAGCACTTTAAACATATGAAAACACACTAGAACATAACCTAAAAATACACTTATTAGCTGATAGTGGGTCCAAAATCCAAGGAGTTGGTTTAATCGACAATAGGGAATCCGATCCCCCTCTCGTCGCTTTACTCATCTCTAAGACTATGTTTGGTTCGAGATTTTATAATATAATGGAGTGAAATGTAATATTATTACATCGTTTAAATTAAAGTTTTATAATGGGATGAAATATAATAAAATGAAAGGTAAGGATTTCATATTACATCTTGTTCTATAGAAAACTTCCAATTTAAAGAGTTTAGAATAAAATATAAAATAATACACTATATTATATTATAATTTACATATCAATCTATTATAAACAATTTCATTATATTAAAAATTGTCTTCCATTTATATTTGATTATATTATAAATAATTTCATCTCATTAAAAACTTTACAACTAACCAATCTAACCACTAATGCAAAGTCCTTTCGTCATTAGCCTAACGCAAAGTCCTTTACTCAACCCAGCCATTGTCCTTCTGGGCAACTCTTTACACTTCTTCACTCTTACACTCCCCGTAAACAAACAAACCCAAACCCACTTTTGCAAGAGTAATCATTATTCTAAACACTATATAATTCTTTATTACATTTGTTCCAAGAAAATTTACATGTCATCTTCGTAACGACAAAGTCCCCCGTGAAGTGTACAAAACCAAAGCTAAAACATACAGTCTTTAGTGTGAAACATAAAAATAAACTAAACTCTACCACTTGATACATGAACCCCCGTACCATAATCACTTTGCATAACATCATTTCTATCATGATTTTAAGCCTCGAGATGCATCTTTCTATAATATCTTTTTCCTACTCGTGACCATCACACGAGAGTTTTGCATGCACTTGTTTGGGGGTCCCATATAGCCGGCAACATAAACTTCCTTCCATTGAGGCCGTGTGCGTTGTAGCTGGCACCGGTGATCTTATCCACAAGGACTCGACCCGGATAGCCCGGGTAAGACCCTGACCCGAAAACCCCGGTGCAAGCAGATACTGCCTCGAGCGGGGCTGTGGGTGGGCCCTGGAAGTAGCCACCGTTAAACGGGTTGGTAACGGTGTTAGCCAAGAGGGTCGCCAGGTTGATGATCATGCCGTCAACTCCTACATCGCCGTTGGGCGCCACCAACGGAGGAGTCTGTGGACCGTACAGAGGCTGGTGAAAAGGCCAAGCACATTGGCCTGGGCACTGAGTCTCCGAGTTACCGACCCAAACGTAGGTACCCCGGGCCGACCCGCGAGAGGAGCCATGAGTCCCACACCTGCTCATGCAAAACCCATCAACGGCAACGTCTTTGGAAGTCAAAACCACGTTGATGGTGTCAATGGCGAAGTTAACTTTAGAGGCCAGAGCCAGTAAATGCGTGGTTTTAAGAAGCTTCCCAAGCGTGTACTCCTCGTGCAGGATTTGGTGGCCGACCTTAAGCGTGCGTGAGCCTCCGTGGTACTTCGAGGTGGTCCGCCACCACAAAGAGGCGGATGGCAGCGGAGCTCTGTTAGGGGTCAGAGAGTTGACAAAATCAACGATTATGGAGCGTTGGATGGGAGTGAACGTGCCGTACCAGATAAGATTAACGGTGATGTTGCCATTCAAGAGAGCTCCGTTGTGGTACTTGAGAACCAGAGGCTGTTCTTTTACTAAAACCGAAATAGAATGGTTGATGACGAAACAGAAGAAGAGGAGGAGGAGAGTGGCAGAGTGGTAAATAGAGGCCATAATTCAGGTCAAGCTAGCAGTGGCCAGAGAAAGCAGGTTGGGTTTGATATATTAGTGAGAAGGGAGACGAGCTTATATATTTGTGTGAAGGGCAAGGCAGACGGCTGGTTGAGGGGCATTGTGTCAACGTCGATACGGTGCAACGTGGAAGGCTATAATTGGTTGACAGGTGTGAAGTGGAGTATTGCCAGGCTGTAAGTTTGGTATAGTCTATAGGGTAGAGGTTCAGACTCCAGAGGAGGCTATTATATGAAGCCGAGGGTGATGGTGATGTTAGAGAGTTCTAGTCTTCATCTTCTTTTTTTAAATAAGACTCCTTCATGCCTGATGATAGTCACGAAAAAAATAATCTTGATCGCAACCAGGGTTCTCTTTTTTATATATAATTAATAAAATTTAACCCAATATACTAAATTTCCAACTTGCAAAGCTGTCTTCCATCTTATTTTACTTAAAATAATCGAAAAGTTGTGTTTCAAATGAAAGTGACCCAATATTCTGTTTTACGCAATGCAAAGTATATAATGAACCTTATAAGTCAATAATTGGTCTACTTGCGGAACCAAACTATAATAGTAAATTACTGTTGATGATGGGATAACTCGATTACTATTAACATTACTACTCACGATAGCACTGACTCATGGTTAAGGCCATTGTTTCATTGCCAATACAATTATTTTCCTAATAAATATTTGATTTGAACGTGAAATAGGACGCCCTTATCCTCCAAGACTAAAAGGCCAGGATTAGAATATGTTTTTTATTTAATTTTTATAAAGGTCTGCACATGACGTCATTAATTCAATGAACCACTGTAGTTTGTGCTGCTTGATTCATCGGGTCTCTTGTGTATAGTGCAGGAGCTACGGCGTGACGCGGGACTATCATAGGAAGTGAATGATTGGAGAAGGAGAGTAGTGGGGGACCCACTGGTCTGTTTGATGCTGTGCTGCTGTGGCATGCGTATGTTGACCGAAACAACTGCTATATATTCTTTTTCTACTATTGTATCCCTTTGCATAATTTATCGTACAGGTTTGTTTCTTTTGAATGATAATAGACGAGACTCAAGATTGGGATTAACCTAAATTCAACCCAGAAGTTGAAACCTTAGGGCTACGACTCTCTACCTTAAGTCTGGGAAATGAAATCAAACTAAGCTTGCGCTCTATTTTCTAGGTTACTCTCAATACATAAAAACTAATGTAATAAACTAATAAAATGTTCATTAAAATTAGAGAGAAAGACTTAATAACCTTTTTCTAACCATGTAAAATAACTTGAAGACTTCTCTCTTTCAACAGATTAAAATATATGATTCAGGGTTCGGGTTAATTAGCTTATTTTACAAAAGCTTGTTAATTACATCTTTTAAATGTGATAAAAGAAGGCCAAAAGGGACGCAAATGCTTTGGCAAAACGACGAAAGAATGGTGGGGGTGGTGGGGGAGCTTTAAATGACAGGCTAAAAGTACGGTCATAGTGTATGAATCGCCGGACACCGCCTTTTCCCGGTTCAGAAACGCCATTCTAGAATTGGGCCGGTTCCGGCTCTTTTTCAGTTTTTGCTGGACGTGACGTGATTTTTCCATTATCATCAATAAATCAAACTTTCCCTTTCACCAAAGTAGAAATTGAGCAATTCGAGGCAAAGAGGCAGTTTAGTTTTCCTTCCCACAAAAAATTATAGTTTCATATAATTCGAAACTTACAGGCGATTTAAGAATCGGACGGTTAAATGATGTCTAGTGTTCCCTCTTCAAAGGTCAGTGCTAACAGGTATATTCTCTCTTTAAGTTGAAGGAAAAGCAAATCCACCTTAGATCTTGATGATGAAATTAAATTAATGAGGATTGAAAAATAAATGTCCTCCGTTTCTTTCTTCTGATAATTCTTCAATAAAACCTAGTTGAAATTGTGGTCTAGTTATTATGAGATTAAGTTAATGATAGAACATTGACATGATTAAAACAAAAAAGCTACCCAATTTTTAATCAAGTATACTTACTTTTTTGAGTTAAATGAGTATATTATAAAGTGTCTTATTGAAATGGAACGAATGGAGGAATTTTAGGCTATTATTCTTAGAGTGTTCCGTTAATAAACTTTCAAGTATAATAATAATTTGTAGATAATGCATCTTAAATAAATTATTTAATAAGTTAATGACTTAAGTAAATTATTTCGAAGTCCCGAAAAAGCTTTCAACTCTTCAAAACTAACCAACTATTTCATAAATAACTCATTTGATAACCTTAAGTAACTTATTGTTGAATTTAAAACTTTATTCTAATAGAAATATTAAAAAAAAATCATTATAGAGGGTGCACATATTGATCTATTATGATACATGATTTATTTGAGTTATTATGATTTGATTTTTTATTTCAAACCATATATATAATTGTCATTTACTTGCCTGTAGTATCGCTTAACTATTATATAAGACTTTTCGTCATATTATGTTCATGTTTTGTCTGTTTAAAATTTTAAATAATATTATATTAGAAATTAAAATTTTTAACAGAACATAGTTTTAAATAAAAATAAATAGAAAAAATAATGAAATATGTTAAAGGAAATTGTTAGATAATTTTTAAATATGAAAATTGAAATAAAAAATCATACGACGTGGATGCCAATGTATTTAATCCCTTTATTTATATAATGAAAAATCAATACTGTTTACAACTGGATCCACGGATTAATTTTTTTATAAAAAAAACTTCTGTATTTGCAAAATCAAGCCCCAAGTTAAATCTGTACACAAATGTTATTCTCTCACTTTGAAACAGTTCCCAGTAACAATGGAAGGAAGTTTTACTTGTACTGACCGACAGAAACATATAATAATTGTGATATGACGTGATTGAATCATATCATGTACGTTGGGACGGTGACAGGCACAAAATTTGACACTTAAAAATTTTTAATTGGGAAAAATAATAAGTAATTGGATTAAGCCACGATAATTTCTTATGATTTGCTCCCTTTACATTATATTGAAAATTTATTTAGTGAATAATTAGAATAAAATAAAATTTTAGCACATCAACTGGGTTAAAAACTAAAAAGAGAGGAAGAATGAAGCAGACTAAAACAGGCGACGAATGGGGAAAAGGAACAGAAAAGAAACGTGTGAATCACGTGCAGACACTTGAGAAAGAAGTGGGAAACCAGAAAGGGTAGGGGTCAAAATTGGGTGATCCAATGATTACGTAGGACCCTCTGTAATTGCTCAGCGGTCAGCCGGCAGGGTAACTTTTAACATTGTTTGTGCTTTAAAAACGTGCTAAACACCTAAACTTGTTCGCCATGGCCCATTATGGACATGTGTGCAAACTGCTAAGCATTGCACAAATTTATCAGAGTCCTAATAAAAGGACACCTGTAGTATTTTAGTTTCCTCCGTTTTCTTTTTAAGCTTCCCTCGTCTCTTCTAGGTATCATATATTTTCGTAACCAAAATAATTGTTCTTTGATTTTATTAAAACATCTTTTTCACGATAGTTTGGACATTGGCTTTCTATATTTAAAGTCAAAAAATGACTTTTAGGTCTAGCCACAGTTATTGCCAAAAGTAAAACTGAGGGGCGCTTGGTTCAAAGAGAGAAATGAGAATGAATATAGTGAAGAATAAGAATGAATATAATCATTATAATTATAATGGTTGGTTAAAATAAAGAAATGATTACCATTACTATTGATAGTGGTTAGTTTGTTAAAAATGTTGAGAAATAAAAATTTATTAAAATTTTGTTTTATATCAAAATTTAAATATATTTTAATTGATTATATTTAATTTATGGACCCTATTTATAATGACATAATGTCTAAAATCACGTATATTGCAATATTTCCTTTCCGATAGCTCTTGAAGAAAAAAATATTCTAATATTTTCTTGCATCAACTTATTATTACTGATGTAATATCCTTAAATATAGTTTAATCATCCAAAATATTATATAATTCATCAATATAACCATAATATCCATCATTCCATTGCTATAATAAAATCAAGTAACATAGTTTAATACAATTTACATTCCTTTAATAATGCAAATGATGTAAAATATTAGAGCTATACACAATACCTTAACCAAAAGCCTTCAAATGATGCAAAATAACCAGGTTAATACTACAAATTTTGTTTCCATTAGAACTACAAAATTCCCACCTAATACAAGATAACCTGGTTAGGCAACATCAATTGCATCATGAGTTTATAATACTTACAAAAATATTAATATGCTTTCTCGAATGATTTATAGACTAGATAGATAGAGGAATCCAAGTAAATAAGACCTTTTTAAATGACTTGGCAAAGCGAACAAGACTTGAACTTTAGCAGGATCATTACAGAATAACAAAGCAGCCTTACCAACATCCATTTTAGATATGCTAATACTAATAAGCTCACTGATAAGTTCTTGCATCTTCTCATGAGTTAAGGAATCAGATTTAGACTCTGCAATAAAAGCATTTGTAACAGCTGCATATTGTGAGGCCATTTGTTCACAAATAGTCTCAAACTTAACAGTGAAGCTGTCTAACCTTGACTCAATAGTATTTTGAAGTGTTGCTGGTTTTTTCTTCTTGTAAGACATTTCCTTTCGTAGTGACAGGTTTTTTCGCCTTTTTATTCCATGGCTAATTGAAGGAATAGCTAAGGATCCTTGTGTATCAGATACCACAAGTTCATCTCCACTATCCGATGAAGAACACACTGTCATATTCTATGGACTATTAGCCTTAGCACTTGCTTTAGCTATATCCTTAGTTTTGAGTCTCGTCGCTCTATCTTTGCCCCACACCATCTCCAATTTCCGCAAATATGGGAATTTAAAGTTCCACAATCCAATTGCATTCTTGTGATTCTGTAAAAAAAGAATTACAAAAAGAAGAAGATTAAAAATGCAATAACAAGAAAATGTAATAATTATGAGAAAAGAAACTATTAAAATAAGAGTTCAATCAACTTTTGAGTTAAATCTCCTTACCAAGCACCATTCATCAAACCATTGTTTCTCACAATTGATCTTATGCTCAACATCATCCCACTGACAACCACTTTGCATACACATTTCAGAAAATAGATTGTACTTATTTTTTAACCATTTAATATTAGAGTCAATGCGGGGATCGACATCTTTATCAAAATTGGGAATCTTGCTCAGCAACATCTTGTGCACTTCAACCATGTAATTGTTCTTAAACCCCCTATCTACTTTCCATAAAGGATCACAAGCTAGTTCCTACAAAACGTCGACCAAAGCTTCAATCTCATCATCCTTCCAATACTGCTTATTCTTGCCCAGCACACGGGCAGGTACACACGGGCAGGTATAGCCATTCTTAATAAAAGTACGACAATGTAAGAGTTATCAAAGAAATAACATATAATAAAATTAACTTTGCCGAAAATTCTAACTACAACGATGTAATCTAATAACTCACGAACACATAGTCAACCAAATAGAGATGTTCACATGGGTGAATTTCAAAAGTAATCGAATAACTCTCAGTTATATATTACTAATTGTAAACAAACAGAGATGTTAAACATTCAAGTATATTAATCAAAATCAAAACATTTCAACAATTTAATAAGTAAATGAAACAAACATATCTTAAATTACTAATCTACATCATTGTCATTGGATCTAGTTGTCTATATATTATACATGTTGGTTGCCATATTATTCCTAAATGTCAACTACTCATCAGTTGGACTAATTTGTGTAATGTGTTCCATTTCATCATCTTCATCACTCTCATCTCCCTCACTCTCCTCTTCATCTTCAGTGATTGACTCTTGTGGATCAAAGCTCATGAACTTGCGAATCAAGTTATGTAGAAGGGAACAAGCCATTATAATGCGAACTTGAGTTTGAACTGAGAAAAATGAAGGGGATGCAAGGATCTTCCATCTTCCTTTCAACAATCCAAAGCATCTCTCAATAACATTGCTTACTTTGGAGTGTTTCATATTAAAGTATTCCTCTGTCATCTCTAGTCGATGGTCATCGAATTCTTTCAAATGATAGCGTTGCCCTCGATATGGAGCAAGAAATCTATTTGCATTGCAATATCCAAAGTCAACCAAGTAATAATATCCTTCATAATTAAACAATAAGTTATGATTGAGCAACATAACTCAAAGAGAAATGAAATTGGATATTGTAATAGAAAATTACCTCGAGGGACTCGTAGACCATGAGGCCTTGAGATTGCATCTTAAAGCACACGACCATCGTGTGCAGAGCCCTCCTAACAAAGCAATACATATATGAATTGCATGTTTGGGCAACAAACACCTAAAACATTTGTTGAAATACATCCTTTTTTTGTGCGATATCGGGGCTTATCTTCATTAGGAGGTGTAACTTTAATTAGTTTCCCATCTAAGGCTCCTAGGCAACCCTACAAATTAAAACTAAAAGGTGATTTCGCTCATAAAAGTTATGATATTAATGTTATAGGTTAATTATAGTGTTCAATTACCTGAAAACATTTCCATCTCTCATCTTAACAATCTTGAGTAATAGGCTCTGGCTTTTTGAGCAAAATATGATGCAATCTTATAATTGCATGAAGAACTTGATGAAATTGCCGACTTACGATTTCTTTACTACAGAGAAAAAGTAGGCTTATTGTCCTACTCTTTTTATGGTGAGCTAAGGTGTATATGAACATTACTACAACCTCTTCTAAGGATGTGTTCTTAGTGTCTTTTAAACCCCCAACATCTCTTACCATATCACACAATATCCTAAAGGTTGCTCTATCCATACGAAGTTCA
>JAOQMS010000005.1:16252030-16270552 GCA_027563885.1 Erythroxylum longipes
AAAAATTAGAATGAGATCTAATAACTCTACTCCTTTATGAAAAAATTAGAATGAGATCTAATAACTCTACTCGTTTCCTGCCCACTTTTAAGTAAGTAAAAGAAACTAGTTACACAAACGGGATTTAAATTGCAATCAAAGAAAGGCCATCTCCACAACGCATAGATCAAAAAATAAAAATGTAAAATTGGCCTGCATTAGTCAAGTTATAACATCATAAAATAAGTAGATATGTTGTAATTGAAGTCCCATTTTATAATAGAGCTACTGAGATTGTAAATGAGAGTATGACCCCAATTCACTACTAGTGATATCACGATATACAGGTATTATAAAGCATACAAAAGGACTAAATACAAGTAAAGCGAGACAACACATAAAAAGGACTTACTAATACATAACTAAATCTCAAATTTAATCTAATATCTCCATTAAACATTATGTCAAAGTTCATATTTTCATGGTCAACAAGGTCAAGAGTACATAAGTTGTCTGAATATCTTAAACTCATATGCAAAAATATTTTAGATAAGACTAAATAAAATCACCAAGATGATAGTCATATACTTAGATCCATTGGATAATTGTCAAGATCTTGTTGAAATTGTAAAATCCTTGCAATATGATAACTATACTACACATAAATTCATTATTAGTATTTGTATGATAAATGGTGTGAAATATGAATTTTTAATTTCACCTACTAATGATATTTACTATTTCTGTTTTTTTAACTTATGCATAGTAGAGCATGTCTAAAAGTAGGAGAAGATGGCTTGGATCACTGTCTTTATTAACGTATGTGTAGTAGAGCATATCTAATAATATTTGCTATTTCTGTTTTTTAACTTATGCGCAGCAGAGCATGTCTAAAAGCAAGAGAAGATGGGCTGGATACTTTATTAATTCATTGATCAAATACGCATCATAAACACACCAAATGCATATGCAAGGACGTAATGCTCTGATGCTTGTCATATGCTTTTAATGTTCTTCATGCATCACGATCTCTTCATGCATCACGATATATAGGTATTATAAAGTATACAAAAGGACTAAAAACAAGTAAAGAGAGACAAGCCAGGTGCATGAGTATAATTATCACAACCAATTCATCAATCTTGCTGGTCAGAGAATATAATAAGATCCAGCATTAAGCTACCAGATAAAAATATACTCCAAAAACAATTCATATGAACCATAACAACAAAAAACCAAACGAACCCATACATCCAACAATTCAATTTAAGCTAAAGATTAATGTGATTTCTTATATAGACTACCACTTCTTGAGTACCTAAAACTTCTCAAACGAAAAAGGAAGATAAACCATAAGAGAATGGACAAATAAAGTGTTACAAATAAAGTGAGTAATAAACAGATAAATTGCTGCATAAGTACCTTTTCCTCCCCAGTAGTTAGTACGAAATCACCATCTTCCTACATCATATAGGGAGCAAGCAAAGTATGTTAAGCATAGGAACATTATATAATATCAGATAATGCAAATACCGAATGTGTAGGTATCATAGAGGAACAAAACAATCAAAATTGTCACCCATCAACACAACCCTTTTTGAAACAGTAAAAGATTTTTAAACAACTTGATTACATGTTGTCGGTATGAAAAAGACAAGAGTTCTGATCAACAAAACAAGATTACGATAATAGCTACTATTTCTAAGGTAAGAATCAACCCATTTTTGTTTACAGTCGCACAGGACAAAAAGAAGAGCAAACAAAAGCACAATTGAATGAAGACGGTAGAAGCGATAATCCAGACAGCTATGGTTAGAATATTTACAATCCGAAAGCAAACAAAAAAGCCAAAGAAGCCCAACCTTGTTCTGTTTCTTTCCTTAAGAAACCCAAAGATTCTCCGGACTATATGAGTATATTTACAGTCCAAAAGCAAACAAAAAAGCCAAACAAGCCAGGTGCATGAGTATAATTATCACAACCAAGAGAAAGGAATTGAAAACCCAAACTTAGTAGACCAAAAGAGAGAAATATGCAATTATATCAACAAAAAAATGAAGAAGAAAGAAAGGAAGAAAATTACTACTGCTACTTCGTGGTTTCTATTGTTTAGTGGGCTGGGATTACTTTGTGGAGAGACGGGAGCAAGATTAAAAAAATGTGGCTTGTAAGATCAAAAGTGAAGATGGGTACTGATGCTGTTGATTACTTACGAGAGTCTAGTTATTGAAGAAGAAACTCGAGCCTAAAAGGCGCGCGAGTTTCTTGGGCGCCAGTTTTAGAAACCAATCATACTCATTCTTCTAGATTATGAGAGGAACGGGGCGTTACCTCAAAGTGGATAATCAAATTTATAACCCTGTAATCATAGATACCTACTAAATATTGTATTTCATTCCATACCTATTCTTTTTATTTCATACCCACTTACCAAGCACACTGTGAGTTTTAAGGATCATATGTATTTATATAGGTTCCCACATTCAAGTACTAGATTCGTTACATTAAGTTTGCTAACCAAAATAAAGGAAGTCAATTTACTCGTCTATATAGACCAACAATGGACCAATTATCGATCAATAGCAATCAGTTTCATCTATAATTTTAGTCTAATACTCAAAGACAGTTATTGTTCGTTTGAACTTTGAACCTAATAAATCATACACTGGCTGTAATTCTAACCCGTTGTCAATTCTAGATTTTCTTTGAAGTGGGTTCAAAAGTCTTTTAATTTTTTTCATCACTCCAGACGTTAAACACAATACGGAAAACAAAGATACGAATAAGATCATAGAGACATGCACAACATTGTGTTTTTATTTTAGTTTACTTTAGTACTATGCCCAAGACGATCAAATTCTGTAAATAGGCCTTTCTAGCGCAGAACCCGCCCAACAATGCCATTTGTGCGTATTTTGATAATGCCATTATTTCAATGCATATATATTGGAACTGCAAAAGCATAATTATATTGTAGCTTATTCAATTCCTAAGGTATGAGTAAGGAATTCTATTTCTAAACAACTCAATTATTATTGCAATTCCAAATCTCATTTATGAACCAAATAGACCCTTGTACACAATATTTACTTAGATACAAAATAAATAATATAAATAGAATTGTTTAACATCCTAAAGTTCATTTTCTGTTGGTTATGTTTTATCACATCAATCCACCAAAGTTGAAAAGAAAATACAAAGAAAGTTGGATTGCATTTTAAGAGGTTTTGAAGAGTAAATCTTATTCTATAATTTTATTTCTTTTGTTAAATTGGGAGTTCTCTATAAGGGTTTAGAATGCATAAAAACAAAAAAAGGGTCGAAATGTTAAGTCTAGATAATATAAGAACTAAAAACATTATAATAAAATTTTTGTATGAATATTAAATCTGTAATTATAGAGATAATAAGGTTACCAATAACATTATTGTAATAAATGTAAAAGTTGAAATATAAATAAAAATGAAAAATAAGCAACATGATGAAAAACTGTGAGCCCAAGTTAAACGAAATTACTTTTTGAAGATGAAAATTGAGTTTTTAGTGTAAAACATTTTTTTAAAAAAGTGTACCCCTTTGATTTTTTCCGTACATCTTGAATAAATGCAAATAATTTGTCATATACAAGGTTTTTCATGTATTTTAAATTTAAATATACTAGTTTTAGCTTTTTTATCACTAACAAAATTTAATTTTGATAAAAACTTTCAAAAAGAATCCACTAACATTATAGTTTATATTAACCAAATTACATAAAGACAATTTTGGAAGAATTATAATGAGAAAAAAATTGATTCAACTAGTTATCAAACTATATAAACCTTTTATGTCCAAACTCAAATCATAAGCAGACATTTTAAGAAACAGTAACATGATGTATTTGATGTAAATAATTTGTGATTGAAACAACTATTAGTTTATATCCTTCAGTTAATCAATTGGTTGTAGTTTAATGACAAAATAATTTAAAGACATTATTTATCTTATATATTTTTAGATGTATATGATAAAATCCATGAGATAATTATACATTAAAAATGAAATTATAATGAGACTATAATTATAAAATTTATATTACATTTATTTATTATCCGTAAATTGTTTCTAGTCATTGTTCTATTAGGACTGAATATTAATAGAACATAAAAAGACTAACACACCTTATATTTTTTTCTTATGAAGGAAGTAGTCGATCTCATAGGATGAAGTGTGGAGATACTTAAATAAACATGTGGGTGCTTGATAGAGAATAAGTTCACTGAACTGAACCGATATGAGAAATCTATTTAGAACATTACTTAATTATATGTCTACGGAATTCTGTTGAGTGTAATTTTGTATACAATCTACTCGTTTTACGCTAAAAAACTGCAAGTGAACAGGTCGTGACTTGTAGTTAAAAAGAGTGGATATCGATCCCATAGGGACTGATGCCCAGATACCACTTAATTTAGACAAGACTTTATTTAAGAAACAAAATTGCTTAATGCAAATAATCTGAAAAATTAAATTAAAATTAAAAGACTAACACAAAGTAATAGACAATACCAAAATGCAGAAAAATTGGAATTCAAGAATTTAAAGACTAGAGATTACTTTTTCCCTATTTTGTCTCCCTCTTATTTTATTAATCGAATTGTATCTCACCTAAGATTTCTGAATGTATTAATTACCCTCTCTCAAGTTATGACTAATCGTCCCTAATCGAATTAAAGGGAATCAATTGAACAATCTCTCAAACTACCTAATGACTCTACCAATTCAACTAGTTATTAAACTATCCTATAGTTGATCAACTGATTTCGCCGAGATCTCTCTTCTAACTAATTAATTAACATGATGATTATAAGTCTATAGGTCGTCAACTCTCGTTGTACAATCTTACACAATTAATCTCACTCACTCTCTCTATTTATTGGAAGATAACAAATAAAATCACCAATCATCAAAGGCGACTTCATTCAATTCAATAAAATAGGAGTTCTAACAAAATAGTTCAAAAGCAATCCCTAAAACTAAATCAGCCTAACATAATCTCCATAACATCATCAACATTCAAATAAAATATTTTACAAAGAATAAAAGAAGTATAATTGACAAAAAATTGAATAAAGGGAATCCTTCTCTTCTTTGCCAAAATCTAAAAATTTTGTTGTTGATGTGCTATTTTCCTCAATCTTGATGATGATTCTTAAATTCAATCCTTGCTCAAGGCTCCAAACATGTGTTCTTTACTCAAAGATGGTGTTTATACAGAAGGGTTTCGTCTCTCTCTTTAGATGAAGGCTTAATTATGCTTTAATAATCCAAAAACCCTAAGTTTAATGAAGCCCCGCGTAATGTCTCGAATTGTAATTCCCACGATCATGGGAATTGGCATGATTCCCACCATCATCGGAATTGGCCACAGAAAACTTCCTCTTTTCTTTTTCTCATTGATATCTAGCTTAATCTCTAAGTTTCTCAATCTTGCTACCTACATAAAAATAGTCAGTTCTTAAAAATAGTCAGTTCTTACCCTAAATTAACATCAAACATAAAAGAACAACAATGAAAATCAAATTAAATGAAAACATACAAAATAACTATAACAACAATCAACAATTATGCAAGAAAACACATGTCAATTACCTAGAAAAACACATACTAATGCACACCTATCAACATCCCCACACTTAAATCTTTGCTTGTCCTCAAGCAAAATAAATACAACAATCTATTCTATCACTTCATTTTCACAAAATCAAAGCATATAATTCCTCAAAATTAAGCTAACCCAAATATCAAGTTAATACACATGTCATGACTACTTTTTCATTGGTATACATAAGCAAACTCATAAATTAACACCATCACTCAAAGATAAGTACAGATGCAAAAATGAATTTTCCTCACAGTTTTCACTCATTTCTCTCAAAATTTTGATGGATAGTGTTACGCTCAAACTTCCTATAGGAAATTATACTACCATAGGCTTGCTAATACACCAATTCACCTCTACAATGATTGCATGCATAAATAAATCAAAAGAACTTGTTTCGGGTTGTAATGAGGTAAGGGTTAAAGTGGGTAAAGAGGGAAAAAAAAAGTTAAGCACAAGCATTAGTAAAGTAAAAAGTGGATAAAAATGGGATAACAAAACATAACTTTGAGGTATACAAATATAACTGATATTCTGCACTTATTGACTCTACTCACTTGTTCTTAATTTTTTCTTTTCTTTTTCATATTTTTTTCATCTTTCTTTCTTTTTCTTTCTTTCTTTCTTTCAAATACATGGAATAACTATGAATAAAAAAAACACTATATACAATGTAATCCACCGGGAGAAATATACTCAACTCATCTCGATAAAATTTTCACAACGATCCTAACTAATGTATTACTTAATACTCTACTAAGCTTATGAATGGGTAGGTTAATAAGGTTTGAGGTTTTAAAATTTTGGGTGTTTTCAAGAAATAAAAAGTTAAGGCTTAATGAGGGTAGCAAAAGATAATACAAAGGGTAGGTCATTTAAGCCAAAGGTTAACACAAAAGGGCCTAAATCATCTCTATTAAGCATGCATCCATTAGACTCAAACCGATTCAAAGCAAGTTCTAAAGGTAATCACCTACGTGAAAATTTTACTCCTCTTTTGTGAAACTTTGCTCTTTGTTTGCTAAATTTTCTGTTTGGTTACATAAAAAATTGAGTATGATTTTTGGTGCTTTGCACACATACGTGTCAATAAGCTTTTATTCTGAAGTTATGTTGCATCTAGGACTCGCTACTCACTTTGCTTATGAGCTGTGAAGAAGTCAGCTTCTTAATTTAGTAATAGCAATTCCTTTTGCGTGACTATGATTCTGCATACTGTAAGCTATCTTTTAGGGTATTTATTGTGTGAAATGGTTGTAATGAACTATAGATATATACTAGTAGAGATTACTGCTGCATTGGAGTCTATTAATGATAATGAAGAAGCAGTGAGAGCGTATGGAGTTCACCTTGGAACAGAAACGTGCAAGAAGGTTATGGCACATGGCATCAAGACTTTGCATCTTTATACATTGAACATGGAGAAATCAACTCTAGCCATATTTTTTTAATGATGCAGAGTAACGGTCAACTGGCATGTGGTTATGCTCTGAGTGCAAACTAGTGATTGTGGAGGAAGAGTCTAGCCTTTATGCTTCTGGCTACTTTCATTATTTAGTTATGGACTATATGTAGCCAAAAATCGATTTAGCTACTTTCGTTATTTGGGAGAGCGACTGCATATAAATCTGTGTACTCCATACATTTATATTTTAATGGCAGGTTTTTCGGCTAATTTGTGCTATTATATACATATAAATCTGTGTAATATAATATTTATTAAAAAATTGTTAATTTATTATAATAATATGTAGATAAATATTTTATATTAATTTGTAAAATTTATTATAATAATATGCATATGAGTAATCTTAAAAAAGATGCACAAAGCAAATTGTAAGCTTATTTTTTACTAAAAAATGGTGGAGTTTCTTGACGTAAAAAACTATCTAAAAGTGAAAAATATCGACCGAGAAAAGAATCTAAAAGCTTACACAAAGCGTCTAAAATAGCATTACCCTTGAAAATTTACAAACGCGAAAATAGATTTTCAACACTTAGATGCGTAAAAAATGTTTGTTTTTTCGATGCATCTATGTGTCAAAGAAAATCGTCAAAAATAATTTTTGTGACATTTATTTTTATTTTTAAGAGGCAAAAAAGTGTCTAAAAACTCCACCCTTTTGTGTCTTTAAACTCCATGTTTTCTTGTAGTGGATCTCATCAAAGATCCAATGATGTATTGAGGCAAATTTTCTTAATTATAATGATAATTAAGATGGAAGTCGTAAGATTTAAGCAAGTGTTCACTATAGAGAATCTTGTTGAATTCTCTCATTAAGCCACTGTCCCAGTAGTAGTATAATCGTCATATAATGATATGATATGAGATACTTAAATGATTGGCTTAATGCAAGTTGGAGGTTATTACTTTATGCCTTACAACCAATCGATTGGTTGTAGTTTAGTGACAAAATAATTTAAAAACATTATTTATCTTGTATATGTTTAGATGTATATAATAAAGTCCATGGGATAATTATACATTGCAAATGAAATTATAATAAGATTATAATTATGAGATTCATAATTCATTTATGTATTATCCCTAAATTGTTTTTAGTCAATGTTTTATTAATACTAGACATTAATAGAACGTAAAAAAACTAGTACATGTTATATTTTTTTTCTTATGAAGGAAGTAGTCAATCTCATAGGCTACAGTATGCAGATACTTAAACAAATGTGCGTGTGATTGATAGAGAACATGTTCATTGAACTGACCTGATATGAGAAATTTATTTGAAATATTACTTGTACGTCTATGGAATTCTCATTGTGATGATTGTATAAATGATCCTTTAACTTGAGGTCTCCAAAGTTATTTTGTATAGAGATTGTTATGTTTTGATACTACTGATGACCTATTTAATCATGAGTTATTCAATCGGTAATCATTGGATATAACATGAATTATATGGAGGTAGTTGTGTGATCAAGATATGATTCATCACTCAAAAATAATTTGGGAGAATGTTTCATTATTCTCGATTAGTATTGATTCGGAAAATCCTTGACCAAGGAAAAATGACCATTTTGTGAATAGTTTACAAATGTCATTAATTGAATCAATAGCTAATAGCAGAGAACTAATATAATTGGACGTAAAATGAAGTAGACATTTGGACGTAAAATGAAGTAGACATTAATTTCATACTCTATGTTTAATCAAAACAATGTATGATGAAATGATTGAATTATACGGAAAAATCATGCATTGAAAGGTTAGCCAAAATCACTTTGACATTCCTAAATATTTGGGTGGTCATCATAAGTTGCTAGACATCAATATTGATTAATGATTATAAATTGTTTAATTAGAGAATTAAAGATAAATTAATAGGAGTTTTATTTATCTAATTCTAATTATGAATTCTAATTATAATTTATATTCATTACCAACATATCTGAGAACCTAATGGGTCTCAGATAAAGAACCAGTTGAAGAGAGCAAAGATATTTTAATCAAATTGAACTTGATTGTAAATTTTAAGCAACTTTACGGTTAAATAAGAGATATTTAATAAATAAAGATCAACATGAGATATTTGATCTTATTTTGGCATAGTTTGTATTTAATTAAAATTATTTGTAATTCTAATTAAAGTTTAATTGAAATTAGAATTTAATTTCAATTAAATTACTGAAATGTCTAAAACCTATTATAAATAGACTTAAGCTCTATGAATATATCACTTCTTGCTTAACTCTCTTTGTAAGAGCTATATAGTTATCTCAACTTGTTATATAGATATCATTAAAGGGTAGACACTTGTACACTACAATGATTGAGATGAATCAGTTTCGGAAACGATTTGATAGGTATGAAAGGAATATGACCAAGTTTCAGAATAAGGTACAAATTACGATTCATGCTTTTATTATGATTTATGCATTAATCATTTTATAAAATTAAAGTGATATTGGTTTTCAAAAAATTAAAATATAAAAAGTTTCGTAATTATTCTGTTGTAGTCAGGATCAGATCTCGTTCCAATTTTATAATAACAATACATGAAAATGGAAAAAGAAAAACTTCTACCTAGTATATTTTCTCCTTTCATTCCTTAACAATTTAAATTAGACATTAGGCGAGAATAAAGGTATTGTTTGTTCTCTTCAAACTTTTCGTTTGACTTTCTTTCTTTTTTATTTTTTAGTTAGACTAAAATTACTTGGTTATCCTTAGAAACGTATGGCAGTAATTTTCGTTGTCTGATTGGATGCATTAAGACTTTTAAACTACTGAAAAACCTCGCAGATCACGTACATGTGCTGCAGATCTGGGGACTGTTGGGCGATTGTTTGTGTTAGAGATTTGGAATTTAATAAGAATGCATCACTGTCTCTCTTTTATCTAGCCAAGCTATTAGCAATATAAAGCATATGGATAAGCCCTTTTAATAAATTTCTTTGTTCACAGTACATGTGAATACAAGTAACAATAGTTTTCCAGTTTATCTAGAAGAGACCCGCCTTACTTAATAGAAAAAGGAAAAATTCAATCAGAGACACCATGTAACTTTTATCCCAGGAGAGGAAACAACTCGTGAACATAGAAAAAGGTAGAGCCTCACGTGGCCGTCTTGGTAAATATCGCCCTAATTAAAGCATGATGTAGTCATAACTTTAGACCAGGAATTCATTTGGTATATGATACGTTCATAACGTTGGACCACTTACTGAAGATTGAAACTGGATTGGAAGAGAGGATAGCGAAAATGTGCATACATTTGCATCAACTTCTTGGACAATTGATGCGTGAATGCTCATAATGAATAGAAATCATTCGTAATTGGAGGAAAGAGGGAGGTGGTTGATGGGTGTTCGATCAGGAAACCCTACCAAGATTAAATTTATGCTTAGCTTTTGACGAAGAATGTTGTGGATACGACAAAACAAGCCAACCGCATACAGCGCTATGAGGGTCTTAATATCTACATCTATGGCTCATTTTTTGACAGACCACACCTTCGATGTCTATACCATTTAATGCACTTCTGACCATTATTAGGCACCTTCTATTGGGACCATTTTATTGGCAGCGAGAACTCACCAAACCTAGGTAGCTAGATATTGGTGTTCTTTCCTACTCCTTAACTTGGACAGAGCTTGCAGGTAAATTACCCTTTTAACACTAACTCAAGTTAGAGGTTGCTTGTGTGACTTGTTCTGCGGGTTATGAGCCTGCTCTGCTTTCCGACTTGTGCATTTCAAATTTGGTTGGATTCGTTAGCCACTTGCCATACGCTTGACGTCTCAAAACTGATACTTGAATCTTTTCCAATCCATTTACTGAGAACTATGAGCATGCTAGCTTTTAGTGCCTATCAAAGATTGCTTCCTGAACTCCCCAAAGCACCTTTTGCATTTATAAGAGTGCAATGAATAAAATGGTCTTATTGAAGTATGGGACGATAAATTATCTATTTCATGATCCGAACAGACATTTAGAATATTATGGTCATCTTAAATTGTAGAACAAGTTTAGTTACTAACAGTGATTTATTTCTATATTTTCTTTCTTTTATAAAACTTGGAAAAATAGAAATTTATGCCTCTTTTTATTAAATTGGAAACTGATTTTCTATTTTAAGAATATAAATGAATTAAGATAGTTATAATTATCAGAAAGTTCATTTATAACATTTTTCATGTGAGAAAATAATCCTTTTGCAATTATAAAATTTAAATAAAAGTGTTAGTTTTGAAAGTGTATATGTGTCAGTGAATTTAGTAAAGACTCTCAATAAAAACCATTATTAAACAATTTAGATGTCGTGATTTTATCACTTACAAGATACAATTCCTGATAGAATTAAGGTTTTTTTATATAAAAAAGTTCATGTTTTATTATATAGTTTGCATGCAAGAAAAATATATATTTAAATATAAAACTCCAAACATTGTTTTAAGATTATGCAAAGAATTACTTTTCAAATGATTTTAGATTAATAATCAAATATTATCACGATTAAGCATTATTGAAACATAACTTAGTCTTTTGTTATAAAATTTATGTACTGAGATTATAAGGGCCCTTTAATTTCAAGCGTGGGTTACGGATACACCATCCATATATTATCATGTTAGTGGACAAATAGAAAATAACTTGAAAGCACTGGGTGATATGGACAACACCATGGTCTATGCAGTAGATTTTGTATAGCTGACTGAACTGACAAGATACCAGAGACATTATTGATCGTAGAACACATGCCCTACTGTCTTTGGCTACAAAACTTAGGAATGGTAACGCTGCACGTGTGACAGTGATGCGTAGTTAAGAGGTTAGATGGATTATAAACATGGTTACAGAAACATACGTAGGATTTGGCCCAGCGCTCCTTCAGTTCTTTCTTTACTTTTACTTTTGTTTGCTATAGCTCCCCTTCAGTTCTTTCTTCACTTTTGTTATCCTCTTTCTGGTTCACGCATAATGTGATCTTCACGTCATAATTGTAGATGTCTTTTCTTATAGCAACTGAGAGATACGGTAGATCCTTCTATTTCAGGTATAGCAGAAAGCGTATAAATCTCAGTAACACTGTCGAGATTTCAAATACTCCTAAATTGTCAACATTACTGTAGAAGTTGGTCTTTTGTGTACCGGAAAGCACAAAAATTGCATCGATTTTTTTTATGACTAAATAAAACCGAGGATGCATAGAAACTTGGCAAATTAAATACTTCGCCTAATTTCATATCAAACCATTATTTTCCAATTTATATTTATTATTTTCACGTATTATATTTCAGAATTTATTCAAACTAAAATTGCTAATTATATTTGAATATAATTGTCATTTCTGTGTTTTGAGTTCTTTATGATCTAGGATAAATCTCATCGTGAAAGGTGGCCAACCGACGAAAAATTAAGAAGCAAAGACCTCATGTCCACTTATATGTCCCACTAATCTAATAGATGAAAGTCACACTTCGGAATATGCAACAAATTGGGATTAGGCCAAAGCCTTATCCTTTTTATTTTGAAGAAGGTTAGGTCAAACTTAGCCAGCTCTTATGAAAATTATAATCTACCAACTTGTGCTTATGTTCTCTCCCTCAACAAAGAACAGCACTTGAAGATTTAGACAAGTCGAAGCGCCTTGACAATAACGAAACGAAGGTAGGACAGCCCACGAATATGACATATATCAAACACCAAATTGGTGCATAACTAAATGTTGCATTACCAAGAAAGGACTATTGCGTTTGAAGGAAATTCCTGCACTTTCGTGATACTATTAAAGCCTGCCTAATTTATTCTTATTCAACATCTGATATAGATGTATCTTAATCATTCTCGGGGCCATCCAATTTGATTGAGGAGTAATTGCCGTAGTGAAAGCATATATATATATATATATATATATATATACATGCGTATGTATTTATGTATGTATGTATTTGAAAGAGAATATATATGTACTAACTGGACTTCCCCACTGCTTTTTGTTTATACTTTTCTTAAGAAATGATTCATCAATTAGATTTCAATATGCAAATAAAAGAAAAAATATAAGCAACTTATTAAATTCTGAGATCAGTAGAACTTGGTTTATGAAGGGATTCAATTACGACTTAAACTGTTGTTAGGTCAAGGTTTCTTGATGCGAACAAGATTTTTAGTATATTCGAGCTGCTCCAAATGCGTTTCGTATGAAGTTTTATTTGACAGTTTGGCGAAAACTCAATTAGAGGAACGAATTACAAAAGTTATCCTGATCTAGGGACAGCAAACCCCAGAACATCAAGGTTGAAGAACATGAGTAAGATTTCATAGAGCACTTTTACCACAGGCGAATGGTGGCATGATCCTCAAGATTACGACTCACCTTTGGCATCTAATAGGCAGAAAAGTTTCTCATTTTGAAGCATATATTGTAATTTACAAAACTCCAATCACGTGCACGAAAGTTTTTGTTCTCCATAATTTTTGTTGAAGACAATGGCTGTCCAGATATTTTCTTGCCTTTGCAATGCCTGCCTGCCTGACACTATTTCGGGCATATTTGCTCCTTATTTCTCGCTATTTGGAGCTATATACTTCACCCAAAGGCTACAAGACGTCAAGAAAAACCAAAAAGCCAAAATCTCTGCAAACCAGAGAGAGCTTGCACGCACGCACGGGCTTTAATTCACCTGTTCCATTAAATTTGTGCCAACTTCTTCCTGTAACATCCAACCATTCATTCAATAACTGAGAGAGAGAAAAAATAGATGAGTTGGATGTTCCTGAGAACAGGGGATACAGGTTGTTCGGTACAGGTTGATTTGAAGCGGTACGCAATTTCTTGAAGATTTCTACAATAACGGCAATCGAATAGCTGTTACATAAATTTTTTTAAAATTTAAAATATAAAATAATATTTTTTCAATTGAGTTCAAACTTAAAGTTAATTTCTTTTAAGAAAAACAGAAAGAATTGAACATCAAATGAATATGAGTGTGATCTTAATTTATGAATTAATCAATTAAAAACACTTAAATTTAGACTTATAAATCAGTCCATTCTTATCTCTAATTTTCCGAATTAGTTAGAAACAGGCTTTTAAATGCCTGTTTCCCAACTTAAGATTGTCCTATTAATTACAGTTATTACAATTGTGAGTGTAATTCGCAGCCGACAATTTAACTGATTAACTGATCACTTAGGATCATACAATTAACAAAGCGACGATCAACCTCTTTCCAACTTTCGCGTGCCTTTTAATTTGTTGAAACACGGTGTTGTCAGGATGCAACTTGCTTGACAGTGACAAAATTTTTGTTTGGCGTGTTCGCGAGGCTGTAAGGTGTTAGTCTACCATAAAACAAAACTTCATCACTATTTTCTTGCTATTAGTTGGCCTTTCGCCTGACAATACTTTGACTAAGCAATATGGACATAGACCAAAAATACCTATTTCACGCTTCAAAACTCAAAATTACAATGTCCAAAATTATTTTTTGAACACCAACATTTACATAAAAATATAACTTAAACCTAAATATTTCGAAATATTTCATTTGAGATATAATATTTTTACAATATTCAGAACATATTTTAAATAAATTAAAAATTTGACAGAATTAATTTTTAATTAATTAAATGTCAAATCAATAATGACATAATATTGTCTATTCCACGTAGCAAAGTAGGATTTTAAAAAGATTTCTTATGATAATTATTATTGAACCCTAATTAGGTTGATTAAATATTAAATACCTAATTAGTGAATTCTCTAATTAACAGAACCAAGCTAATCCTTTCAAAAAAAAAAAAAAAAACAACAGAACCAAGCTTATGAATTGGGGATTATGGAATGGGTTCGTCCAAATCCCCAATTGAACAACCTGCTTCCCCTCCCCCTCATTCGCACTCTCTCATACACTGTTATATTTGTCTGGAATTTTTCACCACTTCATTTTTGCTTCTTTCTCCCTTACGTGATTGCCCGCTCTCTCATTCTTTTCTCTCGCATCTTCTTCTCCACGACTTCTATCCTATGCCGTTGTTCCTCTAGTATCTATATGCTTAATGTTTCGTTGCTTCTTTTTTTCTCACTCTAGTGGTATGACTAGAATTTGTAATCCTAGTTCCCGATTGTTTTGCTTTTTTCAAATTTGGGTTCTACTCCGTCTCGCTTAAGAACTGTTCATCCATTTTTATTTCATAATTTGGTGTTGTTTCTAACACTTGATGTGCTTTAATATTATACAAATCTTACTCCTTAACTGCAGCGTTGTTGTTTGGTCAATGTGACAGTTCTTCTGTTGCCATCTTTGAACTAGAATGATCAATTTAAAGATAGACTTCTTTTATTTGGTTGCTTAATTTTTGTTCTTAAAGCTACAGAAGATGAAAAGTTTGTAACTAAAGTCCCGATTTAGTGTGTCAATTGTTTCACGTCTTTCATGTGCCACCCAGATATAATGTGCCTTGAGATTGTTTGTCTCTGTAGTGGTTTTAGGGAGAAGGGTTTTTCTTATAGTGCTTGTTTATTACTAGGTTTTGGTTCTACTTTGAAGAGGTTCCAAAGAACTTGCCTATTAGAACTCTAATAGGGATAACGCTAATGATTAGATGTGACAATTGCTTTGACGGTGGAGTTGTTGGCACTATTGTGGGTGAGAAATTGAATCTTAAAAACATGATGGAGGAGCTTGATTTGTCAAAAATTCCTTAAGAAGTTATTATTATTATTATTATTATATGTTACATATATAAACGCAACTACCAGATCTTATGTATCAACAAAATTTTTTACTGGATTGTTATTGTTATTTTTGTACATATAAATGCAACTGCCTTCACCTATTTTATTCTAAAATTTTAATGTTGGTTTATTGTTTTCCTTTCAGTTCACATATGCACTTTAGCATTGGTGATTAAAACGTGGTAATTGCAGTGATGTCCTAAAGCTCTAAACTCGATGCATTCTACTATCTGAACATTAATTTTAAATGATGGGCAATGTGTTTGTTTTTGTAGTTTAAAAGCCCTATTAAGAATCTTACGGAGTGCTTATAATCTAGGAAGGATATCATATGAATGCCCCAAAATCCAGTAAGTTTTTATTAAAATAAAAATGTTCATATATGTATAACGTTTATCTTATTACTTAATTTTATTTTAGGTTGGAAGATATGCTTTTTTAAAGTGATACGATGAGAAATTTACAAAGAGGTTGTTAAAGTGATTATAAATTAAAGAAAGAAGTATATATGTTGGAAAAGGATGCCTAAACAACCACAGTTGAATCAAATACAATAATGAAAATTAAGGAGAAAATAAAGATAATGAGGCAAGACATTATTTTGCTAACAAAAGAGAAAAATGAGTTGAAATTTATTTTAGTGATTATTGTAATAGGGTTTGTTGTGCTTATGGTGACTGTTATTATCAAATTGTTATGGGAAAATGACACTAAATTACAATTTTTGTTTCAAACTTGAATTCTAAAGAATGAATATAATGATACAGTTGTGCATTAGAACTTCTACTGACCTGTAATATAACATATTAAATTTAATCATTATTCCACCATTTCTCATTATTTGCACTATAACTTCTACTGACACGTGTAATATTTAGTAATTCATAACAAGAATATATTTGGAATTCGTTAATCAATATTTGAAAACATATTAATATTGGATATAAATTTGGAATTCGTATGCAAAAGTGAAAAACATATTTATGATTGTTGGAATGCATATATAAAATTAGCAAATATATATACATGCTAATAACACATCTATTTGATAGATGCTTATTTGACTATAATTATACACCTATATTTAACATATTTTGATTGTTATTTCATAGTTTTGTTGTATATTTGGTACTTAATTCACTCTAAGTGCATTTCTAGGTCATAATTGCCTTCATGCATTAAAAGACGACGAATTCAAATGAAATCATGGCATGGAATAAAGATTTGAAGGAACTGTGGACTTATATGACCGTGTATAGAGACTGTGTAAGTCTCTGTAAACATGTGACGATTTAAGAATTTTAGTTCTGGTCGTGTGGAGTTACGTGACTGTATATGTTGATATACATGGTCGTGTATGTTACCTATGTAAGTCTCTATGCTCGTGTGAAAACACAAATTCAGGTGCTTTTGATTATACACGATCTCCTACATGCCCGTGTAAGTTATTTTGTAAGCCCCAGAAATCCTAAATTTTATTATAAAAGGATGTAAGCGGAGGAGAACAAAAAGGAGTCAAGTTTTGAAGAAATTTTAAGTCATGAGACATATTTAGAGGTGATAGTTCTGATCAAGGGAAGACGATACACGAAGACCATGTCAAGAGATCCATTAGATAACAACATCAAATCCAAACTTGCAAGAAAATAATCTAATAGGAAAAAAGAGAGATTTAGAATTATGATTTCTTTTTTATTAGTTTTTTTTCCTGCAAATTTATCTTTGATTTTGTTTTTTATGAGTGGTAACTAAACGTGTTTAGTGTCTAGGTATGATGAACCTTAGTTTATGATAACAATATGTTTTGATTTTTTATTTGCAATTATATTGATTGATTTTTTGTGATTCAATTATGCATCTTATTCTTGTTCTAATATATTCGGAATATTAGTGTATGGTTTGATTTCATATGACTGAGATTGAGAAATCCTCTTGTATGAATAGATCTACTACAATTAGAAGGAGTTGCATGCAAACCTAGAGATAGACTGACATAAATCCTTTAGATTAGAGTCAAACCTAATAGCGAAATTCATAAATTGATAAAGCAATCCTAGGGGTTTTTACTAGAAATAGTTATGTTAATCAACTGATGGATTAGTTGTTAATAGTCTTAAGAAAGATATTAACATAAGATAGGAATTTCCGTAGTCCAATAATCAATAATATAATTGCATGATAAAAAGTTAATATTTAATAATGCTTAGGGGGATTCATCACCTAGACACTATTATTTGATATTAATTTTCCTAAGGATTTTTCTCAGTCTTGTTTCAGAATTGTTTTATTTCTTAGCTTGTTTATTTAATTCAATTTTTAATAAAAAAATGAAATCTGATTTATAGGTTAGATAATAGAAAAAAGGTAATTACTAGTAATTCTAGTCTTCGTGGGATCAACCTATACTTGCATGTACTAGCTATAATCACACCGTGAACTTACGATAAATTTAAATATTGAACTTGTAACACCCCACTCTTACAAGACTCAAACCCGACATTTTTGGTTGATTTCCAAGCTCGTACCCTGCGAGAGTGGCATGCTAGAGTAGTCAATCACTCAAAAATCGGTATAAAAATTTTCTTTTGTTTTAAACCACAAACATGATATACAGAAATCCATAATAACCATTTTCAATCAACACAATACAGTCACCAATATTTACAATAGCCAGTTGGGCCCTTTCACAATTACAAAACA
>JAOQMS010000005.1:16272943-16292383 GCA_027563885.1 Erythroxylum longipes
AGGTCATATTATGCATGAACATAAAAATGCATCTCTTGCCTCTCACTGCACACTCCTATTTACCATTCTAACCTTCCTATAGGTAATGGGATGTTACAAACCTATTCTTAGTCAATCACTATTCCAAATGAAGTTACCAATAATATCTAACTAGGGATGACAATTTTGGCTCGGCCCGGCCCGACCCGATTTTTGGCCCTGGTTGGTGGGCCACGGGCAAGCCACGGGTCGACCATGGTTGACCTGCCGGGCCCCTGGCCTGCCCGCGGTCCGCCCATTTTGAACAAAACGGCATCGTTTTGTCCAAAACGACGCCATTTTGTATAGTTTTTTATTAAAAATATATATATATATGGATCGGGCTGGCCCGACCGGCCTGTGGCCCATTGCCATGTCTATATCTAACCGTCCATCCATCCTTACATGCATACAATGTTATGGAAAATACATCAATAAAAAACTTTAGCCCTGACACATTGACGATATTAATGCAGCTGATTCTTTGCCATATTGCTTCCCTCATTTGCATTTAACTAGAAAGATTGTTTATGTTGTGGTTGAGTTAATAATGTTCTCTTCTTTGCTACAACTTGTAATTGTTGGAAATAATGTTAGATTATCCTTACCTTAGACCCCTTGGTTTAAATGAAAACTTGATTATAACGGATAAACATCTTCATACTTCTTTTACCTGCTATATGAAGAGTTACCAACCTAGAAACACACAAGTCATTCACAATATTCATTTAAATTAGTTATTTATAATATAATGAATGCACCAGTAACCTATATTAATAAAATGTAAGATAATCATCATTTAATACAACTAAGATGAATTGATTTAAAAAATTGAATGTTTATATGCCTGTGAAGATGCCTCGATGATGACTTGATAAATATGATAGAAATAATAATGTGAGTTTAATATACGAAGCAATACATATTAAGCATATATAGGGTTTATAATCAAAGAAGGTTTTACACCTGTGAAGATTCTTAACTAGGTTAAGTTGGGACTTTGTTCTTGCATTTTTTTGGCATTTTGGCCAGAATTGCCATATTTTCTACATTTTTACTTGTCCATTTCGAGATAATTTGTTTGGATTTTTAAAAACTTTTTAGGCTCATTTACTCCTCTTTTTCTAGCTATTTTTAGTTTCCCTAGTATAACTCTTTTTATGGTGGTTTTATCACTTTTGCATTAATAATAGGCTAAAATTTTTCACTCTAATTGGATGTAACACATGGTTATACAACCTGAGGAATTAGGCCTTTTTGTAGCAATCATATACAAATGCCTTCACCTTTTGTTTGGAATGATGGATAGCACTTATAACATATTTGCAAGGGTACCATATAGATCCCATACTTGAAAACTACATGATTGATGTCTTCCAATCCTTATAGTATATTTGCCATCACCTTTTAATACTTCATAGGCCCCATCTCTTTTCCATACTATTCTTGAGTGCATTGCATCTTTTTTGTTATTCTTTAATTTCTTCATATTGGTTGGTGCAATATCTAGCTTCTAAGTATATACAAAATCTCTCTTATTTGTATGTGTCTTCATCATTGATATGTGCTTGATTGATTATATATTTACTCCTTAATACAATGTGATTAATGTTATGATATGCTTAAGATACTTAATTTAGTTCACATTTTGTTTTAGGTACAAGTTGGAAGCACAAGAACTAAAATGGAATAAAAGCACATCGTTAGAGCCATCCTCTTGAGGTTCAAACTTATTTGTCTTTGTGGAACAAGAAGAAGATGAATTAGGGTAAATATGGGATAAGAAAATGAAAGAAATGAAGTTCCTGCAACCTACACGACTGTGCGTTGAATCGTGTAACCTACACAACTTTGCATTGAATCGTGTAACTCTTTGGAAGCGTGTAGGATCATTTTAAAACTTCCTATAACATAGATGGCCATCTATATACTTACACGACCTTGTAAGTGAGCTACATAGCCATGTATCTAGCCGTGTACCTCACCAAGGCTGTGTGAAAACATGATGTTGGGAGAAATTTTTTATACATGGTTAGATACACGCCTGTGTGACTAATCATTTATATTTTAAAAACCCTAATATTTGCTATAAAAGGACATTTAAGTGGCCAAACAAGTGATCAAGGGTTTTAGAAGCACGTAAGTGGGTAGAATACTTACCTCTTTGAGATCTATAAATAACTAACTTTCTTCCTTCTAGTTTTAAGGGGAAAAGGAGGTTAAAGAACATATTTGTGCATCTTTTCATCTTGTATTGTTATTCTCTACTTTAGAAATTGTTTGTGTTATTCTTTGCTTAATGTTTTGGGTATTCATGTATGAATGATTTAAACTCTTTAATAGATTGTTTTTATATGAATTCATTGTCATAATCTAGATTACAATACGTAATCATTATAACTCTGATTCATTTATGGTAACTAGTGGCTGTGAATCATTAGGGATAACATATAATAGGTTAAATGGTCAAAACTTTTGTGGTTTTTTCCTAGATTAGTCTGTTTTCCTAATTTATAATGCAGTTGCCATGCTAAATCTAGAGAGCTTATTCTAGGCTGTTTAATAGCTAGGTTTAATTAAAGAGCTTATTTTGATTAAATATAACCTAAGAGAAAACTGAGTTAACAGAGCTTATTTTTAATCTATGATTAATAGTTTTTTAGAGAAATATAAAAACAACATGACGATTAAATATGCTCATTTGTGTGCAGGCTAATACTGAATCCAGAATTGGATTCTAAACTCACTCATCAATCTTATCATTTTCCACCATTTGACTTAGTTTACTTTCATTAGTTTAATTTTACTTTGTTTTCTTAATTGAATCCAACCAAAAACCCCATATCCTAAATACCGATTCATTCATAACAAAAGCTACAACACGCATCAATCATCACGATTTTAGCCTCAGAATTTTTTCTTCAAAAAGTAGCCAGCAATACCAAAAATTGGCCTCAAATGCCTTAATTATCTTTCTATAGCGTCTAAGCAAATGTATAACCTTTTGAACTACAAAAAAGAGATAAAAAGTATGAAAAAATGTATAACCTTATTACTTTCAATTATATGCATAAGTGTAATTTTGTATACATGTTATTGAGAAGTATCTTCATTCCTTGCTAATTGTAACACCACTATTAAATTGGGATTACCATTCTTCAACTTATGTACATATCCTTGTAGCTTGGTATATTCATTCACAAAATCAATTTCCCTCTCTTTTCTCAATCTCCTCTTTACTGCTCGACAAATACTTGAGTTAAAAAATGTAAAAAGTTTCTTTTTTGTATTCCTTAACCATTTTATTCGTCAAGATGCTAGGCGTCTCAAGAATTCTTAATGATGTTATCTTCTATACCCAAATTCAACTAATTCCTTGAATATAACAAATATATTATAAGAAAATAAGAATCAATCCCACAAGAAATTCTAGTTAATCAATTGATAGTTGTAGATTGTATAATGTTTTACTAGGTAGTTTAGTTTGTGTTTAGTTATTAAATTGAATGTTTTGAGTATGTTTAGGTTAGGATTTTGTTATTTAGTTAAGTATTTATGTTTTGTGTATTTTGTGGGTTAGAGCACATGATTGAGCTTCAATTTTATGTGTTTGAGGTGCCTTGATGTGTTTGCTAGTATTTTAGGACAAATATCGAAGAACAAAGGAGAATTGGAGGAAGCCCAAAGCAAAACCTCTAGCCATGATCATGGCCAATGTGTCACAATCGTGATCATGGCCAATGTGCCATGATCATGAAAAAAACATGGAGGAAGGGCCGCGATCATGGCCAGTCTTTCATGATCATGACAGAAGGTTAAATCAAGTGCCAGGATCATTGCACTATAGGCCACGATCGTGGCTTGCATGATAGATAACTCAGATAGCCTTCCAGTTTTAAGTTTTCGAGGGACTTTTAAAGACCCTAGGGTTACCCTAAATGGTAAAGACTATATAAGGCATAATGATGTAACCTTAGAGGAGCTCTACATTCTACTACATTTGGAAGACTCTAAGAGAGAGGAAGAAGAAGGAGAGAAGGGGAGAGGAGAATCTACAACTGCTATCCAGCCACTCTAACCCAGCCATTTCAAGTTTTTTCCTACTTTCTCTTGTTTATTTACTTCATTTTGATGTATGACTTAGGTTTGAGAATGTTGAACATATTGTTGATGATGTTCTAAACTACTTTAGGGATTTGTTCTTAAATCAATGTTAATGTGATTTCTCTTGATGTTAATACATTAGGTATTTGCATACTTCAATTTCAAATCGAGAGAGTGAACCGATAGTAAAATGATTAAATTAGGTAATGAGAATTAAACAATCTAATAGATCATGCAAAATAATCAAATCGGTAATTTATACGAAGAGAGATCTCGTGTGAGGACCCAATAGTCTATCAAAGGGCTTATAATCTAATTAGATGTGTGGGCTATTTGTTAATTGAGAGATTGCAAAATCCATAATTCAATTAGTGTTTATGATTTAGGGTTTAATAGTTAGAGTAATCCACCCTTCAAAAGTCTATGGCCGATACCAAATTAACTCAAAAGTAATCGTGTTAGGATTTGATGATATGATAAATCCCCCTTCTCATAATTCTTTGACATTGTCTTGTTGTGATATCTCAATTGTTAAGTGGTTGTGCTTTATATTGATTTGCTTTTGTTAATTTCAAAATTTTATTTTCATTCAACCCCTACTTGATTGTTTAATTTTCTGTTTATCTTTATTTTCATTTAAATCACATTTTTACAACCTTAGACAAAGTTAGGATTCAATTAGTTCACTAATTCTTCGTGGGATCGACACCTTAACTACTACACTTACGACTCGTGCCCTTGTAGAACATTGAGGGTTTTATAAATTGTAAAACTTACTCAACATCAATCATTATGAAAAAGATATTCACCGTAATGGGGGTTGTAATAAAATGAATTTTTTGATAGAGAAATAAAATAAAAATTTGTGATAGAGAAAATAAATTAAATTTTGCAAGTAATAAAAAGAGAATTATCAATAAAACAAACCTTGGTTTACTATCACTTCCACAATTGAAACTGTGGTTAATCGTCGATATAAAAAATTATTTCATCAATCATATATTTAATTTGATATTAAATATCTTTTTCCTTAAGATTAGTTAATCAAAAACACGTTTAAACCTTATTGTTTAACAACCTTAGATACGATCCAAAATTTAATTAACAATAGCTTTAAGAAAAGAAAGACACGGAAGCATGATAACGTAACATCTATGGTTACATTTAATTTACTTGAACATTTTTCCTAAAAGTTTATAATTTTTGATGCAATAAATTAAAACTTCTAGTTTTTATAAGGATTAAAAGAATTGAACTTTATGTATTCAAAATTTAATTTAGCATATGATCATTTTAATCAGTAACTAGTTACATATATTAGAAATTGATAAAAAATAATCATAAAAATAAAAGAACTAAAAAATAATTCAATAAATATATGAATTAAACCAATAAGATCCAATTATCTCCCAATCTACAAAGTTCCAAAGGCATCCACTCCCTTCAACCAAGATAAAGAAAATTAGTTAACAATAGTCATAACTATTGCTAAAATCTAGCAAAGTACTGTAATGACTACTAAAGAAAGGAAAAGAAAACTTTGAGAAAAGTTGGAAAGTGGAGATGGAAAACTTAGAATGAATTTTCTCTTCTTTTTGGCCCTAGTTATAGCCATTTTAGTCCCATGTTTGTTAATGTGGAGATTTTTGGTTATGATTCTTTGGATCCCATAAATCATTACTCCATTGATTTCCACCCAGATTCGGCCAAGATAAGGTTCAAACTCCACTACACTTAAGCGTTTGTTTATCCTCAAGCGAATCAATTTCATTAGTCTTAACTTAATAAGAAAGAACTATGGAAAAACATTAAAAAAAGGATATCCATTAAGATTTTTCATTATTCATTCAATTGCAATGTTCATTAAAATGTTAAGCATTTAGTTACTTGTATCAAACTATAAATCAATCTAATTAAATCCATAATTCTTCAAATTTCAACTCAATTCACACCATTCCACTTAATGTACAAAGTGAACATACATAAAAATGGTAAAATCTTTAAAGACTTCCATACCCCTTTATTGAAAACAAAACACAAAATTTAAAAAAATATATGAGCATTTAGAAGCTTGATCAAAAAGTTACCTAATCTTTTGATGTGAGATTAAACTTTTTGTAATAAATACCCCTAGTTACTCAACTATGTGACTACGAACACCTCTTTTTAACTTTTACCTTTTTATGGTACAAAGCCAACAGAGTGAAATTATTCATACTTATTTATTCATATATTACTATTTTTATTTTCTTTTTTATATGTGTCATTGTAGTATAGTGGTGAGCATTCCCACCTACCACGCGGGCGACCCGTGTTTGATTCTCGACAATGGCTTTAAAATTTGATAGCACGTGGCAAGTGCACTGCAAAATTTACCTAACCCTGCTCACTGAAAGCTTGTAGAACTAGTGAGTCGGGATCGTGTCCACAGGGAATGTTTGGTTAATTCTCGTAATAAAAATAATTAAGGCACAAGAAATAAAAAGGGGTTTTTGTTTTTTACTCAATTAAAAAAAGTAATACTAAACTAGCAAAAACAAATTATAGCAAACAATCAAGAACGATAAAAATGTCAAATATGTGTAAAGTCCAGTTCTAGGATTAATCTTGACCTAGACACTATTAAACATATCCCATCATTTTAATGTTTTCACACATCTCCTTGAATTATTGATCGTGGACTAATAATATGCTTTGCTAATCGTGGTTTTCTCTTAGGTTGTGTTTAATTGAGAGACGCTCATTAATTAAACCTAGCCGCCGAATAACCTAGGATACAATCTTTAGATTCAATTTGGCAGCTGCATTACGAAGTGAAAAATGGATCAATATAGGCAGTAACCTCACACATTCGGGTTAGCTAAGCTAAGTTACATTGTTCCTAATGATTCAAGATCATTAGTGGCTACTAACGAACATCAAATATAGTACGAATTATATTCAACATTCTACCAATAAGTTTGTAATAGAATATTCCAAATAACGTATTAAGATCATTTTTACAAAACCCGATTTAATCAACACAAACAACAATAACAATCTGAAAAGAAATATAAAACATTAACAAGATGAGATAAGCTTAACTGTGACTTGGATGTTGATTTCACCTTCAAACTGGGGTCAGGATGTTAGCCTTCCATCTTTCCCATTAATATCTAAGAAGAAAAGCTGCTATTGCCTCTTTACATATTGAAAACCCAACAAAAAATGATGAAGAATAGCTGCTGTCTTTGTTGTTCACATTATTCCTCCTTGAAAACCAAAGAGAAAATGGTGATGAATGATGTCTCCATAGCTGTCACGTTATTCCATCTTGAGAACCCCAAAAAAATGATGACAAATGATGTCTTAGAGTCTCTCTACTACTGTTTTTTTTCATGTTATTTTCCCCCTCCTTTGTGCAGTCACACACCACTCTTTTCTATCTTTCAAAACTAGGCTAAAAAGGGACAGCTAGATTAAATGGACGACTGGCTCAAAATGGGATATCTGGCTTAATTCATGTTGTCTCATGGTATGTTAAAGGAATCCTTGTAATTCATGTTACAGCCTTGGTCTCATTGATGTAAAATTTTAATTGTTACAGTCATTTGATGACGACCGTAACTTTTTAATTGTTACAGCCGTGGTCTCCATTTTATGCTCTATTTTGCCTCTTTTCTTTTTTTTCTTCTTCTTGCTCCACGAAGAAAATAGAGTATGGACATTAAGAAGTGGCTCAATAACTATGTTTTTGGGTTACTTTATCTCCTTCACTTCCGAAATGTACCTAAAATCAAATATGAGCTAAAGTGAATATCCTAAAAATTTTATGGCAATAATCATTAAGTTTAATGGATTAAATGTAACAACGATTAAGCACATATTAGGGGTGGTCAAAATGCTAAAAGATAATTCAAATTTAACTTAATGCATGTACAAATATATATAAAGTATCATGACGTAAATCAAGTATCCATTCTCAAAACTAATGAACTAAATTGAAATCATCTTGATCATCAAAACTCATAACTATTTGCTTAAACATATCGAATCATAGTAACATCTAAACTTATAATAAATCATCTTGATCAACATCCTCTTTAAAAAATTCTGATTTATTCATTTTTAAGCTAATTATAACAAGATTGACAAGTTTGAATACTAAGTCCTTCTTCCACACTTAAGTTGTAAATTTTTCTCAATGTACAAAACATGCAAGAACAATAAAAAATTTGAATAATGAAGAGTTGAGGATAATCCCTTGATAGAAAAAGATTTTTAGTCTTGTCCAATGTCATTAACATTCATCCATTATTGGTGAAATCTTTTCTACTCTAAAGCAAGGGTTGATGTTGCCTTTATAACTTATGAACTCCATCATATCTTAAGTAACAAAATTAGGACAATCAAATTAAAACTATGAAAGTAACTAACTAATGAGAATCCTACAAACCATTCAATCAAAACAAAAGTTTAATACTGACTTACCAAAAAAAAACAAAAGTTTAATTGTTGATTTGCCTCACCAACGCTTCTTTATGAGTCTTGTAACTAGACTTCTTAATAAGCCCTTTTTCAAATTGGATCTACAATTAATGGCTTGCTTCCACTCATTTTTCCACATAAAATTTTAGTAGCCTACCAATAGACCATATGTTGTAAGATAATAAAGTTATAAGGTATCAAATTAATAAAACCAATTAACTTTATTAATGTCCTTTCTGGTAACAAACAGTCAATACAGTAAGGAATAAAAACCCTTTGGATCTTCAGTTGAGTTTAATAGTTTGTTTTGAGGGAAGAAGGATCCCTTTATACTTGATTAATAATTCCTTGATAAGCTCCTTATTTGGCTCCTCATCTTCATCTTTTTCTTTCATCTTTTCCTTCTATTCTTGATTCTCTTCTTCAACAACAACGTCCTCTCTTTTTTTAACCTCTATCTTCTTTACTAGATCTTCTTCCTTCTCTTCTTGAATCATACATTCCTCTATATATTCAGCCTTTGGCTCCTCTCTACTTCGAAAAATTAATGTATTCACATGATTCCTTAAATTTCACTTGGTGTATTCAAAAGAATCAATAAGCTTCTGGAGTCTATAAAGGGTGGCCTCTTGTAAAGCAATGCCTTTTATAAGGAAATCTCTAAAATGCTTCTCATCCTATTGCTATTGTTGTTCTAGAAATCTAGATGAATTATAATCATTCCATGTATAGTTGCAATAACTGCTCCTTCCTATATGAAGTATCCTGAGGCTAGTTTTCCATGTAATTTGGATGCTCTTTATGCTTGACATTCATGATTTAAGTGATCAACACTAAAAATGTCACAACATACTATAAATATCGATTAAGTGTCCGAATACATATCATCATGGTTCTTATTCCAAGCTTCCAATACTGGCATAAGGAATGACATACCATAGTCCCCTGAGAATATTATCTTCTCCACCCTTCCATTTTGTTTTGTGGCTATAATGATGACTACCTAAATCCTGAAAATAAGACATAAACACGAGATTAAGAAAGAAAGTTATAAGAAAAATTAAATATAAAAAGAATAAAAAACTACCTAAAATGGAAAATATGAATAGATTAATAAAAACAAATTTTCTTAATATTGTATTCCTCAGTAATAGTGTCCAAAATCTTGATATATAATTTTATATTTTAAACTATAAATGCACGATGTATTGTAGATACCACTAATAAGTGCGGGTCAATCTTATAAGGATTAGAATTACTAACATTTATTGTATTTTATGGTATTTAAGATAAATCAAATACAAAATTAAAAAATAAAATAAAATAGATCAAAACCAATTAACTAACTAAAAAAATTAAACTAAAAACAATCAAGGAAAATATTGGTACCTAGTTTTCAAATCTCCTTAGGACTTCTCGTGTAATTATGATTTCACTAATCAGTTTAATCTTTAGTTCATTAAACTGTAAAAATTCCTGTTTTATGTTAATATTTTTCTTAAGATTACTAATAACTAATCATTGGTTGATTAACTAAAGCCTTTTTCTAGTTAAAGCCTTTGAGATTACATTAATTGATTCGTGAATTTCACTATTATGTTTGACCTAAATCAAGAGGATTTATGTCGACCTATCTCTAGGTTTGCTTGCAACTCCTTTCAATTATGATAGATCTATCATACAAAAGGATTTCTTAGTCTCAATTGCACGAAGTCATATGTTAAATAATACGCTAATAATATTAATTCAAGAATAATTATGAACACATAACTGAATCTCAATGAAACTAAAGAATGAATTAAGTTAAAATAAAATCAATACAAGGTTTATCCTAAAGTTCATCTAATCGAAGCAATAATAAAAGTTTAGGTTATAATCATAACAGCAACACTAAAGGAAAAAAAATGAAAAGAATCATGGTGAGATCCCCTTTAATCTTCATGAAATCCATTGTAGATTGATGAAAACCCACCCCAAATATGTTTCCTTGCTTGTTCTTCATTCTCTCTATTGTTCTAGGCCATCAATTTTTGTTTTCACGAGCCTCTTGCAAACCCTTTTAACTTCCCTCATTATCTCTTCATTTTATGCATTTATTACTCAATTTAGGGTTTTTGTAGTAGACACGGTAACGACCTTCTACATGACCGTGTCCCTCAATCTTCCTCCAATATTTGAAAATTACAACAAACCACGATCTTAGAGATTTACACATGGACCTACATATAGACTTACATGGGCACTCACATGGTCATGTAGACCTATACAGGTAACCACCAAAATAGGTTCAATTCTTTCCTTTTTTTCTTGATTTTCCCTAATTTGTCTTCTTTTTATCCATGAAGGCAAATACAACCTAAAACATAAAAGAAATAAGATAAGTACCAAAAACAATAAGAAACTCTCATATAAACAAGAAAATGCATGAAATATGAGATTAGAAATACAGTTTATTTAGCATTTATTAGCTTGCTAGTTTACCGATCGCCAATTGCCACTTGCCACTTACCACTCATAGCTTTTCTCATTACTGCCAACTTTTCGGTTTTGACTTATTTGAGTTGTTGCATTTTTACGACTTGTTTGAGTTGTTTGAGATCTTGGTAACATATTGCATACTTTCTTGTGAAAGTGTAATGATGCTTATACCATCATTATGCATTTGGGTTGAAAATTTTTGCTTTAGTGATTATTCAATGAAATGCCAATGTAAGTACAATTTCATTACAAGAAAAGCTAGAAAGTTATTTTTCACTAATTCCTTTTATTAAAAGGAAAATATGATAACTAATCTACCAAATTTACAAAATTATGTATATACATCACTAGGGGTTTTGAACAAATTTTGTTTCTTTATAATAATTTAAGGTTTACGTAGTCTAGGACATAGGAGATTAATAAGGATAAAGTATTGTTTGTCAACACAAGTTCCATATAAAAACTTAGAGTTATAGATTTGTTAATGCTTTGTTTCTGTCTCATTTATGGCTTCATAGGGATTTTAAAAAACTTAAAAAAGAATAAGAGATAAATAGTTTAGCCAGATTATTTATTGTGTAAATGATGTAATGAGATTAGTTTAGGATAAAATCTAATTAATAGAATTGCTTATGAAATATGAACAATAAATTATTATTTCTACTAGTACTTATTTATAAAACATTTAAATTATTAAATATAATTAACTTTTTTTGTTTGTGTAAATGATCCAATAGTATTAGACTTATTTAAGTTTATTCTTATTTTTCTCAAGGTCAAACATATACAGATAGGAATATTACTCAAAGAAAATACTAACTTAGTAAAATGAGTTTAAAGTTTACATTTTTAAGCAGCAAATGTACTTATATTGGGCATATTGCGGCTGATAATGAAACTAAGTCGGAAGAGCACTTTAATTTGATATAAAGTTATTAATTTAATTTTGACGCATGTCTTTGTTTATTTTTATAGATAAATGGCGAAAAATTTAAGTATTTTTTCGTATGTCTTTGTTTATTTTTATAGATAAATGGCGAAAAGTTTAAGTACTCATGATAATTGAGCCTTTTTAGGAAGATTTGGTAATCTAGCTTGGACTCATATGAGATTGGTTCCTGGTAGGAAGGAGCATATTATTTTTTTATTTTCATAAATATTTGAAAGGTGAGGTAATCATTTTGTTAAAAAAACATTTAGTTAGGATCAAAGGTCATATGAAGCCTTGAAAAAACGTAAGCGATGATATCGAATGGTAGATAAAAACTTTACTTTAAGAGTTGCAAAATAAGAAAGAAAAAGGCAAAGAATAAACTACAAAATTAGTAGTAGAATTTTTTTTTAGTGATGAGAATGATAATGGTAACATTGAAAGTTATATTCCTACTAAACAAGAAGGGATTACTATAACTGATATAAGAAAAAGAAGAACAAGGGTGTAACTTTTTAGCTCCACCGATAACTCCTAAAACTCAACCTTCAATTTATAGTGCATTACAATCTAAAAAAGCAGTTTAGAATAAGGACATGATAATGGATAGATAATGGTATAATGCAAGTGTGTCATTTTATGCTAATAAGTTATATTATTACTAGCTTATGATGGATGCTATTACCTCTTATAGTCTATGATATAAAACTTATTCAATTAATGACTATAAAGATAATCTTCTAAATAGTTATATTAGTAAAATAAAATGTTATTTAAGTGAAAGAAGAATGGCTTGGACAATTTATAGGTGTTCAATCTTATATAATTGCTGCTAAAGGGGCCATTATTAATTTTTTGGTTTATTCCTCTAAGGGAATGATGTTTTTGATTTCCATTGATGTATTTGACCTTTTAAGTAATGATGGTGTTCTGTTATAAATACTTGATGAGGTTGTATTATACAATTCATCTATGATTATGATGTTGATTATAAAGTAGCTGGGATGAGGTTACAAAGCAAATATAATTCTTCATATTAGACTCCTTGTGCTGCCCATTGTATTAACCTGATGCTAAAAAATATAAAAGATGTTATATATTGTCCTATCATTGATGAAACAATATAGAGAACTAGAAAAGTAAATAAATTCATTTATAATCACTATAAGAAAACCATGCATTAGCGACGGAAAATTACCGACGGACATAATACCGTAGCTAATTACCGATAAAAAATTAATATCTGTCGGTAACACTGTCGTGAAAAATTCCATTTTGCGACGGACAAAATTGACGTTGGTAAAGGTGGAGGGAAAACATTCACCCAAATTTTCTGACGGATTTTAGCGATGAACTTGTCATAACTGTCAGTAAATTAGGTGAGAACACTTCCCGCAATTAAATAGTGTCAGAATTTTACTGACGGATTTGGTTTCTGTCGGTGAATTTTAAGTAGTGTCGATTTTGTACCGATGGTGGTGTGTTTCATTGGTTATTTTTTGATGATCTTTACTTTCTATCATTAAATTCAGATTAATCATTTTAAAAATTGAAAACGACATCGTTTGGTTTAATACCTAACGACATCATTTTGATTCGGGGTTAAAGGATCCTCGAACCTTCCTTCTCCCTTTCTCCTCTATTTCTTCGTTATTTTTCATCGGTATCTAAATCTCGTTGTCCTCTCCTCACCTTCTGCATCTCCTCTCATCATCGTCACTGTCTGTCACCGTCTAGAGCGTCTCCTCTCTGTCGATTGTGTTGATTAGGGTATATATGAATTGGTGAATTGATTAGGTTAGTTGAATTAGATGTGTTGGTTAGGGTATGAATGTGCTTAATTTGCAAAATTTACTGAATTTGGGTATGAATGTGCTTAATCAAAGTATCATATTTGATTTTATTGCATTACTTTCTTAATGTAGAAGTGAAGCAAGTTAGGGATGGTTTCTTTATCTCTAAAAAGAAACAAGTAATGAATTTACTAAAGAGGTACCATATATTGAATTATAAGGTAGCTGATACACTTAAGCATCTAAATGAGAAGTTCCAAATGAAGGATGGCATCAAAGTAGCTAGTCAACAAAATTACAAGATTCTACTAAAAGGATTGATCTATTTAACTTATACTAGGTCTAAAATTCCTTATTCAGTGGGTATAGTGTCTAGGTTTATGCACTTTCATTCGAAGCACCATTTTAAAGCTACAAAATGAATATTCAGTTATATAATAAGCACTCTTGATTTGGGAACATAGTACAAGCATATGGTGTATTACAAGGTGATTGGATATATGACCCCCACTGATAGTCTTCAATGCACTAAATCGTTAACTCTTTTTTTGTTCATTCATTATAAATCTAATACTAAACCCAATAATAACTACATAGTTTGCCGCAGCTTCTCTGCATTTTGTTCCATAAAACCCATCCCTAATGTATACTTAGCAGGAATATCTAGTTTATATGTAAAATTTTTGCTTGCGCTTCTCAGTGATACATTAGTGAAATCCTCACCAGGTACTCGTCTTTGTCAAAAAAACTTCTATAGTTATATGAGCCAAACAATTTCTTAAAGACTTTATAAGTGACTCACAATCTCATTTTTAATTAACAAACTATTAGTAAAGAAAATAACTCAATACTCTCAACTAGATGTAACGCTTACTCTTGCTATTACTTTGATTTCTCTTGAATCTTATTTTTGTTAGTTATTGAGCTCTTAGAAATCCTTCTTATACTATTTACCAGCCTACTAATTGTTTGTAGTGTCACTGCCTTTCATTTTATCAAAATATTACAATGGTGACTCATTCTAATGATCGTCAATTAGCCCTTCATTTTGTTGATCATATGATCTAAACTACGAAAAAATGTCTCACATCGTGGGATATAGTCAACTAAATATCCTTTAGTCCACTCAAAACTCCTATCTATCTAATGATGCTTCTTTTCTAACACTTGGCACTCCTTCAACTTACTTTGAAACATTAAGTAACGCTTGGGCAATTTTAAGTAACTTCTTTAATTCTAATACTTTCACTTTTAGATCTTCAATCTTGAGCATTAAGTCTTGAAACATCATCTCATAGTCTTATCAATTCATTTAAACCCTTAAGAAATAACAAGGATTTAATATTGACTACAAAGGTTCCACAAACCTTATCTTGCAAATATCGTTTTCCAACATAACTTATCAATAGCTAAACAACTTCATTAGTGATCCAATATTTTTTTTACATTAGTTATGGCACTTAGAATTTCTTATGTTATATTAGCTAGTTAATGTATATCTTAGAGATTTCAAATTTGTAAAATGTCACGTCTAAGCCTTTATATTTCTAATTTCTATGGATAAGCCCTTAAAATTCTAAAATTGACATATTCTACCTTTACTATTGCCAAATAGTCACAAATTAACCTTTAACATATTAGAACTTTGTAATGTATCCTTGTTTATTTTTCTTAATGGAATAACTAAGTCCTTATTGTTATCATATAAAAATTCCTTAATTCTAGCATTTTCACTAAGTTATACGCAAATAAGGGGTATTACTTGAATAGATTTTAATGTTAATAGCTAAATTAATTTCTTCAAAATGTTAGGAGTTTGTTTAGATTTTTTGACAAACTTGAAGTGTTAATTTGTACCTTTTGCCTTGAGAATTGAAAATTGAGATTTTAACTATTATTTACGTGACATGAGTTTTATGAAATCTTAATTTTGAGACATAATTTCTTTTGCAATTGTATATTGAAAATTCATCAATTGACCCTAAATATATTTTAGCATATTTATTTTGGCACAACTTTCAATATTCTTGATAAGGAATACATTTTGAAACCTTAAGATAGTCAACATGCAAATTATATCTTTTGCTTACCATTTAGAGTTTTTTTTAAATTAAATAATAAGGCATAAAAAAAGCGGATGTCCTTTTTAAACTTTCAAAATCAAAGCAATGATAAAGATAGCATTATTTTTATTATTTAAATATTATATATTTTGTTATCCTAAAAAAAGCATAAGTTTTTTAACTGAGTAAGTTTCTAATCTTTGAATTTGATATAAGAAAATATTATACTATTATGTAATTGAATTCTTCATATTAAAGGAAATAATTTTTATTAATATTTTTATAGAAATCATGATTAAAGTCACCTAAGCAAAGCAACATTATAATTACAAAAGAAACTAAAGATATCTCTAAATTGAATCCTTAAAGATCAAGTTATTGAAGCAAACGAGGATATTTAAACATGAAAGCCAATATTTCTTTTTAAAAAATTCTTATTTTTTATTTTTAATATTGGTAGAAAATTAAATACTTAAATTTAAATTTCTATTAAAATAGCCTTTTTTTTCAAATATGCAAAATAAATATTTTGTATGTTTGAAACAACCAAGAAGTTTGCTTGGAAAGTTAACTATAAAATGGCTAAGTATTTTAAGAAAATAGAATTTTAGAAAATTTAGCTAACTAAGTGAAATTCAGCTAATTGAGATGATAATGAATGATGAGTATTAAATGTGATCATTAATCGCAAAATCTTTTAAAAGAAAGTTAGTGCAATTGAACCATAATTTTTAGCTTGGTTGAGAAACAGAAAACAAAGTTATGGTTTGTGTTATTTTTTTTATTGCATAATTTCTTTTATATTGAGTTAATGATTAAGGGAGGCATTAATTCTTGTTGAAAAAAGAATAAACTTTCTTAAAGGATTTATTGGGTTGATGATTAGGGGAGGCATTAATTCATAAAGGATAGATCAATTGGGGATAACATTTAGTTGATTAGGATCCCCTTAAGGGTTATAATAAGAAGCATTTAAGCAAAGATTGTGTCCTTAAATATTTTCAAAAGGCTTTGGAACTATTGATTATAAATTTCTTTGAAACACATTATAAGATTTCATTTTTCCTGAGTTGTCTATTGCATGGATAGATCAAGCCTAGAAAGCATTCTATGAAAGGAAAGTTAGTACCTTAGAAGCAGATGTATTATTTCCCTCTAACTCCGAGACTTTAAAGACTATATGCTTCTGATGTTACTATGTCTCACATAAGATGGCATAATGAATACCAACAGGAAGATGGAATAATGAGTCATCCATTAGATGCATTGGTATGGAAACATTTCAATGATACCCATTATGAGTTTGCAGCTGAAAGTCGAAATGTTAGGTTGGGATTGTCGACAGATGGATTCCAACCTTTTGGTCAATCTGGCCAGCAATATTCATTATGACCAGTCATAATTACTCCTTATAATTTGCCTCTATAGATGTGTATGAAAGAGGCATACATATTCTTGACAGTGACTGTGCCAGGGCCTAAAAATCTAAAGAATAAATTGATGTATTCTTACAATCATTGATATTTGAATTGCAACATCTTTGGGAATATGGTGTTGAGATATATGATGTGTCTCTGAAATAAAATTTTGTGTTGAGAGCAACTTTGATGTGGACAATTAGTGATTTTCTGGCATATGCCATATTGTGTGGAGGAAGCATAGTAGGAAAATTGGCTTATCCTTATTGTGACAATGATTTTAATGCATTTTATCTTCTAGGAAAAATATGTTGGTTTGACAATTACAAAAAATTTCTTCCTCCAGATCATCCATTTAGGCACAGTAAACAAAAGTTCATTAAGAATAGGATGGTAAAATTACCTCCTCCCCCTCACAAAGCTGGTGAAGAGATATTGCAAGATATTGAGGAATTAGGCTTGCTGAAAGTTACAGAATTTGAGGCTGATGAAATTAATGCAAGCATTATTAAAAACTTTGGATGGAGAAAATGAAGCATCTTTTGGGATTTTCCATATAGAAAAACTAATTTGATATGTCATAATCTAGATGTGATGCATATTGAAAAAAATATTTTTGACAATTTGTTCAATACCATAATGAACATTGAAGGGAGGACAAAAGACAATGCAAAATCACGAACTGATTTGAAACTTTTTTGTAGAAGGAATGAATTATATAAAGATCTTCGCACCAGTAAATATCCGAAAACATGTTACACTTTGGACAAAAAGCAAAAGGAAATATTGTGTGAATGGTTGAAAAGTATAAAGTTTCCCGATGGTTATGTTTTAAACTTGGCAAGGTGTGTGGACATGAGGAAGTACAAATTATTTGGGATGAAAAGTCATGATTATTATGTGTTTATGCAAAGGCTAATTCCAATTGCATTTCGGGAGTTGCTACTGAATAAGGTTTGGGAAGTAATAACAGAATTAAGTTTGTTTTTCAAAAGCTTAACATCATCTGAAATTAAGTTGGCTGAAATGGAAAAACTAGAAAGGGGAATTCTAGTAATTTTGTGTAAGTTAGAATGGATATTTCCTCCAAGCTTCTTTGACTGTGTGGAGCATCTACCTGTCCATTTAGCACACGAGGCTAAACTTGCTAGTCCAGTTCAATATTGTTGGATGTATCCATTTGAGAGGTACGTAATTCAACAAAAATTATTATAATAGATGTCATATCATGTTTTCATAACTAAATTCGTATAACCCTATTCGCTCATATAGGCATTTGCATCACTTGAAGATAAATGTGAAAAATAAGGCTACAGTTGAAGGTTCGATATGTAATGCTTATTTATTGAAGGAAGCTAGTACATTTTGTTCACATTAGTTTAAGCCGCATGTTCACACAAGAGAAAGAAAAGTTCCTCGTAATGACGATGGGGGAGGAACTAGTGATGTTGATGATAGCTTATCCATTTTCACATATCATGGACGAACATATGGACATTCAATGAGAAGAATGTTAATAGAGGAAGAAATTGAGGTTGACCATGGTTATATTTTATTGAACTATCAAGAGGTTCAACCTTTCGTGCAGGAAGTTGAAATTGATTAGTTGGGTTTTGAATTTTAGTGTTATTCATAACTGAAATACATAATAATGTTTTTAGATTATACGAGGAATTGTTACACGAGCTCATGCCTGACAAAACACAGGATGATATCAATAAAAAAGTTAAAAGACACTTTCACTGATGGTTCGAGCAATATGTAAGTTTTCACTTACAAATATTAAAATGATTGAATTATAAGATTTAACTGTTGAAACCATATTATACTATTTAATTTGGTATTTTCTTTTCTGTAGGCCTTAGAAAATCCAATAGAGAACAAGTTCGTATGTGATCTTGCGAAGAGACCTTTGCGAACTGTTAAATCATATCTGGTGTATTTCGTTAATATATACAAATATTATACAGAATATCTTGGCCATAGCATGGCAACAATAAATAGTGGAGTTTCCATACAATGAGAATTGATGGATTACTATGGTAAATTTATTGGTATAAACTCCCGTTCCCATATTAAGAGTTAGAACCAAAAAATGCGGTACATGTGAGATCTCACTGAGGGATTAAGAAAAATGCATCTCATGCTCATGCATAATGTTAGCATAC
>JAOQMS010000005.1:16292483-16303564 GCA_027563885.1 Erythroxylum longipes
GATGGTGTTTAAATGATTTTTGGAGTTGAAAGATCATGGAAAATGTGTATAAGATGGGTGTAGAAATTCATGAAAAAAAAGTTTTATATATGTACTGGTTCTGTTTTAAGTTAATGTTCAAATTTAGAGCATCAATTGGGTTGTGAATTATATTGAGTGGAAATAGAGCTAATAATGAAGAGTATTGAAGTAGGTAGAGTGAGTTTTGTATGAGTGTGTTAGGTGTAAAACTTGGAAAATTTTGAAGATGATTGTTCTGGAAAAGGTAGCAGTGAAATGTTTACTGATTTTGGTTCTGTGTTTTGCGTTTTTAAGGATCGGATGTAATGACATAGCAGTGAATGAATTTTTGGAGTTTATAGAACAAGTGAAATGTGTATATGGTGAGGGTAGAAGTTTATAAGAGTTAAGGTTGATATATATATGCTCTGTTTTAATTTTTCATAACCAAGTTTTTGTCTTATCTCTCACGGGCGTGAGAGATAAGTCACACCGTGACTTTTGGCTCATCTCTCATGGGGTGAGAGATGAGAGTCACAGCCGTGAGTTTTTGAACTGATGGACAATCTAGTTTTAAATTTGTAATGGCTGTGAAATGAGTTTTGGTTTAAAAGGATGGGTTCAAGGTGATGTAGGGATGTGAGAAAAAATAAAGCAATGAAAATAATGCAGAAATGAAAGAATAAAAAAAATTGTAGAAAACATGCAAAGTTACGTGCATGGATTTTTGGTTTTATAGGTTTATGTTTAATCTTAAGTTTGATCTGTTTTTGAGTTTGTTGAGCTTTATGAACGTTAAAAATGGGGTTACTATCAATTATAGATGTTGTTATGTGAAAGAAAAAAAATGAGAGAAGAAAAATTTGCAGTTCGGAAAATGAAGAAGAAGAAAGAACAGTAGCAGGTCGCAATTGCAACACGTCACGATCACGACTCTGATGGTTGAAAAATGAAGTCACGATCGTGACACGACCCTGCTGGAGGAATAAGGAAGTCGTGATCGCGAGAGGTCGCGATCGTGACCCGAGAGATGATACGGGGTGGATTTTTATTGAACATGCTTTGGTATTTTGATGATATCTTGAGCTGTAGATGTCCAAATGAGTTGATTCTTAATTCATAGTAAAGTAGAGACATAGGGCTACAATGTTGTTGAAGAAGTAGATTTTTAATTATGTCTATAAGCATTTCAAAATCTGGATTGAAGTTGAATCTTGACTGAGGTTGTAGTACTACCCGAGACAACAATCATGTTCTGATATTATTGAATAAACTGTATTGATTTAGGCTGAATAAGACAAAAGTATCTTCACAAAAGTTGTAGATTATTCTCTTCTCTTTCAACTGATATAAAGTTAATAATTTTTGGATATGGTAATTTAGAGATATGAGTTGTACAATTTGATAGCATGATTATGAACAAGCCAAAGTTTCAAATGTACTCAGTCTGTAGTATTTTGAGCATAAGTCATATAATACTAAATCGAATTGAATTATTTTAGTTTCATTAGAAAATTAAGATAAGTGGGAACATTTTCCTAGAAGAAAGTGTTTCCAAATTACTTCATTTTTTCCTTGTCAAAATGATCATGGAAAATTGACCTGAAGGTCTAGAATTTTGGAGACGTTATAAAGAGAAATAAGAGTTTGGATATTGTATGATCCTATAATGTTAGAATAACAATAGTGAATGAATTTTTGGTATTAAAGTACCAAAGACATGTGTATAATGGTGATGAAGGAGTTCATATAATTGTAGTTGTGATTTAAAGGAAATGAGTAATAAGTATCTAGTAAAAGTGAATGAGGCTCAGATTTTTTTTTGAAAGCAAATAATGCTAAAAATGAGAATAAGCATAAGATGTGAATTTTGATAATATACCTAAGATTGTCATTGAGCATGCATTGTACATAGTTTATATACACATTTTTGCATAAATGAATACTTAAGATTGTGTAATTTTTAATGTGTGTGCAACATGTGTATTGCATAATATTGATGTGCAGGATAAAATGTCCACATCTGGACATTTTCAAATCTAGGAAGCAGATGCTAATCTGGAATATACTATGAGTCGACCTAGATGGTTTCATTTCATTGTTTGTTCTGATTTTAATTTCTACATCGAATGACTACGATTTTGATTATTCTGCAATGTGAATATGATTGATATGAATGTGATTTGCCTATATTGATTCCGGACAATGAAGGTTCGAAACTTGACGCTGAATGTGATATTGAAGTGCTTCTTGTATGTGAATTTGATGAAATATGTGATATCTAATTTGATTGTTAAATGTCGGACCTAGTTCTGAAGAACCATGTGATTATGCATATAATTGAAAAAGTGTTTCTCAACATTATGTTGAATGCCAGACCATGGTCCGATGACGAATATGAAATTGAATGTGAATCCGAAAGCATGTGATAGACTGAAATTATGTGAATGTGATGCATTCCATTACATGAATGCATGAAACATAAAGAAAGTTGTGACCAAAGTAGCCACCGCAAAAGAGCTTAAAGCTCAGATTGTGAAAAAGAGCTTAAAGCTCAGAAAGTGATTAGAGCCTCAAGCCTGGTTATGAATGTATCTGATATCCACTAAGGGATATGGGACATAATTTGACATAGCTCAGTATCTACTAAGGGATATGAGCTAGTAAAAAGGCACTCGGTCACAACGACAATAATAAATGAAAGTGAGTCTCATGTGCATTACATTATAAGTGATATGTGTACTGTAAATGATTGAAAAGATTTATTTGATTGCTCTGAATGTGATGCGATATGTTAAATGAAGTGATGTGCATTATGTGCTTATAAGTGATGATATGTGTTATGTGATTGAGTGAGTCATCGAGGATAGTCACTCACTGAGTTCGCAAAAACTTACCCAAAATTTTGCAATATTTTTTCAGGCTCCGAAGAGTTACCCCGTTAGACTAACGGGAGTATAGCCACTTCATTCAACTAAGATATAGAGGTCGGAATCAGTTCGCGTCTGCATTTGTACTTTCTTATTTTTGTATCAATTTGTAAATTCTGCAATTTTTGTACAATGTGTATTTGAACCTTCTGTTTATAATAGCTTTCCAAATGGGAAATGTTTGTAAATGATTTTGTGATGTAATAACAATTATGAATTTAAGTGTTTTGTATGCATAATGGGCCTTAGTGACTAATGAAATTTGGATGATTTGTGAAATTATTATAACCATTGTGATTGAAAAAGTTTATGAAAAAGTGGGCCCAAGTTGATTATTGATTTTTCGCAATATGCGTGTATTGTTTAAAAAAAAGTACTGAGTTTCAAGTGTTTGATTGTTTTAGCATGCCACCCTTACGGGGTATGTACTCGGACGTCACTCAGGATGTCAGGTACGTGTCTTGCGAGAGTAGGGTGCTAAAATTGAGATACTTGAAATTGAGTACCCTACATTGCCAATAAGGCGAAGTGTGATATTTACATTTGACTAGTTTGATCCAATTCCAAATGTTGGTACAAAAGTACATAGTCGATACAATCTAGTTGAAATCAACAAGCGGAAGATTTCGACAATTTGAACCTTTCGTGTTGGCAATGCAAGCAATCTAGGTGTATTATGTCCCTTTTCCTAACTTATAACAATATAAGTCAGATTGGTTGGACCTTTGTAAAGTTAAACCTAGAGATGTATTTGAATCACATGGAAAAGGAGAACAGATAATTGAAAGTGAAGCGTTTCAAGAAGATGCTTATGAAATAAATGCATCTGTCCTATATGAAGATAATGAACCTTTGAACAATCCATGTAATGCATATGCTGAAATTTTATATGGAGGGGATGAGGAGGACTAGAGATCTGAAGAAGAGCTTGAGTTTGATTCAAATTCTTAAAAAAAAAAGATGATTTTGATTTACAATTAAGTGCTGATAGTGATTAACTTGTGTTTGTAATTGAATATTATATTCAACTAATGCTATATATTTCTTTTTCAATATACAACATCCTTGAATCTCTTGTGGCATATTACACTTCTGCAGCCTCCCAAATTTTGTTGCTTACCCTCTTTTTTTTAGATCTATTTCCATCTTGACTAAAAATGGCTTTTATTTTAACTCTTTTAATTTCATTCTCATTTTTTTCATGCTTGAATCTGGCATAAGAAAGTGCCAACTTTGTATGATGTTTGTAGTATATTCTTATTGGTGTACTGGGATTACTTGTTATAACTTCGAAGGATTGAAGCTTAAAGCAAAACCAAGGTGTGATGACTTTTACCACCATATGTCTGAGTATGCTTACGTGTACTACTATGTTTGAATCTCACAGTTAGCTATCCTTTTTTGTACGCTAGACGAATGAAATATATTAACTTGATAAATTAAGATTCAAGAGAAGTTTATACATGAATAGCATCAGAAACTTGATTATGTTTTGATTTAATCCATCTCTGTTCAAAGTTTCTGTTTGTTCATTAACTCAGTTAGATTAGTAGAAAACCTGCAGTTACTACCAATTAAAGAAAGCTAAAGGAAAAAATTCACATCTGAGAGTGGATTTAAGTTGAAATTCATACCATAACAGGTGTTTGAAGCATATATATATATTCATAGTTTTACTTTCCTATCCTTTCTTTGCAGAATCTCTAATCAATGAATTTTAAACAAATTTCCTGAACTAGTAAACTTTTATGAAACCAGTGTGGAGTTTCATAATCTAAAAATATGGTGCTAGTCTTGTCATACAAATATGAGAACTGTTAGTTGAAGGAGCTTAACGAACTTAACTAGCTTTTGGTTCAATTGAAAGCAAGGAGCTGAAAGATGTCTTATGTCCTTTTTGATTTCTTAAGTCAACTCATTTCTGAACAAATATGGAGTCGTTGGCAGCAGTATTGGACATCACCTGAGGCAATGTCCATTTTGAGACTGTAATTCGACCAACAGATGTAGAGGACTGAGAGGAGAGAGTCGTCCCGTATATACGGGAGGATCTATTAGCTACCAAAAGCATCCAGAGAGACTTGTAAGTATCTACACTTTACATTTATATTCTAATTTCTTTACTTTTTTGTATTTGAATTGAATTTGATGTGTGAATTATGGAATGAAAATATGTGTTTCTTGTTGAAAATGATTATGTTATAAATGTTGAGTTTTTTTCTTTGTTCAACAGGGGTAGATATCATAAAAATAGAGGAAACTCGCCCGAAATTTTTATAAATTCTAATTCACTTATAACATTTTATTCTTATGCAGGAAAAGTCTATGAGCATGAGGCCTACACCCCGTCAGCTCTTTTTTCACACTCACACTAAGAAACATGACGGTGTGACATTTGTCAACAAGTGTTGTAGAGAACTCATTGTACGTGAAATTTATGACTTAATATTAATGCTTAATAATTATCACTTACTAATATAAACATTACCTTCTGATAGGACCAAATACAAGAAAGCATTCAACGACAATCTTAGCAGTTTGAAGAAGTTGGTGAGAGTCAAACATACCTTCATGCAACGGGTGGTAAGGATCGTTGGGGAAGGATATTTGGCTTAGGTTCATTTGTGAATAGATATTATTCGCAATCCTCCATGTCCAGTACAACAACATTTACTAGGCGATTCACAACCAATGAAGTCCAAGAACTTCGGAGCACATTGTCGACATTGGCAACTTAGTTGCAATAGTCAATAGATCAGTTGCAACAGTCGATGCAGTACATAGCTCAGCTCTGTAATGAGGTGGATGAGTTGAAGGGTAGGGGTAGCACCTTATCTCACCAATCAGAGCATCCACCATCTTCAAATTAATAGTGTACTTTTGGTCATTTTATTATAATTACAAAAACTTATTATGTACAATTTAATATTTTATTATCAATTAAGATATTTTCAACTTTATATCATCAATCAAATTTATGTTGAAAAATTAAATGTATACTATTACATTAATAGCTGTTTAAATTATGCATTAATTATAACATCATAAAATAAAATTTATTGACGGTATTGATAGTACATTTTTTTTTGATTTACTTACTGACGGACATTGGCGGTTTCGTATGTAAAATTAGAACCATTACCGATCGATGGAAGAAAACTGACCGTCGATAATCACAGACGAAATAACCACTTCTGTCGGTAAAGTCAGAACCATTACTGATATTACCGACAGAAAAGGAATATCCATCGGTAATGTTTGAACAAACTTACCAACAGACAACCGTAAGCCGTCGGTAATCACAAACGGAATAACCAAATATCGTCGGTAATCACAGATAGAATAACCAACCACAAGCACAGACGGAATAACCAATTCCGTCCGTAAACTCACCGATGAAAAAAAAAACATAACCGTCGGTAATGTTTGAACAATCTTACCGACGGAAAATTGTAAACCATCGGTGAATTTACCGACGGAAGGCTATGTTCCGTTGGTAAATATATCGACGGTCAACCGCTCAAAAATCCTTCGGTAAATTTATCAACGGGACATTAGTTTCTGTCGGTAAATTTGCCAACGATACATTAGTTGTTCTTCTGTATATTTACCAACGGAACATGATCTTCCATTGGTAATTATTAGCTACGGCTGTTTCCGCGACGCCTTTATCCGTTAGTAATGTCCGACGCTAATGCTACTTATCGACAGAATGTTAATGTTTTCCGTTAGTAATGTCCATCGCAAAACGACGTTTTTCTTGCAGTGAATAGTGCTTAGGCTTTTTTATGAGAAAGAATTCCACCAATAGTAGAAATTTGTTTTGTCCATTTATTACAAGAGTTGCAAATAATTTCTTATCACTTTAGTATTTTGTTTAAATGTAAAAGGAATTGAAACAAATGTTTACAATTGATAATTGAGTTATATCTCAGCATGTCAAGTCTAATAATAGAATGAAGTTCTTTAGAATTGTACTTGAAGATCACAAAATTTAGTCCTAAAGTTAGTTTTTTTTTAATATGAGTTTCTAAGCCTTTAGAGAGAGTAATTAGTATGATTAATAATGATGAGAAGACAATATTAGGTTACTTTTATGTTGTCATGGAGAGAGCAAAGAAAATAATTAAGGTTAGTATGAAAAATAACCATTCCTTATACATACTTTATCTTGCAGTCATCAATGAAAGATGAAAAAAGATAACTGTACTTCTCATTGTTTTAATCTCACTTATATTTGATATATATGTTAAATTTTACATACCCAATATAAATATAAAATTTTTAATTATAAGTATTTTTGTCCAAGTTTTACTTCTCCTTGGTACGAGCTCAGGTTGTTATGCTTATGAACCTATATTATTCTTATCATATGATTTCTTGATGTAATTTATTGTAACATTTTAACTTTATATTATTTTTACTTTTATATCTGTATGAGAATTAAATTATGTTTTTCTTATATTAATTTTACGATTTCTTGATGTAATCAATTGTAACATTTTAACTTTATATTATTTTTAGTTTTATATCTATATGAGAATTAAATTATGTTTTTCTTATATTAATTATGAATATAGTTTGTATTAGAAAAATGTGAAAAGTAAAATTAATAAGAATAAAAAGGTAATTTTATATTAAATTATTATTATAATTTTTTAAGTCAAATTGAAGTAAAACTAAAAATTATAGCAATACATTAATTAACTATTTTGTAAATTTATAAAATTCAAGAATTATTCTATAATTTTAAAAATTATTCTATAATTTTAAAAATTATTCAAAATAGTATTCGATTTTGATCGATAATAATATAGTATTGTATAACAACCAAACTCTATACCAAATTCGAAATGATATTTGCAACGTTACTCCTTTGTCTTTGCTTGCAAATTATTGCTTTTAATTTATGATCTGCATAATTGCGACCATATTTATTAATCTTTAAATATTATTATCAGATCCAACTTAATTAACACTGTGCCAATGAATCATCGATTACGTCATCTGGTAAATCTAGCGGTATTGATTTGGGTGAACGCAATTAATGTTACGTTTTCCACAGAAATTCATCACAAAATTTTAAATATAATTAGCGTATAAAAAATCATAGGTAAAATTAGTCGATCTCGCAGATTTTGTAATACATTCACTTTTTTTTCAAAAAAAAAAGAAAAAGGTTGATTTCTTAAGTCAACTCATATGAATAGTAGTTCACTAATGAAAATAATGTTGTTATGATGTAATAGAGAAATGAGTACCTATTTGGTAGGTAAGCAATCGAATAATGCTAACGCCCCACACCACAGCATTAATAATTTGCCAATCGAAAGTAGCAGCGCAGGACCATGCAAATTGACCCAATTTCTTTGAATTTAGATGCACACCAAGTTTTTGGCATTATCTTGCCGAGAACAGTATTGTACCTTTCAATCAAAATAATTGGATTCATACCTAAGTGTCCAAATGCAGAAGAACTCAGTGTCTATTTCCGAGCTCCACGTCAATTGTCTTGTAGATATGCTTGCCCCTTCGTCTTCTTGTTATATTAAATAAAGTCCTACAGAAAATAAATGTATTAATAAAATGCTAACGAGTTGAGTACAACCTCGAAATATATGCTGCAAAATAGAAAGAGAATGAAGAAAAGGATTTGCTGCAACTCTGTCACCCACTCAACTCCCTTTATAGTTGGGGTTTGTGTAGGAAACTTAAAAGGCCGTTTAATTTTATTTGTATTTTTTTCTGATTTTATTTTTTGTTTCTGATTTCTGATTGTTATTTTTACTGAATAATTTCTGATAAAAATTAAACAATAGATAAAATTTTAAAATAAATTATTTTATAATTAATTAATTAAAATATTTATTAATAACTATTAATAAAAGATGTATGACATTTTTTCAAACAAATAATTTAATAAGTAAAAACTATTAATAAATCAATATTTATTTTAATTATTAAAAAATCTAATTTCAAATTTATACATTTTAAGATATTTGAAAATTAAAGTATATTTATTAAATAATTATTAAATTTAAAATATTTTTATTTTAAAATAAAACTTTAAAGTAGTTATAAAAATTAAATTAAATTAAAATAAATAATTTAATTATATTAATCATAACTCTTATTAATAATTAATATTAGATAGTTAAATAATATATATTTAGTTGATGATACATAAGATTTTAACAAAACAAATAGAAACATAAAACAAAAACTATTTTTTATAAATTTGAAAATTAGAAGGAACTAAAACCAAACACAATAAACAGAAACTCAAATATACATATTTTTATTGAAATTAAAAAACGGAAATGTAAAACCAAAAACCAAATGGAAACAAACAAGTCTTAAGAGATTTAGTATTTCGTTTTTTAGCTAATATGGTTGGATTGAAGTCTCAAAACTTTTTTCACCACTTTAAAAATATGTTTGTATAGATCTAAATGCCTTACTATTGAATTAAAAGCTAAACTTATTATTAAATGTATTTTGTTTCTTTATAGTTACGCAAAACTTAATAAACGTAGGTGGCCAATATAAAGAAAAACTATACTTGCAATGAATATAAGGAGTTTTTTAATGCACACATGACATTTTGATTGGTTAAACTATATACTTTTGGGTTTCAAAATCCAATTCTAGTAAATTTACAGAAATATTAATAGAAAACATAATTCTAAAATATTCTTCATGTAACAATTTGAAAACTCAAAATTATAATTTTGCTTTGAAACTAATTGTTAAAATTCAACTATATTTACTTTATAATTGTAGCACTCCACTTCCACCGAGCACGTATCTGTACATGTCGAGGACATTCGGACACGCACTCTGTGAAAGCGGCGTGCTAGAGAAGTCAAACAGAACTCATTGCAAATTTTTCTCAAACGTCACACACTTTTTTCAGAAAAATCACTAATCATTAATGACCCATTTTATTAATAACAATTTCAATCACAATTGTCATAAACAATATAACATTTCAGAATTCCAGTAGTCATTTGGGGCCCTTTACAAATTCGAAACACTTTAAGTCAAAAAGTCATTACATATCAAAATTATTCACATACACATGGCACAGTATTTGCAGAATACATACATTAATACAAAAATAACAGAAAATGTATGCAGATGCCAACTGATTCCGACCTCTATCTTTTACTCAAATGCAGTGGTTAGACTCCAGTTGGTCTAATTGGGTGTCTCCTTTGAGCTTGAAAAATATGTTGCAAATTTTGGGGTGAGTTTTGCGAACTCAGTGAGTGGACCATCCTCGATAGCTCACTCAATCACATAACATATCAATTCATGTAATCACGTAATTAATATCATTTCACTAATCAACATGTTGAATCACATACACTTCATATTCACTTAATTCATATTTCACATTAGAAATCATTCAAACTATTTATTTCAATCATTTAAATCATACATATCAAATGCATATGCAATGCTCATGAGACTCACTTTCAATTGTTATTGTTCTGACCGAGTGCCTGTAACTATCCCGTATCTATTGTGGATATCAGACTCATTAATAACTACCCCTTATCCGTTGGGGATACAGGACTCATTTTATATAGTGAGCTTGAGGCTCTTACCATTTAAGCTCTTTTTTACTTTATGAGCTTTAAGCTCTTTTTCGGTGGCTACTTTGGTCACAACAGCCTTTATTTGTTCATGCATTTATGTAATGAAATGCATCACATTCACACATATCAATCAGTCACTTGTGTTCAATTTAGCATTCATATTGATTCAGATTTTTCATTAGATCGATATATGATATTTAACAATAATGTTGAGAATCACTTATTTCATTCACATTCATATTCAATGATGCACTTTCTATGTTGAACCCCGTTTCCGGAATCCAACTCTCATGTAGAATATCTTAATACGTGAGTTTATCTCCCAAAGAGAACACCTTGACCATTATCGGATTTTCTTCTTTGCTCTGATATCACAACTGTTGAACCTTGTTTCCGGAGTCCAACCTTCAGAAAATCATAAGACTTATCATTATCGGGTCGTCTTCTCAAAACTCCCCTTTTTTAGGCTTAGCTCAGCTCTTAGAACAGTTGATTACTACGATGGTAGTCGACTAGTCCATTTATCCCTTTCAACCTGAATACCTCA
>JAOQMS010000005.1:16303664-16323164 GCA_027563885.1 Erythroxylum longipes
TTCTCTTCTTTTCTCTCCCATTCACTTTTTTCACTCTTCTAAGATAACAAGACTACAATTCCTTTTTCCCAATGTACCCTTAATGAGTCCCAAAAGGCCACTTTACCCTTCCTTATAAGCTTAGGCTTTTTTGGTACTTAAGTTACATGCTAAAAATGCTCTCAATTCATTCTTATGCATTTATTCCATAAACTATTATGCTTAATTTAACGAAAAAAATTTTCGGCGGCCAACATTCTATGTTTTCAAATTTAACAAACTCCTCATACTATTAATGTCTAGAATTATCACAATCATATTCACATCAAAAGTAAATCAATACAGAAAGTTAAAACAGAATAAACAATTAATGTGAGACCATCTAGGTCGACTCACAGTACGCTCCAGATTAGTATTAGCTTCCATGTTCTGAAAATGTTTGGGAGCCGACATTCAATCCTGTGTATCAACTTCATGTAATAAACATTGTACACACATTACTAATTGCATAATCACATAAACATTCAGTTATACACATATATATATGTGTAATGTATAATGTATGCTCATGTTGATTATTTTGGGTATTTATCCTTAATCACATCACTTGGTTTTTAACAACATCATTTGTGTGTGTCAAGCTTACTCTAGGTTCATACCTCAAAGAACTTGGTCATTCAAATAACATAATTCAATCATTCATCATTTCTTTTCTAGCATTCTAAGTTCACATAATATTTAAGTTCTCATTCATTTTTACCCAATACACATCATTTAATCATTCACTAAGGTTATTTTAGCTTCCTAAGATCACAAAATATCCCATTTATCATTCATCTTTACTTAATACTCATCATTCATCTTAATGGAATCTCATTAGCCATCATAGGTTCACCTTCATTCTCATAACATCCCAAAATTCCATATTTGAATATGTTTATATCCTTAATCGTCACCCTAAACATATCACTCATTTTTGTCTCTTATTTCCACTTCAAACTAAGTACATTTCAAGCTCCATTCAAGCCTAAATGTATCATAGGAAAGCATTGATAGGTCCACAATTTATAAATATGTACATGATTTCGGACGATAGGCATAACTTCACCATGGATATCAGAGTAAGGTCACTCAAGTACTGCTTTGAAGAGGACCTCAAGTTCTACAACTTTTGTGAAGGGCCTAAAGAGAGACTTTTCTATCTAAAGGGTCAAAACTACATATTTATGTAAGTGTCCCGAGAATGTCCACCTAGCAGACATGAACGGAGCTGGAACACTAAAATTCCAGAGAAGGTCCACCCAGCAGATATGAAGTCTGCCTAACAAACCTTTACTTACCATTTTCTAGATTTCTCACTCTTATAAGTTATATCTAACACATCTATGCATATCTTATCATTCCTACTTCAATTTCTCTTCATTTTCACCTCCATTCCAATTCAGAACATCCACAAAACACATCATACAAACTTGTTGATCATATCACATAAACATAACATCAACCATGTCTATACATTCTTCAATATTTCAGCACACATTTAACTCCATTGTCACCTTCCATTTATTTATAAACTATCATCCTAATTCTCCTCACTTCGAGACACTATAATATCACTTTCTTTATCTTTTAATTCACTTTACTTCACCTCTATTTCAATTACTAACATCCATATTATTTCACACAAAAACAGAACATGTTAATATCCACATTCATCATCAATTTTCTGCACATGTTCAACTTCATTTCTACCTTTATTTCAATTCAACTTATTATTCTAATTTACCTAATTTCAAAACACCACATTATCCCTTTATTTAACCTCAAAATCATTCTAGTTCATCCATATAATAACTACTAAAAAATTCATGTAATTAAGCATTAAAAACAGAACATGAAAACTCCATTTATCTGTCAATTTTTTTGCACTTGTTCCACTTCATTTTTCTCCTTCATTTCATTCCTAACTATCACCTTAATTCATGTTATTTCAAGAACCATATTAATCCTTTTTATTAGCTCTAAACTCAATTTATTTCATCTCTAGAACAATCAAAGAAATTCATGTAATAAAACAAGAAAACAGAATATAAATATCCAATTTACAAGTCAAAAATTCTTCACTTCTTGTTACACCATTTTAATGATCTTTCAAGTTCAAACTCATCTCTACAACAACTTATGAAAGGTTAATCATCTTATATGCAAAACAAGACATTTATATGCCCGTTTCATCATTCACGATTCACACATATAATTTCATGATCAATTCATCAATCCCAACTTACTCATCAAACTAGTTTCATTTAACATTACCCATGATAAAAGGATAACTTACTTGATTTAGCTTCAAAAATCTTCAAACTCTTCAATATCTCACTTAACCCTAACCATCCATACAACCCACGTACATCATCATTCCAGGTGGTAGGGTTAGGTATTTAATGAGAATAAAAGAGAGAGAAAGATGAGGGTAACAAGTGAAAGATGAGAGGGTTGGGTTCAACGTGAATGGAGATTAGTGAGAAAAATTTCGTGAAGAAGAAGAAAAGAAGAAGGTCACAAAGAAGAAGAATAAGATAACAAGTGAAAGAAAACTATTTTTTGTCCTTCACTTAAAAATTTTCGTGTAAGTTATGTGGGGAGTGGTAATGGCACTTGTCACTGCCGCTTGTCACTCTACCATGGTCCCATTTGGACCCTTTTAATAACTAGTCTATTTAACTCCAAAATTTAATCCATTTGTCTCCCAAATTTCAATGACACTTGTCAATAATTCCTAAAGTCATTTATCAAAATTTCTATCGCCATTTGGCTCTTATTTCTACTACCATTTATCAATTTTCTTGCCACTTGACATTTTTCTTAGTCCATAAATACCCAAAATTTCAAAAAATTCTCAAATTTCACAAAAAATGCTAAACCACTATTTATACTTTCCAAAATGATTTTCATGACATATAATCCATAATTCACATCATAATCACTTTAAAAAATAATTTATACCTGGAAATTTTCAAATGAGTGCATGTACAATCATTGAAATGTGTGCCATAAAATTCAATAGTCATATATGTGTATGCTTATGTTATGCATAAACATGAAATGCATTTTCTAATCTCTCTTTGCTATTTCTCATATATCGTGGTTTAGGATCCTTTGTCTTAGAATTTGCAATAATATTGCAAAGCCAACATATAGGACCAATGTATAAGTTGTGTTTTTATTGATAAGAAAGAACAATGTATATAGTTTATTTATATAGTTTCTCTAGGTATAAAAATAGAAAGAAAATATCCTATCATAATTATATGACATAATTACCTGATCTTAACATTAGAAAATATATAGGATAATAATATGATATCATTAAAATTATGGGGAATATTCTTCAAAATCTTCAGGTCTTATCGTCCCCCTCAAGGTCAAGTATGAAGCAATAGTGAGCTCATCTCAAAGCTCACAAAAGGTGATGGATGTTGATATGTATATATTATAATATGTGTTCTAGATGTTTAAGTGTGTTTTAAAGTGTTTTCTTTGATCATAATCCTATTTTTAAGACATATAATTATGTTCTTGTTAGTATTTTTGTGTGTTTTAATTGTTTGAGTGTTTTAGAGTAAGGACTTGTTCTTAATATTATGTTTCAATGGTTGTTTGATGTATTTGTCAGTGAGTGAAAACAATAAAAAAATTAAGAAAAGATGAAAAAAGCGTTGAAGAATAAGAACATGCACGATCGTGCATTGGGGTAAACCCTTTGGCACGATCGTGCATCCCCATACATGATCATGCTAAAGAGGTGGGATGGTTATGCATGATCTTGCACTGGCAATTTCCAATTTGCGATGATTTTGTATTCTTAATGTTTTAGGGCTATTTTTAGAACCAAAATAAGTGGAAATAACCTAAAAAGAATCTTAGAAGGCTCAAGAGTATAAAAAGAAAAAGAAAAACCCGAAATAGAAGCCTACACATCACAAAAAAGGAGATCAAAACTAAAAACATCAAGATCAACTCCAACTTCCCAGATCTTCTAGATCAAACTTCAAGCTATTTTCTTTCTTTTATCTTCATCTATTTTATTTTCTTGGATGTTAATTCTGATTAGTTGTGTTTTGAACATGATTATAGCTTTCTAAATATATATTAGGGTTGATTTTTGAATTTTTTATATAATGTTTACCTTATTGAATGTAATATATTAATGGTTAGTGGTATTTGTCGTGCTTATACTTGATAAGCATTCGAGAGATTGAATCAAAGTATTTGTATTAAGTTGCACAACGAGAGTTGGCACCTTAATAGACCTATAAATATCAAGTTAATATCAGATTGTACTCCTCTAATTCCATTGTGGAAAAGAGGGTGCATTCGTGGTGTAATAGATTCCTTTCTTCTGGTAGAAGACTACAGTTAAAAATAATTGTACTTATTAATCTTTATAGTTATTGGTGCTCACTCTTTGCTCTACCGAAGAGTATGTTAAAGAAAATTTATAGGTTAATTATGGAATTTGTATAAAGTGGCTTAAGTAACAATGGAAGGAAAACCTAAGTGTTAAATAGAGTACAATATACCTCCCAAAACAATAGGGAGGACTCGAATTCGTTGTAACTTGCAAAATGTCCAAGGTCCTAATAGTAAAGAGGCAATAAATTATATCTATGGAGAAGGAAAACCTATGGGTGAAGTGGATCCATATGTATCACCTAAAGAGTGAGAGTATATAGAATGTCAAACGCAAACCAACTTAGCCATGTAATTTTTAGTATATCTTGCACATTATAAATTTCATATAGGCACAGATCAAACACAAAATAGGTAATGGGGTAAACATTGACTTTTGGTTTGATAATTTGAATTATTTTGGTTCATTATATATGCTTATAGATTATTATGTACTAAAATTCATAGTCCCTGTTAATGTGAAAGCATATTCACTTATAGTAAATAGGGACTAGTGTTGGCCATTATTGTCAACAAGAGGTTTCTATGTTATAATTCAAAATATGCCAAGGTACATACTTGATCTCTCCACTATTGATAGTGTGTAATGGTGTTTAAACAAATCATTGGTTTTTTTTTACTACCTTATGTAAGAAGATATTGTTAGGAAACCTTGAAAGAAGTTCTTGTTATGGATTAGTATGGGACATTAACATTCCTCTCACATATTATTTTATGTTTTGGCTAGTAGCTTACAAAAGATTAAATACCAAGGATAGAAAAACTTCTAGATTGATACCCTAGACTGTGTCCTATGAGGAGATGGCTAGAAATCACATGATCATTTGTTCTTCAAATGTGATTTCTCCTCAAGACTATGAAACAACGTACTCACACTTTTTAGTCTCTAATGCTTAAATAAGAATGGCTTACCTTTCTCTCCTAGGCTTCAAATGTCAACATAAAAGGAAAGAGTGACAAAAAGCCCTTTAGGATTGGTGTTGGATTGCTTATTGGTCACATATGGAAGGAAAGGGGTGGTAAGATTTTTGGTGATACAAGAGTGGAAATCATTGCTAACTTAAGCAATTTCTACATAAAGCTTAGATTGACAGCTCTAATTTAAGTCATCATAACTAAAAAGTCCTCAGAATTGAGATTTAAACTACATTTGTGAAACCTTTTCTTAGAATACATATAGAAGTAAGTAAATAGGTTCTCCTGTAAGATAATGTACATTGTTTCTTTAAAAGATAAATAAATTAGTTAATAAGCCTTGAAAGGTAACAAAAAGTAATTTTACAAGGGTAAATTAGTAAAGATGAGATAAAAGGCAAGTAAAATTACAACCTATCATTTTTACAACTGCTAGAAATGTAATAGCAGAGGCTACTTCAGATTCCATCTTCTTCTGAGAGTATAGCTCAAGTCTTTAGTGACTTAGTGTGCAACAATTATTTCTTTAATCCAAAAGCAGGTTTCATGAGTGATTATATGCTTTTAAGTTTGAGTATTCTTAGAGATTGTTTGGCTTCTTTCATTCCATATAGAATAAACAGAGCGGTTCAAGCAAAGGCTTAAGCTTTTTTCACCTTTTCCTATTATTTTTGTATTAATTTTTGGTCCAGACTAGAATACTTTCCCAATCAACTACTGGACAAACCAAGTTCATGTTATGTTGCATTTTGGCCTATATTTTAGTTGTGAAGCTGTATTGGAAGAAAAGATGACTTATAGGTCATGCATCATGCTGCATAAGACATAGATCTGATCACTGATCCCTTAAGTCTATCCTTGGTTTTCAATCTCCCTCTAGTAGACAACTAGGTGACAAAGGATGATTTTGGTATTAATGAGCCTTTCTATACAATGTTATACCAAGGGATGGTAGAAACTTGGGGTCGAATACGTTTTAAGTAAGAAGAGTTGGAGAAATCACCATTCTTTTGTTCATAATAGAGGAGTTAGGCAAGTAGCTGGTATAATAGTTAAACAGTCTATCAACTCCCCTTCTTACAGCTAGCTAAGCATTTTGTGTAATAACTTTAAAAACTCTAGTGTGAATTGGCATTCTAGGATTTAGTATTAACAGGTCTCCTCTCTTGATTAGTGGACATTGACAAGCTTAATTATGAAACCAGAACCAAGTATCTTATCCATTGACAATCTGCATTTTGATAAAAGGATATATAATCTATATGTAACTCAGTATTTGTATGAAAGGCCATAAGTGTTCATGATTTTCTCTTTTTTGGACATTACTTGGTCTTAATTAATGAAATTCCTTCATTATTTTTCAAAAAAATTAAAGAATCCACACAAGCTACATCGTTATCCCTAGATAAGGTTTAGTTACTAAACATAATGAAAACAAAACAAAAGCAATCAATCTTAACTTAAGATAAAGAAGAGAAAGAAAGAACTAGAGGAGTTCTCATGATTCTCCTCTAATCTTAGTCTTGATCCATCCTTAATGTTAAGAAAACCTAAAAGAAAAAACTTAGTGAAAAAGGATGTTGTCACAAGACTCCAAAATCACCAAAAAAGTCTTGTAATAAAATATTTATAGATTAGGTCATATACAAGAGTTCCAAGGTGATTAAACTTGACAAAAATTTCATCTATTGATTTCAAATTTTAAGTCTAATGTTTGTTACATTTTAAAAAGAATGTCAGCTAGCTTTTAGAATTAAAATGTTTTATCAAATAATATTGGTGCAAATTTTGTTACATGTTCAACATTGTTCACACTACCACCATATTCTCCTCCATTTTCCAATATCTTAAAGCCTAAGTTAATCTCTGATACCTTCTAAAAGATTGCTCATCATGTTAGCTTCCAATTGACTTAATTTTATCCTTAATTGGACAATTATGGAGAATGTCACACTGAAATAAAAGTTTTGACTCAAATTATCACCTATAGGACAATGAATCAAACATAGGAAAAATCATATAAATCATATAAAATATTATGTAAATATGCTAAATTACAACTAATTTAGCCTATAATATCGAGTAAAATATACTAATATCAAATTCCCTCACATATAAATAATTGCTTACCCTTAAGTAATTAATAACAAGTAAACCTAATTAACTAACCACTACTAAGTAAAATAAGAATTAGTTCCACTTCTACAAGTTTATGGTGGCATTTAACATATGCCATAAGCCTCTAAACCACTAGGTGTTCCTAGTGAAAGAGTTATAGTCTCTTGATAGTTTAGTAAAATGATAAAAACAAACATTAACCTTCAATCATTAGTTAACTTAACAGTTAATAACACAAGATATACATATTAAGCCTCAATTGAATTGCAAAAAATTCAATATATAATATTTCTTAAATATGTGAAGCTATAGTTTTTCTATAAGAGTTGCATGAAACTTCATGTTGTTGCTAGAATCTTGAGCTATCTCCTCAGTGTTCTCTTCTTCAAGATTCTACCTTAGTCATTACCTCTCTTCAAACTAGCCTTTTATTGTGGGCCTGTACTTTACTTTGTGCTCTTCTCTCCCAAGCTCTCTCTTGTTTATCTTCTCACCATCTTTTGTTAGTGCTTTTTTCCTTATCCAGTCCTTTGTCTAAAAATTCTTCTTCCTAGTGTCATCCTTCGTTTCACTTCTCAAGTTCCTTTGTTTCTTTCCTTTTCATATGGCTTAGATAACCCTTCCACTAATGTCTTTTTTCCTAGTTCCTATTATGTTCTTCTTATGGTGTTTTCTAATTCCACACCTTCTCCTATCCTTTTTCAACTAAAATTTAGGTACCTTACCTCTACCTTTAGAGGAATTTCCTCCTTTATATAACCTGAAATCCATTCCTGACACCCCTTTAGAGCAAATTATAGATCCTAAAACGCACGTGTCTCCTTATGGGCTGACACTCGAACTAGCGTTTTAAGTCCTAAAACCTATGTGTCTCCTTATGGTCTGACACTCCAACCAACGTTTTAGGTCCTTCTTAACCTATATAATAAGTATATAACCTTAGGTCATTATAGAGATACCACTGGTTAATGCTAATACTAGGAAGTCCTAGAAACAAGTCCTTTACCGTTCCTTAACCTTTATTATTATCCCCCTAGCTTGTCAAAAACTAAGGAAATTTTAGCTCCACAAATTAATATTCTCAAAGAGGAAATAGAAAAATGGTAAGCAACAATGTTAGGTTTCTTTATGGATATTTAGCTTTCATTATTAGCTTCAAAACTTGGGCAAATAACTAGTGGAAGCATATTGGATTGTAAGAAGCACTTCTTAATGATAAATAGTTTATTTCTATTCAAGTTCTACTGCTCTAACAAAGCTACAAAATTAGATCTAGGCCCCTAACATACAATTTTAAGTTTATCCTCTAGGAAACTAGGAATTAAGCTCCAAGATTTAAGGTAGAAGTAGATCCCTATTTAGTTGAATATTTATTACATATCCCTTCAGAATTATACTATTAAATGACTAAGTCATTTTTCCAACTATATGGGCAAGCCTTTATGCATTAATAAAGCTATAAATAGTTTGAAAAGGGTCAGCTTTGCTCAAGTATAAGTGCTAATTGACATTTCTAAAGAGCTTTTAGAAAACATTCCTGTATTAGGACTAGATGAAGCAGGTTAACTTTTTGAAGATCATTTTATAGTTATATATAATAGGAGGCCATATAAAAGTTAACTCGATCATGTTTGGAAGCCAAATAGGAAGCTTTATAAGTTAGAGGAATTATGGAAATCATAGATGATGAGGCTAATAATAAGGATGGTAATGATAGCGCTATCATCAAGTTTGTAGAGAAAGAAACTAATCCTTTTTAGAAGAATCATTAGACCAACTCTTCTAACATTAAAGGAGATAAGAATTCCATAAAAATGCTTTCAAAATAAGGACATTATGGTACTATTAATAATGGTGGAAATATAACCTATAAGTTGAAGGAATTTAGGCTCCATAGATAAAGAATATGGATATTGTTAAACCGAATAACTAGAGAGAGATAGATGAACATAATTCACAAGAAGCTTATATAGGAACTCCTGGCAATTTGATTAAAATCTTATAAATGACTCATAATTAGATTCTAGCTTTTAAAGAGTCATAAGGAGCTCTAAGAGGAAGAAAAAAAAGTCTCAATATCCCCTTCTAAATCACTATCCTAGTTTTAAATATAAGAGGGATTAATATTCATAATAAATAGAAAATGATTGTGGATTATTTATAAGATACAAAGTCTTTTCTGATAGGCTTTTTAGAAACCAGGATCAAAGAGAACAATTATAAGAATTTATAATTCCTTAAGAAGCATTTATCCTTCATTACTATCTATAATTGTCATTATAATGAGAAATTATTGGTGGCATTTAATACCAATGCAATGGAAGCTACACCAATCTTTATAGAACAATAACTAATACACGAATCTTTTTTGATTAGGCCTTTTAAAAACTAGGTTCAAAGAGAACAATTATAAGAATTTATAATTCCTTAAGAAGCACTAGTCCTTCATTACTATCCATAATTGTCATTATAACGAGAGATTATTGGTGGCATTAAATACCAATGCAATGGAAGCTACATTAATCTTTATGGAACAACTAATACAATTGCTTGCTAAGGTGAAACATAAAAATGTAAGTTTTTATATCTCAATTGTTTATGCTTTCAATTATAGCTTTCAAACAAAATCTTTATGGAATAAACTTAAGGAGATAGGCGGAAATATGCATGAGCCATGGATGATCATAGGGGATATCAACAATATGCCACACTTAATCAAAGTTGAAGGTAATGTGAGCTTGAAGAACCCTTATGATAAAATTAAAGATTATTCCATTTAAACCTAGGTTAATAACCTTATAATGGAAGAGAAAATTTACATGAGGATAAACAAATAGAAGCGTAGTTGGATAATAAGGAAGATATTAGATAAAGTTATGGTTAATAGTCTATTGATGGTGATCTTTTTAGAAAGTAAAATAGCTTTTAACTGTCATCTAGTTTCTTATTATACTACAATACTAGTGCAAAGCATTCTCGATTATCAAATGAGGAAATTCCTATTTTAATTAAAAACTCTTTGACTAAGATGAAAGGCTTTGACCTAGCACTTTCTAAGGAGTTTAGTGTGAACATAAAGGAAAAAATTATTTATTTGCATAAGAAAGCTACAACTGGTTAATAATTAACTTAAAATAATTAAAAATTAGAAATGTTCTATAAAAATTAGAAATGTTCTAGCACTTAGATAGAGTTTAAAGAGGAAAGTAAGGATCTTGAGACAATTCGATTTGCTTTATATAAAGCTCCCTTTAATGGCCAGCTAGAGAAAGAGGAAGTATTAACTTTACTTCACTATAATCAAATGATAAAATTCAACATTTGTTTAAAGAGGCAAAGGTTCAGGGCATTGTGGCTAAAAGATAAAGATAAAAACACTAATTCCTTCCATATAACTCTGTTTACAAGAAAGGAATTCCAAAAAATTTATCTCCTTAAAGGATGAGAAAGTTTATGATGTAACATCTAAAGAAGATTTACATTAAGAGGTTTTTAATTTCTTTTCCAAAATATTTAGAAAAAATATTAACACCTCATCCAACATTAACCTGGTGAAATCTATTGTGAAGGATCAAATCTCTACTCAATCAACTGAGTCATTAGTTGATAAGTGCTTGATTGATTATATATTTACTTCCTATTACTTTGTGATTAATGTTATGTTATGCTTAAGATCCTTATTTTGGTTCCTATTTTGTTTTAGTTAAAATTTAGAGAAAATAAAAAAGGAATTAAAAACGTATCCTTGGTGTGCATTTTATTATTGTTCGATCATATTTGCCTTAGTGGAAAAAAAAGGAAATGAGGAAGGGTGAAAACAGGAAAACAAATGTAAGAAATGGAGTTACTATAAATTGCACACTGATTTAAAGGTGCATACGATCATGTATATGACATACATAGTTGCGTATAAAACTGTGTAAGTCACTACAATCGTGTAGGAGCATAAAGATGAAGTCTTAAGCATCCCTATAAACTACATAGCTACGTGGGGACTTACATGATAGTGTCAGTGAGTTAGACAACTGTGTAGCTCATTATAAACTTTTATGCTCACGATTTGTGACAAAATTGTCATACATGATCACTTATACACCTGTATAGCTGATTGTGTATTGTTACGCAACCTTAATTTTAAGTATAAAAGTGCATTTAAGAGGCCAAAAAGGTCATAAAGACATTATAGACTCAAAAGGAAGCAGGTTCTTCTTCTTTGGAGAGTTATCAGGAGCTAAAATTCATTTTTCCAGTTCAATGGAGATATTAAGGTCGATGAACATATTTGTGCGTTAATTAATCTAGTGATGTTTTTAATTCTCTTTTGAAATTTATTATATTTTTCAATGATTAATGCTTTCGAACTTATGTATTAATGATTTAGATATTCCAAATAGATTATTCATGTATGAAGTCATTACTAAAATATAAATTGCGATAAATAATTGTTATATGTCTGATTCACTTGTGGTAAATAAAGGTTGAGCATCATTAGGGACAACATATCATAGGTTAAATGATTTGAGCTTTTGTGGTTGTTGTTTAGATTAAAATGTTTTCCTATTATGTAATACAATCATTACACTAAATATATAGATTTTATTCTAAGTTATCTGATATTTAGACCTAATTAAAGAAGTTATTTTAATTAGATACAACCTATGAGAAAACTAGGATTAACAGTGATTGTTGTTAATTTATGGCAAAGAGAAGTACAAGAACAACATGACGATTGATTGTGAACATTCGTGCAATGGTCGAGTTTTAATTATGAAATGAATTTGAAACCTATTGATTAATTCTAGCAAGTTTGTACTATTTGATTTAATTTACCTTCATTAAGTTATTTGTACTTTATTTTGTCAATCAAATTCAACCAAAAACCCCAAATCCTAAACACTGATTTATTTATTACAAAATCTTAGCGCACACTCTTTATTAATACGATCTTTGCTCACTATAACTATAAATTTAGTTACAGAAAGTTAGGTTTTATTTTCTGATATGTTCGATACACACCAAGAATTTTAGCACTGTTGTTAGGGAGTGTTTAGTTTTTGTTTTTGATATTAATTTTTGTTTTGTATATATGTTTATTTATAATTGGTTTTTATAGTTGTTTCTTGATCTTTTAATATTTGTTAGTGTTTATGTATGGTAATGACAAGATCTCCTCATCAAGAATCGAGATCGAAAGGACAATGTGAAGGTTACATAGGGAAAACACAGTAACTCTAGGAATAGAGCAAAGAATTGATTTGGAATAAGCCATAGCTAATTGTAGTCCTAGACTTCACTCAAAGGCCTTTATGCATATCGTTTCCAAATTTTACTAAACATATTAATTTTGAGCTTAAGTATGAATTAATCCATCCTTTGCCTAATTTTCATGATTTTGTAGCTAAGGATGCTCACAAGCATCTTAAGAAGCTCGATATGGTCTGTCTTGGTATGACACCTCTAGGGGTGATGGAGAAGCAAATTATGTTAAGAGTCTTTCCATTTTCACTGAAGGATGCAACATAATATTGCCTTTTTGATTTGCTTATAGGGAGTGTGAGCACGTGGAACGAAATGAAAAGGCTATTTTTTGAAGATGTACTTTCCAGCATTAAAGAAATCTAGCATAAGGAAAAAGATTTGCTGGATAAAGCAAAATCATGGAGAATCCCTTTACGAATATTGGGAACACCTCAAGAAGTTGCTTATTAGCTACCCTCGTCACAATATCATGAAACATCACATTATTCAATACTTCTATGAAGGATTATTACCTATGGATAGGATCCTAGTGGATGTAACAAATGGTAGAGCAATGTGTGAAAAGAATTATGTGGAGGCTAGAACTTTAATATAGTGTATGGAAATAAACACTCAATACTTTATCATTTGTAATGATGTTCATCAGGTAAATGAGGTAAACAATTCATCCTTAAAACATTGTTTAGGTAAACTAAAATCCTTTGTTAGCGAAGTTACTATAGAGCAGACATAGGTGAAGGCTTGGGTGATATACATAAATGCAAACCATTTAACAGACGGGTGTCCAACGTTGCAAGATGGAAATATGACATTTGTTAATGCTGTAAGGGAAATTTTTTTCCGTAAAAACAATCCATATTCCTTTACCCATAATTGAGGTTGGAGAGATAACTCGACTTGAGCTATGGAAGGAATAGGCAATATAACTACTTCCCACATAGGCCATAGGGTGAATAGTTCTTTCAACATAGATAAAAAGCCTCCCCTTCAACCTCATTTATGTTATTGGAAGATATGGTTACTAACACTTTACAATTCTAGCAAGATGTAAAATAATTTTAGTAGGAGAGATGTTCTTAATTGCAAGTGACTAGGACTAAAATCCAAAATTTAGAGAACTATATCAGCCAAATGGCAGTGACTATAAACTATTTAGAAGCCCAAAGAGGAGGATAAATTCCATCGCATCGTAAGATAAATCTAAAGAATGTTAGTGAAATCATCTTAAGAAGTGGTAGGAAGCTTGAGGACTTAAAGAGGACCACACAAAGAATGGCTAGTAAAGAAGAAATTGAGAAGGAAGAAGAAAGGGATACCTCATCTAACTCAAAGGTAAATGATGAATTCCTAAATGTTTTTAAGACTAACCTTTCCTCAGCAGATTAGCAAATTCAAATCAGGAAAACAAGGATAAGGAGGTTTGGGAAACTTTTCAAAAGGTCAAAGTGAATATACAATTGTTAGAGGTGATCAAATAGATGCAAGGTATACAAAATTCCTTAGAGAATTATGTACCAACAAGCGAAATTTAAAAGGTAATGAAATGAATAGGATGGGTGAAATTGTCTCTATAGTCGTTAAAAAGAAAATACCTCCTAATTGTAAAGACCCTGGTATGTTTGCCATTCCTTGTAAAATTGGTAACATTATGATTAAACAAACTATGCTAGGTTTAGGAGCATCAATTAATATTATGCTTCATTCCATTTATGCTTCTTTAAATTTAGGCTTGTTAAAAGAAACTAGTGTTATCATAAAATCGACTTATCGTACTAACTCTTATCCAAATATGGTGATTGAGGATGCATTTATGTAGGTGAATGAATGAAAATTTCGCGCTAATTTTTATATGGTTGATATGAATGATGAAACTTCCTATAACCCCATACCTATTTTACTAGGGGGAGACCATTCCTTAACATAACCTAAAATAAGATAGATGTTTATGAGGGTACCCTTATAATGGAATTTGATGGGAAAGTTACCCATTTTAATATTTTTGATGTCATAAAGCACCCCTAAGATGAACATTTTGATTAATGTGATTGACCATTTAGCATAGGAAGATTTTAAAGTAGAAATTTATATATAATCTGGAAGAAATTTCAGCTAAGGAGAAGACCAAGGATTTTTATGTCTTGAGGAAAAACTTTACTATTAATCAAAGTGTACTTCTTTATTGCTCTAGGTATAAATTGCTTCAATATAAATTGCATCCTTATTGGGTTGATCCTTTTTCAGTTACTAATATCTCTCCCTATAGTGTAGTAGGCATTAAGATTCTAAAAATAGGAAAGACATTGAATGTAGGTGATCATCGACTCAAGCCTTATCCTAAAGAATTTCAAGTGGAGAATGCAAAATCTGTGATCCTTAGATGTTATCACGTGATTAGGAGAACATGGAGTTGATTCAATAACAATAAACAAAGACACTACTTGTGAGGCAAACCAAAGGGAGTTTGTTCCTTTTCCTTTACAATTTTGCAATTGTTTTTTTTTGTTAAATGTGCCATTTTTTTACATTTAGTATCACATTGGGGATAATTTAAGTTTTAAATGTAGGAGGAATTTGCTACTTATATATGTTTAAAGCTTTTTTTAGGTGATTTTACGTTCTTTTAGCATGTTAAAAGAAACCATTCTCTCTTTTTCTATTGCTTCTAGAATTATATAGTTATAGTTACATAGGAGCATAATTCTAGTAACTTGGGCATGTATTCTTACTTTTTTGGTTGGATTTTAATGTCCATTTTCTTTAGAAGAAAGGTTACTAGTATGTGCATATAAGCTAGTGAGATTTTGAGTCTTTAGATACATTCATATCATTCTCATTTTCTTTCATTCATGTGTGACATTCATGTCATGTACATCTTAACTTTGCCTTGATTTTCTATTTGAGACTACATTTTAATCTTATGAATTAACATGGAAATGATATAGACATTCTTTGTTTTAGAATATACATTAACCAAATAAACTACCCAATGACATGATTTATCCTATTGAAAGCTCCTTGAGCTTCATTAGCCTTTTCTTTTTGTGCTAACCATATTACAAGCCTTTAACCTAACAAAATTTCTTACCTAGACCTTAAAGCTAATGGAGCATTTGTGATTATTGATGTTTGTAGATGCAAAAAAGCATAAGCTTATAGGTATGCATATATACGAGTTGGTTATAGTGAATAGAATGTGATTCTTATTGCCTATTAATGAGTTCCATCGTTGATATAATTTCTTTCAATTATTTTTAATTTAAAAAAAGATAAAAGAAAAGAAAAAGGAGAATAAAAGAAAATAAGTTATCTATAAGGAAAATCATTTGTTTGGTAAAGTAATTCATGTTGATCTTTCCTCCTAAAGTTGTATGAAATGGGTGAATTGATTATGATAGAAATAAGGGAGAAGTTATTATGAAGAGCCACTCTTTAAAGTTATAGTGTATTGTTAATCATTATTTTTATGGGTGATTCCTTCTAATTCCTTGTGATTTATGTGGTTTAGGGTGTGAAGGCTTAAATCTAAGCAGTGAAACAAAGTTTTTGCATTCATCAATGTTAATAGTATCAAATTTTGAGTGGATGTTAATTTTTTCACTTAATACTCCATTAAATGTTTTTCATGCTTCACTAGTCTTGATGGCTTTTAAATTATATGATCCAAAAACTTCTTACCTTAACTTTTGGCCCCATAACAACCTTAAATCCTTTTTATTTAGGATTATACATATGAGTCTTTAGTGGTGGAGAATTGAAATGATATACAAAATTATGGAATGTCTTGATCATAAAAGGTGTTTGAGTGTACTTATAGATTTATTTTATTTTTAAAAAATTGATAGGTGTGAAATGCATCGTATTTTAGGGTATAGTTTGATATGTGTTTAGCCATTTATTCGATTGTTTAGTATGTGTTTAGGGTAGAATTGCGTTAATTTGTGTTTTAAGTGTTTTATGGGTTAGAACAATCCTTTGAGCTTAAATATGATGTTTTAAAGGTACCTTGATGTGTTTGGTAGTGTTTCAAGGGAAAGATAGAAGAACGAAGGGGTTTTGGAGCAAATTGGAGCCAATTGCATGGCGCACAATCATGACAGAAAGTCCTGACATAGACCATGATTGTGGGTTGCAGCCACTTCCAAACTCCACATTTCGAGGTATTTTTTGGACCTTTCGGACCCTAGAAAAACCCTAATTTAACCCTAAATACAAAAAAACATAAATAGAACAAGAAGAACAGAAAGAAAGGTCTTTTACGTTAGCCACTTTTGGCGAGAAACCCTAGAGGGAATTGTTGAGAGATTGAGAAAGAGAAGAAGGAAGAGAGAAGTGGAGAAGAAGTTGACATTGACATACTTCCTAGATCAGAAGTTTCTGACATTGTTACCTCCCGTCTCTATTTAGAATCATATTTCCTGTTATTTTCCATTTTTATTATTGTATAGAATTGGAAATAATAGTTTGATGATAGGATTATGAATGTTGAGATGTTCTATACTTACCTTCGGGTTTTTTTTAATCTTTTATTTAATAAAATCTAATTGTATTATGCTTATAGGAATTTCTATGATTGCATAATTCGGTAATAGACTGAGAGGGTGAATCGAATGAAAAATAATTAAATTGGGTTAGCAAGGGTTAGGTGATTTAATAAGAATGAGAAATTAATCAAATCGGTAATTGAGTGAGAGAGATCTTGCATAGGTTTTTGATAGTTTATTAGATAACTTCAGATCTAATTAGGGTTTTGGATAGATTGTAAATTGAGAAATTGAAATTTTCTAAAATCTGATTAGGGTTTATAATTTAGGGTTAATGGTTATAACTCAAGAGAGAGTAATCAACCCTAGGATCATCTAGGACCGATAATATGATAATTTATAATCCATTAGGTTAGCGTTAAAGATAGGTAAAAATTCCCCTTCCTCTCAATTGATAGTTCCTTTAGGTTGATTCTTGAGTGTGTGTTGCAACTGCTACTTTTTTAATATTTTCATAATTGATTCTTGGAATTGAGTTGCGTGATTGAATTAAATTCTTGTCTTAGTTTTGTTACATTTTGATTACTCTGAATTTATTTTGGCCTTTGATTTTAGGATTAGATTATCCCTCCTTGTGGGATTGACATCTTAGGTACTACACGAATGACCGTACGCTTATAGATTATCAAGGTTATTATTTAGAACTTACACATATCGAAAAACTACGATAAAAAATAACTTGTCGAAATTTACCCCTAGATTTCTCAGTTTCTTAAGGAAATGGCTATTGATTGATTATAAGTAAAAATGTTCCATGTTCAATTCTTTCCATGATATTAAAAGTTATTCTTATTTTCTTATGACTGTTTATTCTTAGAAAATATGGCTAAAGAGGAAGTGTTTTGGTTTTTAATTTTTAATTTTAGTTTTTCCCAAAGATGGCCAAAGCTAAGTGCGGGGGAACTAATAAGTGCGTGATGACTATATATTTGCTTTCTAATTCTTAGTGATTAATGTTATGTTATGTTTAAGATACTTATTTTGATTCACATTTTGATTTAGCTACAAGTCAGAGGAATAAGAACCAAAATGAGCTAAAAAGATATCCTTGGTGCCATTCTATCGATGTCCAATCTTAGTTGACTTAGTGGAAGCAAAAAGTAAATGAGTTAGGATGAAAACGGGACACGAAAAGCAAAAAATGGAGTTGCTGTAACTTACACATCCATGTAAAGGTGCATATGAGCATGTATATAACAGTCACGACTGTGTATGAGACTGTGTCATTCACTAGAAGCATTTAGGATTGCAAAGATGAAGTTTTAAGTAGCCCTGTAACCTATATGGTCGTGTAAGTAAGCTATATGGACAAGATATGTCTGGAAAAATTGGCATACACAGTCACTTACATGCCCATATAATTGACTGTGTATTATGTTTCTAACCTAAAGAACAACTTGATAGTTTGAATGTTAGACCCCGTTTCCGGAGTCTAACTCCTTGCTCTGATACCACACCTGTTAGGCCCCGTTTCCTGGAGTCTGACTCTTTTTCATGACTACTTGCTTGCTCTGATACCACAACTGTTAGGCCCCGTTTCCCGGAGTCTAACTCCTGTTCATGCTTCCATTCATGCTCTGATACCATATCTGTCGGACCCTGAGTTCGGTGTCTAACCCTTGCATGCATGCTTGCTTTCTAACCTGGCCGTACTCTGATACCTCATGCACATTTGCTTGCTTGATCACTTTGATATCATGCTCGTTACTATCATGCATGCAGAGAGTCTTAACACGTGAGTTATCTCCCAATGATAACATCTATCCTTGAACCTGAGCCCTATCATCTTCAACGTGGTTAAGTCCTTACTTCTCACTTATACTTGCTTCGGGTCCAATGAGATAACTTTTCTTGTAAGTATTCCAAACCAGATTCTCATGGGATGGATAGACAGAGGACCTCAGGAACTACATGTTTCATGAAGACCTCGACTTCCAACTTTATCTCCTGAGGGCTCGAAAGAGAGACAGAAGATAGACGTGAACAGTGACCCAGACGATAGTTTGAACTGGGTCACAGACGAATTCTGTGTGACACAGATGATACTTTTCGATCCTTATAACTTTCTTTAGCTTAATCGTCCCATAGTGTTCTCTATATGGTTCGAAATAGAATTTCATTATCTTCAATTTCCCTTAAGTCCCCAAGTCCGACTCTCTCTTCTGAGGCTCAACAAAGGGGACAGAAGATACGCTGTGAACAATAACACAGACGA
>JAOQMS010000005.1:16342611-16357928 GCA_027563885.1 Erythroxylum longipes
CCCTAAAAAAACAAAACCTTAATAATAGTTAAAAAATCAAAAAAATCATTTTAAAAAAATCATTTTAGGGTCCACCCTGCTGTTTACAACGGCGGGGTGGACACCTTGGCACCACCCCGCCATTGCAATACAACGGCGGGGTGGACACCTTGGCACCACCCCGCCATCTGCAATGGCGGGGTGGCCCCACCCCGCCATCCACAATGACGTGGTGGGTACACGTCCTCCCACCCCGCCATCAACATTGGCGGGGTGTCCTACGCCCAACACTCCCGTTTATTTTTAGCATATATCACGGTTTGAAACACAAAACTGTAACAAACCGAGAATTTAGCCAAGGAAATACCCTTACATCAGTATATTAATGCAATGTTGAAAAATGGATTCTGCAAGAAGAAGCTATGATAGGATTGCAAGCTTTAGCTATACCCTTATTAGAATGAGATAACTTGCACAGATAAACCATCTCTGTTATTACTTCCATCAGAGCAGTAGCTTTATTTTTAAATCTTTTAAAGTTTCTTTCTTTTAAGATAGTTTACACACAGGTCCCCATTGCATTTATATATACTTGAAGAGTAGCACATGGTAACATAGGATGATTTAGAAGCCATAAGATGGTTTCAGTAAGTGAATTCCTTATACAGTTCCATAGGCTTAACCCTTTTATAACATTCTAGACTATATGAATAAAAATAAATGGTCTCAAGTTTCCTCCAATTTTAGGCATAAGGCTCTGTTTAAAGACATGTAGCTTAATATGCTTACCTTAGCCTCTAGAGGGAAATTTTGCAAAGTGATATATTTCTAAGGAAATGGAGAAGCTGCCTATAACCTGACAAATTATCAAACTGTATAAAAGCAGATTCCCCAATCCCAATCTTGCAAGTCACTTTTGGCTTAACATTATCTCTTAGTTGAAGTAATTAGGTGATGAAACAGGAGAAGGTAGAGTCTTTTCAGTAGCCCAATACTCATGAGTTTAATAAAGTAGCTATGATCCATTTCATCTATAAAGAATTCTTATCCTCTAATATCCATTGAAGCCTCTTTACTGTTAAAGAAAGATTAGTTGTTTTGATTGGATTGATACATAAGCCTCCTTCCTTGTTAAGGAAAAAAATCAACCCATCTGACTTTCAAAACTCCCCATTCACCCTTAGAAAGGCTCCAAAGTAACTTCCTAGGCAATCTCTCTAAAGACTTGATGAGATTTTTAGAAAAAAAAATGAGAACACTAATATATATGGAGAGAATAAAGGTATGATTTGATTAACTAAAGTTTACCTGCATAGGAAAGAGATTTATTTACCAAGAGTTTAGTCTTCTTTATAGTTTCTCCACTAAGGGAATACATCCACTAAAGTTTGGTTTTCTTGTAGAGATTGGAAGCTCTAAATACAACATAGGAGGCCCTTTGTATACTAGTAATTCTTACTATTTAAGTCTCTAATTGAGTTGCTTAGAGATCATGAAGTGAATTTTTTAGATTGACTTCTAAACTAGAGATATATTTAAAGTCATTTAGGGTATTCATTAATGTTTAAACAGATTCTAGGTGAGCCCTACAAAACAATAATAGATCATCTGTAAAACACAAATTTGTTAATTCAACTTTCCTACACTTAGAGTGGTATATGAACTTTGTGTTTCTCCCAACATCATGTTTTATTAAGAGATTAAGAGCTTTTATGTGCTTATCTTAATCCTCTTATACCTTTGATGATCTCTTAGGGGCTACCACTCACTTGAACACAATAAGAAGTTGATGAGATACATGATTTAATCCATCCAATGAAAACACTAGGAAAACCAAACACTTATAAAAGTTTTAATCGAAATTCCCAACTTAAATTATAAAAAACCTTAATGAAATCCACTTTATTAGTGGATTTGGAGTGGATTTACTTCTTCAATATCCTTTCAGTAACTTTTAAACTATCAAAATATTTTCCCCAATATTTCTATTCTCTATGAAAGCCCCTTGATCCTCATAGATCAAATATGGAAAGGAAACCTTCTATCCAACAGCTAGAATTTTGGAAATAAACTTGTAAAGGAAGTTTAAGCAAGCTATAGGCCTATAGTCACCAAAACAAATGGGACTGGGGGCTTTTGGGACCAAGCAAAGGAAAGCTTTATTGATTTCCTTCAATAGGATGCCCCTTGTAAAGAATTCATAAGCTTCATCTTTTACCAACTGACCTATCGCTTCCTAAGATTTGTGAAAAATGTAACAACTCAAAACATTCAAACAAAGAGCTTTCACTTCGTTCACCTTAACATAATCTTCCACATATTTAAGTAAACTTGCTACCTCCTCAGCATGGATCCTTTTAGAGATGAATTTATTCAAATAAAAGATAGAGGATAAGGATAGCTTTTGGAATATTAAAACTAGACCAGGCAACTCATAGACCATTAATCAAATATTATAAATAAGGAGAGAATGTAGTTTGGGAATGGAAAAGAAGTAATCTTTTGGTTTGATAATTGGAATAATCTTGAAGCCCTTTGCTAACTCCTAGGATATAATTTTCTTTAAAATGTAATTACTAATTAAGCAAAGGTTAAAGAAATTATAAATAAGGAACATAAAAATGTAATCATATGGGCTTATCAAACATTTTAGCATCTATACCTCACTATAATCCAAATCCTAATAAAGAGGACTCCATTATATAGATCATAAATAAGTCTAAAAGATTACACAAAAAAACCTTTCCTAAGTCTTTTTAAGGATTCCAAGCAAATAGTTCAATAAAGAAAGTCAGTTTAACTAAATAAAAATGTACCTAAGCATTATTCATACTATGGTTAGCCATCAAACAAAGGCTCAAAACCATGGATAAAGTCCAAAAGGACATCTTAGGTGTAGACAAATGCCTAGAAATTCAAACCATCTTCTCTATAACAATTACTACTTGAACATCACCTAGAATCATATTGTAATTTTATGTATGCTACATTGTCAAGAAGAAAATTGTATTAAAATAGTGAACTAATCTAAAGGAGTTAAATATTAGAGAAAGTAATGAGAATCCAACTTTTATTAATCATACACCAATGATTGCTGGGATAAATTAACGGACATTATAGGACTAATAACATATAATGTGGAAAAGAAGGCTAAAGAAGCCCTTAATGCTATAATGGTGGATATTTATATAACAAGTGAGGCTTTGCTACTTTAGGAGGATGAAATTACACCTATCATAATGATTCAAACGAAGGAACAAGTTAAAGAATCATAGCTATATAGCATAATTGGTGTCAAACTTAGGGGATAACTAACACTAGTTTTATATTATTAATGGAGTGATAAGAAATATAATGTAACTATACTAAATTCATCCTTGTAATTTGCACCAATCTTTTGTGAAATTTTGTGTATTGGAGTTCTATAATAAAATTATCACTAAAGTTTAACATATAACTAGTTCAAGAATCATCTCTAGTTTATGTAATTTTACCTAGACAAAATTAGTACCAATTATGGGCCAAAACAAGCATTGATCTTATACTATTTATAATTTGAAAGGGATTTGTTATTTTAAGTGTTTATTTCCTTTTATAACTTTGTTTCTAAGTCTTTTATACCTATAATAGGCTTTGGGATGGTTGTAATTAATAATTCTTGATAATTATTAATTATTCAAATCATTGGAGACTTTTTCTTCCATATTTTAGAGTGCTCTTGCTTAAGGTTCTCTACAAAACTTGATTTATCTAATGTAATAGTAGCAACCATAATCCTTGTATCTTATTAATCTCAATGCTTCCTTTTTTAGAGTGTGGTTATTCATATCCTTCTTTTGCTTATTTTCAAGTTAGATTTTATAGATTAGCCTATTTTTAATAAAACATTCCTAAGTTTTGTAAAATTGAATCTCACCAGTCGTGTTGGTGAGAGTTGCATTAGAATTCGGTATCAAAGCACAATTATATATTTAAGTTCATTCTTAATATCATAGTTACATATTTAATATTTTTTATTATTCGTTTCTTTCTTAAATTTTTATTGAAAGCAAATTGTTCTTAAGGTATTCTTCCTTATTACTTGATTTGCAAGTCAATAAAAAAGTTATATAGAGAAAAAAGCCCTAGAAAGTTCAATAAAAATAAATACGAAGGGACTAGTAATTATATCAATAATTAAAAAATCCTAATATCAAAAATTTTCTACCTAATTATTTTTTTACTAATTTTTCATTCATGTCAATTGCTTCTTCTTGTCATTGAATCCAATCGGGCTCTTTAAAACTTAATTTCTTATTTTGAGTATTTTTTTGTTCTCTAACTTCATTTGTTATTTGCTTAATGCTTGAATTTTCTTCTTTAAGAGTATTTGATAAAGTGGAAAATTTTAAACTAGTTATCGAAATTTGTTTTGCTAGTTTGCAAAGATCATTAAGTCAGAAGTTTAGGTTGAGAGTTGAGTGGAACTTTAAGAGAAACACATGAAGGAGTGCTTTTTCTAATGACTTTTTGTGTAGATACACTATGATGTAAACCAAAAGTAGAACCATGTCTAAAAACAAGGAAGTAGGTGAAGAGGAAAGAATTAGAGTAAAACAAGAATCCATTGTGAGCATCTTCTAAGGATAACTTGAAAAAAATGCTTTGATAATTTGGTGAATTTAGGAAAAGGTCAGAGAAATATGAAGTTGTTAGCGTTAGACTACAATATAATGTACCTCCAACTTCTAGGATGGATGACTTTGATGCAAATGATGGATTTTAAGATAATGTTAACTACATAGGCGAGCTCAAAATGGAAGAAGAGCAGAAGGAATTGGGTGAAAAGGATATGTTTGTCGTAAGGTATAAAAGGAAGTATGGTGAAATGGTGGATAATAACTTGCGTAGCATTAAGATGGAAACACCACTACTTTTTATGGAAGATAAATCCATATATATACTTGGAGTTGGAGAAAAAAGTGGAGTTGTTTTTTATTATTATAATTTTTTGGAGGAGAAAAAGGCTAAACTATTTACTAGGCGTTCAATGATTACAGTGCTAGATTAATGGGTCTAATAAATTTTCACTAGGACAAGGAACTAAGAGCCACCTATCAAAACTTGGAAGGAGATAAAATTGGTGATGAGAAAGTGATGTGTACGAAGTTCCTATTATAAGTAGCTTTATCAAATATTATAAACATTAACTCAAGGCACCAAGAGTGTGGAGGAGTATTACAAAGAGATATAGGTTGTCTAAGGAAAATATGGAGAAAGATAGGGAGGTGAAAATGACTCGATTTAATTATACTTATTTATAAATTATTTATTTCTTATAATTGCACCATTAAGTAAAGTTTGATAATATAGTGTATATGGCCATATAACTAAAGATACAACTCAAAAGGATGCCTACTAACCATTTTAGTGTATCTAGTACAAGTTCTTCAATATGGAGTGAACCTTGAAGTAAAAAGGAGGTTAAGGCTCTAAAGCCTAAGTATGAAGCAACTAAACCGAAATACAGGCTCTAAGTGGAGAGAAAGCTGAGATTGATTTTGCTTTTATAAATTAGAGTTGAGACATTAAGAGCTTTAAGCAATTAGGAGGAGGACATATAGTTTTGCAATGTCCCCACAAGAGAGCTAAGATGATGAGGAAGGATGGCAAGTATGTGTCTAAAATTAAAGAGAAGCAGGTGAAAGATTAGATACCTAGTTTAAAGGATCTTAGGGATGAGGAGAGAATTAAGAAACTTGAGATAGGTAAGATGTCAGTTGTTAGGAGATATCATGCATATAAGTAAGGGGTGATGATGAAACAAGAAAAGAGAAAACCTTTTACATAATAGATGTTCTGTCATAGATAAGGTGTGAAATATGTTCATAGATGGGATAAGTTATACAAATATGGCTAATGTAGAGTTAATGAAAAAGTTGGGGTTGTTGACAACCAAACATCATAAATGATATGACTTATAATGGTTAAATGGGAGAGCAAAGGCTAAGGTAATTAAGTAGAAGATGATTTCTTTTTTTATCAAAAGCTACAAGGATAAGGTATTATGTAATGTAGTAACCATGCAAATAGGGAACATTTTTTTCAGATGTATTTTGTGAGTAAATTAGAGAGCCATATATGATGGGTACAAAAATAGATATTTGTTTACCATAAATGGAAAAACCATCTTTATTGCTCCATTATAAATTAAGTGTATGAAAACTAGATTAAACTATATAAGAGTGAGAGAAAAAGGAATGAGAGTAAGCACCAGGGAAAATCTCATAACGCTTTAGGCAAAGAAAAAAGCAAGAGGAAAGTTATGAACTTGGTAGCAAAAGCGAAGGATGTGAGAGAGGTAGTCTTCACCAAGCGTTATATTTTTTCTTATTTATAAAGAATCTTTCATGTCTCATCTAATACTAATGTTACCTTACCTAGTAATGTTATGTATTTCAAAGGAGTTTGAATATCTCGTCTAAGAGGATATGCCGAGTGGATTACCCCCTATACGCCAGCACTAAACTAATTTTGTTCTGAATGTAGAGATTCTAACTTTACCATCCTATTGGATGAATCTTGAGGAGACTAGGGAGATATAAAAGGCAGTAAAGAAGCTTTTTGAGAAGGATTATGTGAGGGAGAGCCTAAGCTTATGTGTTATTCCTATTTTACTAGTATTAAAAGCTTAAACATTATTCTTGTTTTCCTAATATCATAAAACAAGTGTTTGATTTTTACATCATCAATAAAAATCACTGTGAAGTGTTGATATTCTATTTCTAGATTAGATGATGTGTTTGATGATTTATTTGTTAATTATTTATTCTTTAAGATTGATCTAAAATTTTTTTACTATGAAATTAGGATTATAGAAGGAGATGAGGGGAAAACTTCCTTTAAGGGTAAAAGTGGATTGTATGAGTGGTTAATAATGATTTTTTACTTTGACTAATACAATTAGACTTTTGTAAGATTGATAAACTATATTTTATGTGAATTTTTGAGCAAGTTTGCAGTAGTATATTTTGATAACATTATTGTATATAGTAAGATTATGAATGAGCATGTAGATCATTTAAAAAAGGTCTTTCATGTGCTTAGGCAAGAAAAAGTATATTCTAATTTAAATAAATCTATGTTTTTCACTTAATAGATTGTATTTCTTAGATATGTGGTCAGTGAAAAGGGTATAGAGGTATAAGAGGATAAAGTAAGAGTTATTAGAAAGTGGCCAACACCTAAGATTGTTAGTAATATTAGGAGTTTTTATAAGTTGGCTAGTTTATATTGGCAATTCATTAAGAACATTAGCATAATTACTACACTATTGATTGAGAAAGTGAAGAAGAGTATATGATTTAAATAGGTCAAGATTAAGAGAGCCTTTAATTTATTAAAGGAGAAGTTGAGCTCGACTCCTATTTAGCTTTTCCTAACTTACTAACACCTTTGAGATAGGGTATGATACTTCAAGTAGGAATTACGATAGTGTTGATACAAGTTAAAATAGTGTACTTTAATTAGAATCTTAGTGGGAAACTTTAAATTAACTGACTTATGATCAGGAGATAGTTATAACGCATAGTGTTTCTAGAATCATAGTATTGGATAAAGATGTTAGGTTTTAAATTTTTTCTGAAGATTATTTTGGAAGATTGGGCGTTAAGTAATTGTTTTTGACAACTTGTCATCCGAAAATTCATGGGTAAGCTAAGTTTGTTAATAGGACTTTAAGGGAATTATTGTGTGCTATTGGGGGTAGGAATCTTACGATTTCAGAAGAATCATTTGCTTTTATTGAATTTTCCTATAATAGGATTATCTATAGTGCTGCAAGTCTTATGCCATTTGAGAATATTTATGGATTTAACCCATTGTCTCTTTTAGATATTATGCATGTTCCTTGAGGTAAGTGGAGTAGCTTGGATGGTAAGAGGAATGTTAAGTTAGTGAGGAAGCTTTATAAGAAGGCAAGGCTAAATATTGAGAAGGTAGTGAGGAAGCTTTATAAGAAGGCAAGGCTAAATATTGAGAAGGTATTTGGCAATATATTAAACAAGCTAACAACATTAGGAATGAAGTGATATTCCAACCTAGATATTTACTATATGTACACTTGCAAAAGGAGAGGTTTATAAGAAAGATAAAGTGTGAGTTGCAACCGAGATGAAATGGTCCATCAGTGGAAAAAGCGAATAATAACTTTTACAAATTAACTTGTTAGATTAGTATGGTATCTGTTCTATTTTCAATACAACCGATTTATCTTATTTTGATTTTATATATTAAGACACAAATTTGAAAATAATTATTTAGATAAAGGTAAAACATAATGAGAACCAAACATCTATTAATCAAGTGCTAAGAATTTCTAGGGATCCATTAAAGGAAATTAGAGGACTGATGACATAGAGTAAGACAAAGAAAGCCAAAAAAATCACTCAATAAAACAATATTAAATCTTTATGCAAAAAGTAGAACTTTGATACTTTAAGAGGATGAAATTTGACCTATCATATTGATATAAGTGAAGGATAAAGTTGAAAAAATGATGAAATAATGTGATTAGCACTAAACTTAGAGGATAATTGGTGCTGCTTGATAATTGAAGTTCAAATTATGTTTTGGTAGGTGTTTTAGTGTGTTTATAGTTGTTGATTAGATGATTTTGGCATGTTTCGACTTAGAATTATATTAATGTGATTGTGTGTTCATATTTTTTGAGTGTTATGTGGTTTAGGGCATGACTTTGGACCATAATTTTGTGCGTTTGAGGTGTTTTGATGTGTTTGTTGTGTATGAACTCAAATGAATGAAGACTGAAGAAAGTTGGCGAAAACTTGGACAAAAGGACAAGGTCACGATCTTGATATAACTGTCACGATCGTGACAAAATATCTCTCCCTAGGTCACAATCATAACTGAAGTGTCACGATCCTGACACCCTTATCACGATCCTAACAGAAGACAATTTCTTTGTGTCATAATCATGGCACCCCTGTCACGATCGTAACAGATGCTCGCTACATACAGGGATCTCCTTTTGTTTTGAAATTTAGAGGGTCTTTTTAGACAATTGGATATAAGTGAAACCTAGATTTTACCTTGAATGACCCAAAAACTATATAAGAATATAGCAAGACCCAAAACAAAACCTAGCTTCCATTTGCCAAATTGAGAAAGAACTTAAAGGAAGATGTTGAGCAACTTTAATCTTATAAAACCCTCAATATTCCACAAGCACTCGAGTTGCAGCGTAGTATATGAGGTGTTGATCCCATGAGGAATTAGTGAACTAATTGAATTCTAATTTGTCTAAGGCCTAAAAGTGTAATTAAAATGAAAACAAAAACTAAACAAAAAGTAAACAATCGAGTATGGAGTGATTGGAATGAGAATTCTAAATTAATGCAAGAAATCAAATTTCAGCACCACCAATTGACAACTGAAATTCAAACAAGGAAGATTAACAAGTTATGAGAAAGGGGATTTATCCTATCATCAATGCTAACTTAGTTACTTTGTGTTAATATGGTGTCAGTCCTAGAAGTTCGAAGGATGGATTAGTCTCTCTTGATTTGTAATCACTAAGCCCTAAATTATAAACCTTAATTAAATTGAGTTACTAAACATGTAATCTCTCGATTAACAAAACAACCCATAACCTAATTAGTTCTGAGGCATTCCAATAAACAATTGAGTCCTCACACGAGATCTCTCTTTGTATAATTATCGATTTGATTATTTGCATAGTCTATTAGTTCATTCAACTCTCATTAACCAACCTAATCATTTTGCATTCAGTTCACTATCTCGATTTATTGTCGAAGCATGCAATTAGAACAAATAATCACAACACCCAGCATCATTAACAACAAAAGCAACTAGATTAACATTAAATTAAGTATAAATCCCTAAAAGAAGTTAGAATAACCTTAAACCAAGGTTTATCATCATCAATTCCATCTCATACATCAAATAAATGAAATAAAAGATGAAAAGAAGAAAAGATAACTTGGCGGATTGGAGGTTGAAGCAACAGCCGAAGCTTCACCTTCTCTCTCTTCTTCTCTCTCTTCCTTCTTCCTCTTCCTTAGCTTTTTCCCCAAAGTGGAAAGTGGAGGCTCTCCTTTCTTAGGTCATTTCTCTGCTCTTATGTATTCCTCTACTAATTAAGGTAAAAATTATGTTTTACTTGGGCCCAAAAGTCTAAAATAACCCAAAAAATTAAGTTTATGAGGTTGGTCTGTGTTTGTCAGGCCACGATCGTGGCTTGCTGAAAGAGTCTCTGTCACAATCGTGGCCCTCGGTCCTCTGCTGGGCTTCCTCCAAATCTTCTACCCTCTTTGATATCTGATCCCAAACATTAACAAACACATCAAAGCATCTCAAATACACAAAATTAAAGCTCAATAGCATGCTTTAACCGACATAACACTCAAAACACAAATATCTAACCAACACACACAATTCTAAACCTAAACATGCATGAATCAATTAATTAACTACTAAAAACATACTAAAATGCCTATTAAAACATCATGCAACCTACAACTATCAGAACATCAAGAAGGAGAGAAGAGAAAAGGAACATCTGCAGCAGTAGTCTAGCCACTCAACCCAATCCATTCAAGTTCTTTTCTTCTTTCTCTTGTTTATTTACTTCCATCATGATGAATGAATTAGGATTAAGGATATTGAATATGTTGATGGTGTTCTAATTTCATTTTAGGATTTATTTTGGAATCATTTGTGACTTTATTGCTTTTGATGTCAATAAAATATTTGGGTATTGTGATATTTATGGTTGCATATACTTTGACAATAAATCGAGAGATTGAATTGATAGTAATATGGTTAGGTTGGGTAATGAGTGTTGACAACCTAATAAGCCACATATATCAAATTGATAATCATACGAAGAGAGATCTTGTGTGAGGACCCAATTATCCCACAAATAGCTTAAGAACTAATTGAAGACGTAGGCTATTTTTATCACTCGAAAGATTGTAAAATTAGAATTTTGGAATCAATTAGGGATTATAAATTAGGGATAAATGATTAGATCTTGAAAAAGAGCAATTTAACCCTTCGGAAATCTAGGATCGATACCGATTAAATCAAAAGTGGTTAAGATAGCAAAATGACAATAGAATGAATCCTATACTGTCATAATTAATCTATCTTGTGACATCTCATTTGTTAAGTGGTTTAGTGCTCTATTTGATTTAATTACGTTAATTTCATAATTTTGTTTTCACTCAACTCATACTTGATTGTTTAATTTTCTGGTTATTTTTATTTTCATTTAATTCACATTTTTACAACCTTAGACAAAGTTAGGGTTCATTTAGTTTTAGCTAATTCCTCATAGGATCGACACCTCAATTACTACGAGTTACGATTTTTATACTTGTGAAATATTGATGGTTTTATATTAGACAAAATTTGCTCAACACTGATTTTGCATTATTTTTACAATGTTGAAGAAATAGAATGTAATTGGACTCATAGTCATCCTTGTAACTGATTTTGTGAGTTTTTATATACTAGAGTTCCAAAACAAAAATGATATCAAATTTTAACATGTAAACAATGTTCAACTCATCTTTAGTTTATGTACTTTGTTCTAAAAAAAAAAGGAACCAATTATGGGCCAATAATGTTGTCAGTCTTGTTATATTTACATAGACGATTTTTTTTATTCTAATAGAATTTTTTGTTTTCATTTTTTATTTCCTTTACAACTTTAGTTTTAAGAGTTTTATGCCTATAAAATGGTTAGGGATGATTGTAATTTGTAGTTCTTGATTATTATTGATTTTTCAAAAAACCATTAGAAAGTTTTTTTTTCATCTTTTATAGTGCTCTTGATGGAGGTTCTCTAAAAGCTTATATCTTATTTAGCTTGCTAGGAGAAATCAAAATCTTAGAATTCTATCACTACCAGTCCCTTCTTTTCCTAGAGTATGGAGATTCATGTCCTTCTTTCTTATCTTTATGTTTGTTTTTATGGATTGACTTGTGTTTTATATAATACTCCTAGGTCTTATTGTATTAATATTAAATCTCATTAGTTTTAATGGTGAAGTTCGTATATTAAAGGTGATTTAAACTGGTCCTATGTTGTTGTTGTGTATAGATTACAGAGAAAAAGAAAGATAATAATTTACAAAAACGTTGAAAAGGACATCCCAATAATGAGTCTAAATACCATCAACTGAATTTGATAATTCATATGCCACTACTTTAAAATTCTCATGAATTAATTACCCAAATGATCCTAGATTTGCAATATTATTTTAATATAGTGATTTAGAGATGCAAGTCGATGAGTAGAATGTTATGTTTTAAACTAACTAGTAGTAATGACTGATATATACTTGAGAATTTGATTTTAGACTTTGGCCATCTAAACCCCTTTTAAGAAATTTTTTTATATTACTTTCAATTTGTAAAAAAATAGTATTAAGCACTTTCAACCAACTTCCCTTTTCTCTCTTAATTTTCTAATTTTATAATAAAAATAGTCTCATTATATCTTTAAAATTTTAACTTTGACGGAGTTGGGTCAAGCTGAATTAGTTGATAAATATCAACTATGTATGTCAAACAATTTCTCAATGTTTTTTACTAGTATTTTTTAGTCAAACTTTGGAATGTCTTAATAATTGTATAGAATTCTCTTATATTTATATAGCCTCTTAAATCATCTTACTCCAGTTTTTATATCAAAAGTTATATTGAAATTACACCACAATATTAAGTTATTATAACTCATTGTGAGCATATTTATTAACCAAATTTTAAAATTTTTTAAATTCTGTCACAACATTATAATCAATTTTATACCTAAAAATCTTCCCAATGTCTTAAAATTTGTCAAACAATAAAATTCTTAAGCTTAGAATTTTAAAGGTTCATAATAAGACTAAAAATCTTTATAAAAAAGCATATATTTGTTTCCAAATATATTGTAGAAAACGTAAAAATCTTAGATTTCCTCACATAAATGTAATTTTAAAAGCACATTTACTTTCCTTTATTTATTTTCAAATAAATTTTACGATAAGAAGCATATTGAAGATCACAAACTAATTAAAGCAACATATTTTTATAAAGTCATAAATCAATACTTTACGTTAATTAAATAGTTAGAGGACTTGCTCAAAACTATGTTGCAAATCATATCGAGCTTGACAATAATTATATAATAAGAAATCTTAAATTAATGTAGTAAAATTTCTGTATATTCAGTGCACCAATTAATTAAGTTAAGAAGTTTGACATTCGAAGGATAATTCTAATTGGACTATAGGTAAGACAAGTCCCTTCTTGGAATACCTATCTCTAACAAGAAACTTACATACAGTGACTTCTTGCCCTTACTAAAAGAATGAGAAGAGAATTAATAGATGGTGCAATAAGTGCTTTTCCTTTACTGGACGAATCTAATCCTAAATTCAATGCATTTATGCTGCTTAGCTCATATAGTTTTCCTACAAACCTAATCAAAACCATGAAAATATTGCTCAGAAGCTTCCTATGGTCTGAAGACATTAATAGAGGTTACGTTGCTAAAGTCGCATGTAGGAATATTTGCTCTCCCAAAGATGGAGGGCTTGGTGCAGTACCTTTAAAACTAAGCACTAAAATCTTATTAAAAAATCTGAGGCTCGTGGTTGATAAAGAATCCTTATAGGTCAAATAAATTCATCTTCAATATTACTTCAAAGATCAAAACTTTTGGTCTTGCTTAACCAATTACGATTTATCTTGGACTATGCTTCACTTCTTTAAGCTAAGGCATCAAACAAGACTAATGTTTAAGAACAACTTGAGTGACAACTCTTTCACTAATTTTTAGTTTGACAATTAAATTTCATTGAAGCCATTAATAGAATAATGATTTCTCTCAACTAAAGGATACAATTCCATTAATGGACACAGTTTGTGAAGTGCTAAAAGAAAATAAATCTAATATAAGCCAGAGTTTTTTTTTTTTTTGAAAAATTAAAAATGCATTAATAAATAAGTTAAAGAGAATGGATCTCTTTTTTAGTACATGCTACAGAGAGCTTCTATCATACCTGTGATAGATCAAAATGACACCAACCAATACAGCATTAAAACAACTACGCATGGTAACCAAATAATAAAAATATAAAGAGTTCTTTTAGGGTAAAAACCATTACACCCTGTCGTCTGCTTCTTCAGAATCTTCCTAATTCTACCTTCAACCCTAATTCTAACACTAACGACTATATCCTTTGGATTAATCATACTTCTGGTTTATTTTGAACTCTTCCTGCAAACAAGCACTAACATTTAGAGCCCCCAAAGTTTACTAGTACGAACCGGTTTGTTACCAATAAGCTATTCCAAAGATCTCTTTCATACTAGAGCACATGCATGGAAACATTTCTCCCTCCAATATTTGTTTTCTCTGCACCTTAACTCCTGAAATTATTGAATATTTACTCTTTCAACACAAATTTTCTTCTTTTCCTTGGTATGAAGTTATACCGATCTTCAGCCTATCATGATTAGCCACATCATGGCTTGAGATTGTTTTTTGAAGCACACAGAAGATGCCTATCATGATTAGCTACATCGTGGTCTGAGACACTAGTTTGGACCACTCAAAGAAGATGGAAATCCAAAGAAGAATTCATCAACGTCATAATATACTTTAACATAATTGTTTATGAGATTTGGAAGAAAAGAAATATCATGATATTTGAAGGGAAGGTGAGAGACAAGTAGCGAGTCCTAACGGAAATGTTGGCACTGATAAAAGAAACAACTAGCTTTATGTCTATTACCTAGCATTTGGTTACCGTTTTTATAGGTGGGAACAGATGATAGAGACACAAAAGTTCTATACTCTATAGTATTTATTTGTTGTCCGTACCTATTTTTGTTCTATCTTCAGAGTACAAGGACATAAATTTTTTGTTCCTTCCAAGACTGTGGTACAAGTTTTCTTGTCCTAAGAACAAAAACAAAACACATAAGGAAATGTCAGAAATACCTCTCCCCCCACATAAGTAATTTTTATTTTTAATTATATTATTAAACTCATCATTATCATCATCATCATCATATCATTATTATTATTATTATTATTATTATTATTATTATTATAAATTTTAAACTTATTATTATTATTATTATTATTATTATTATTATTATAAATTTTGAACATATTATTATTATTATTATTATTATTATTATTATTATATGAAATTAATTATCTTATTATTATTAATTTTTTATCATCATCATCATCATCATCATCATCATCATCATCATCATCATCATCATCATCATCATCATCATCATCATCATCA
>JAOQMS010000005.1:16364432-16385915 GCA_027563885.1 Erythroxylum longipes
TGTTTTGTAATTGTGAAAGGGCCCAACTGGCTATTGTAAATATTGGTGACTGTATTGTGTTGATTGAAAATGGTTATAAAACAAAGTGGGGGCCGATTTGGTTATGGATTTTTGCATATCATGTTTGTGGTTTAAAATAAAAGAAAATTTTTATACTGATTTCTAAGTGATTGACTGCTCTAGCATGCCACTCTCGCGGGGCACGAGCTTGGACATCACCCATCAATGTCGGGTTTGGGTCTTGTGGGTGTGGGGTGCTACAGCTCAGACTTCAATCCATAGTGCCTTACAATCTAGAGAAGTGACTCATAATGTGGATATGGCATTGGCTAGATGGTGGTATGATTCAAGTATAACATTCAATGTTGTCCAGTTTTATTATTTTCAACTTATGGTAGGGGATATTGCCTCTTACGATCCAAGATATAAAGCTCCTTCAATTGATGACTATAAAACGTTTGAGTAGCTCTATTTATGAAATAAAAAGTTATTTTGATGAAAAAAGAATGACTTAGACTACTAATGAGTATTCAATCATGTACTATGGTTGGACAAATAGAAGACATAGATCTATTATTAATTTATTGGTTTATTCTACAAAGGAGACAACATTTTTCATCTATATTGTTGCATCTAATCTTGTTAGGGATGCCGATACTTTATTTTAGATAGTTAATGGAGTTGGGCTAAAAAATATTGTTTAATTTATTATTGAAAATTATTCTACTTATAAAGCAAATAGAAGGGGATTGCAACGCAACTATAATTCCTTTTTAATGGGCTCCTTGTGTTGCATATTGTACTGACCAAATGTTGAAAAATATAAGAGATGTTAGATATTTTCTTATTATTGATGAGATTGCACACCAAGTAAAAAAGCTGACCACCTTTATCTACAATCATATATGGATCGTAAATTCAATGAGAAAGAATTTCACAAATAGTAAGAATTTGTGTCATCTTATTATTACAAGATTTATAACTAATTTCTTTTCACTTCAGTGCTTTATTCTGATGAAGAAGGAGTTGAGACAAATATTTACATATAATAAGTGGTTTACATCTCAGCATGCTAGGTTTAATGTTGGATTGAATGTTACGTGAATTATACCTGAAGATAATGAATTTTGATCCTAATATCAAATTTTCATCCAAGTTTGTAAGTCTTTAGTGAGGGGTACTTCCTCTAGTTGATAGTTATGAGAAAGTAATAATTAGTCATTTTTATGATGTTATGAAGAGGGCGAAGGAAGCAATCAAGGTCAATATGAAAAATGAGTTTTCTTTATACACTCCTTATCTTATAGTTATCAATAAGAGATGAGAAAGAAACTTTTACTCTCCAATGTTTGCAACTATGGCATTTTTGAAGCCTAATGTCTATTTCAGACTAATTTTTACAAAGAAAGTTGAAGTTAATAAGAGAATGTTATCAACTATTATAACTATTATTACCCATGAGATAATACAACATTTCTTAAAATCACAAATGAAGATTTAGAAAAATGTCTCTGGTGATTTTGGGATGTCTATTTCTATTCATCAAACAGACAAAACTTAATCTATATTATCTATATATATATATTTCTTTTGTTACTTATTAAAAATTAATCATTACTTTATTTGTTTATAATATTATTTTTGTTGTCTTACGATTGCTGCGTGAGACCAATTTAGAAGTGGTGTTCTAGGATTGCAAAAGTTTGCAATTCAAATTCTAAGTTAATGTGTGAGTGTAATAGGGTATGAAAGGAAATGAAACATATTTAAATTCATCGATTCCAAGAAAAGGAATAGATTGAAACACACAATTGAAAGATATAATCTTTGTTCGATACAATTTAAAGCTTCAGAAAAAGATATATTATTATTATTATTATTAAGTTGGATATATTTTTTCTAATTTCTTAATAATTTAATGTTATTTTTTTACTAGGACTCTTAATAGAGCAAGCAATTATGTAGATACAATTTGCTTTGACCATATCAATTTTTTGGGATTACGTTTATGAGAAACTGAGTTTGATAGATGAGAGTACTTGGAAGATAATTATGGATGAAAAAGTATTGACATGTCATTTTGTTTAGTGAATTTAAATGACGGTAATGATAAGACTACTCTCAATGATGAGGATTTTATATCAAATGAGAATTAGGATCAATGCGACTTGAACATATATTCAATTGAATAAAGTTTTAGGTTTTTGTTTCTCTTCTATTTTAATTTCACTTATATTTGATGTGTATGTTAAATTTTATATATGCACTCTAAATATAATTGTAAATATTTTTGTTTCATGTTTTATTTCTAGTTGATTGTTTCCTTGGCACGAATTCTCATTGTAAATTATAATAGTTAAAGAGTCATACATATTTATTATCTGATTAAATGATAATATTTTAAATCCTTTATATTGTCCTTAATTTTATATTTATATAATGATTAAATGATTATTTTTATATTAATTGTATTTATTATTTATATATGTAATATATGAAAAGTAATATTAATAGAAATAAATAGGTTGTCAATTCATACTTATATTATTATGATTTTTAGAGATATAGTTGATATAAATTAGACATTATAATATATTGAGAGACTTTGTTTAAATTTAAAAAATTAAGAGACTATTTTATAAATTTACAAATTTATTCGAAATAATATTCAATATTGATCGTTATCAATTAAGAGACTGATTTATAAATTTAAAATTTTACTCGAAGCAATATCCAATATGGATAGTTATCGGTACAATACTAAATTCGATACCAATATTAATACTATTACATAACCTTCCATTTGTACTTTTTCAAAAAAGTTATTTCCGTAATAAGGCTCGTCCTCTCTCGCACTTATTAAGAGTATTAAAAATATTCTATAAAAAATTAAACTAAATTTAGAAAAAAAAATCTAGCTCTTTCATTTTCATGTTTCGCTTTCTGTGTTATGAGATTGCTTCATCTCTCTCACTGTGATCCATTTGAAAAGATGCACCTGAAGAAGGCGATGTGGAGTGAAGGACTGAATAAGAGTTTTCAGACCAGCGATAATGCGGATTCTGAACCTTCGTCAACGACCGCAGTGGAGGATCTTGTGAACTCGCTCAAAAAGCAGCGCCTTTACAGAGAGGTCACTCTCGCCCTCCGCACCAGCCTTCGTGACGCTCGCGCTGAATTCTCGTTCCTCCGCCTCCGTTCCCTCCGTTCCCTCCTCAACTTCCTGGGATCCGTCGCTTACTCAGATTTCACCATCAACCTCTTCTGCCATACCCAGTCTATCCCCGACCTTCAAGGTTACTCCTTTCCCTTTGCTTTTCTTGAAATTTTAGATAAAGGGTTGGTAGGATTTGAAAATTGTGATTGCCCATCACGGGTTTTGCTTGTTGAGGGCAGTGGTTCCTGTTTTATTTCAATATTCGCTTAAAGATTCGCCGGAGGATGATAAAGTTGAAAGCTTGGACCATGTATTTGGCGTTGAACCTATGAAGATTACTAGCCTTCCCACGGATGTGGAGATCACGCTTGCTCTTCGTGTTCTGGAGGGTTGTTGCTTGCTCCATAGAGAAAGCACCGTGTTGGCTCATCAACAAAAGGCAATCCAGGTCAGCGATTGTGGTCTTTGAGACTGAAACTAGGTGATTAATGATTTTTTTAGTATCACTTTGTCCTGTGTCTGCCATCAACAACTTTATGAAGATGTTGATTTAGGACAGGCGATTTGTTCATAATTCTGTTATATTCATATAGTGATGGGGTTAATTCCCCTAATCTTGCATTGTCAATTCATGTAAAGATGGTGTTCGTTCTCCTACCTTTGCATGAGCTGGTTTGGAATCGGCTATAATCTGACACATCTCTTAGTACTATTCAAGGCAATCCGATTTTTTTGAGACATGGCAGAAATAAAATGTGGAGAACCACTAAGTTGTATCACAAGTCTAAACCAGGCATCCAGGTTGTTAATTCTAGAAAATCCTCTTTTAAGTTATTGAGAAGAAGATTTTTTACAATTCCCTGTGAAAGGAAATTAGTTTAACTTAGTGATTTACTGGTTTCTTAAGAGAAAAGAACTTCAAGAATTTTACTCTCTTATGATATTCGTAATCAGTTAAACTCATAGACATTAGGTATATGATGCAGGTTTTAATGCATATATTATCGACCAGAGGTGTAATGGAACAAGGTGCCTGTTTAGATGCCCTAATATCAATTATGCTAGAATCATCGGCCAATCAAATGGTATATCCATTTTTATGCACATGCTTTAGAATCTGTTGTTTTCCATTTGTTGTGCTATAACTTGGATGTGATATAGTTTGCTATTGTTTTGGAACAAAATTTAGGAGCTATGGCATTGTCAAATGGAAATACAATATGCTATTGAAATTCTAAAGGTTAACTTTGGAAAGATTTAAAATATGTTGCTAGGCTTCCCTTTTGAATTCTCTAGTCTTAATATCAAACACCCCATTTTGCATTTGACAATCCATAAACGAGGCTTTTGCATATAGTGAATTTTCATTAAGATGACCCTGCATCACAGATATGTTTACGGGCTTCGTACTCTTGTTGTATATTAGATATTGCTTTATTTTAGGGATATATGTTATAGTTGATGATCATAAAGAAGTTCTGAATCTTCTTTAGTATTAAAGGAACCTTGACTATCTAACCAATGGTACACTGTAATTCCTTAGGATTTTGAGGAGTCCAATGGTATTGAAGAAGTGACAATGCTCATCAGGGATAAACAAGTAGATGAAAATCTCAGGTACTTGGCAATCATCATTTCATCCCTTTTATTTTCTCACTTTTGGCATTGTTGTCTTGACAAAAATCAAAGTCTTAGGTATTATGACTTGAATTCTTCTTTTATATAACGCCACATTGGGCATTTTAGTAATGCATTTTCCATTTTGGTGGTTCATTGGATGCTTAGGATCCAGTTTCTGGTGGAAGGGGTCTATTTGCTTGGTTTTGCGAACTTTATTATTTGGTTTCACTTCAACTTTGTTGATACAACTACCATATGCTTTTTGGAGCATCAATTTTTTTCATTTTTTATTATTTTGGTATTAGGGTATGATTTGGTATTGGAATGTGGATTATTTTGTAAGGTACAGTAGAACTTGATTTACACATCTGAGTTCTGAAATGGTAAATGATTTTGGGTCAGCAGATTTATATTTCCTCATCGTTATTTCTTTTCCTTAAACAAACCTTACTGTGACTGTAGTACCAGTTCCTTTCAGCTACATAGTTACTGTTTTCTGCCTCTTTTCTGCTGGAATTTTCCATTTTTGTCATGCTGACAGTATTTCACCAATGTGTAATAGTGAGAGTGGGCTAGCAAAACATTATTATTTTCTGTTCATTTTACTTGAAGTTTTTCATATTATGAAGATGTTCATGATATAAAATGGTTAGAGGACAGTCCCAATACTAGATGACATGAAAGAGGTTGTATAAGTTCTGTTTCTAGAACCTAAACTCAGATTTTAATCAATTTGGGGCCGGTTTAATAGTTTATTTCTTGTTGTAAAAAAGGATCTAAAAAGATCATAAATAGTTAAATTAATGGCCTTATATCACTACTGATTAGGAATCACTCCTAAGGCTATGTTTGATTGGACGTAAAGATTTTAATGGAATGGAATGTAAATGGATGTAATATTAAAAAATTGTTATTTGGGAGGGATGAAAGGTTTCATAATGTAATATAGTGAAATGTTGTTTGAAAGATGGATGGAATGAAATGTAATGTAATATATGTATAATAATAATGAATGATTATACTACCCTTTATAGAACAAAACATATGTTAATAGGATTGTTATTATGGTTGAGGGTATAATTGGTATTATAAAAAATTATTGAGGGTATATCAAGTAGTACATATTTTTCATTTTACTTTTCATTCTAAACTCTACAAATCGGAGGGAGCTCATTTTTACTGTTTATAATAGAATTTGATGTAATGTGAATTTCTCCCCGTTCATGCTATTCCATTCCATTCTATTATAAACTCTCCTCCCAAACGATAGAATAATATAATAATATTATATCCCATTATATTCCATTACTAACCGTCCTATCAAACATAGCCTATGGTGAAAAATGTGTTGGTTTCAGATCAGAAAATTGGAAAGTCAGGTTCGATGGTTTTAGACAATCTCATCCCTGTTAGACTTTTGATTTTTACTAGACTTGGTATAAAAAAGATTTAACTTGAATAAACCAATGTACAAGTTGAATTCCTAGGTTAGCAGCTCTGTCAACATTAGAATAACTGTGTCCTCCTCGTGAAATTACAATTTGAGATCTGAAATTGTCTTTTATCCTAAAACCTTCAGTTTACTTCCACGTGTTCCAGTCATTTATGTGTATGATTTTGTTTCTCTGATCTAGCTATATCTTACCAGCTGAAACCGAAGTTTGATTATTGATTAGATTGAAATGTGGAGAGTTCTTGTTGCTGCTCATTGGCCATGTTAATGGGAGAGAAAGGCCTCCTATGGCAACCATACATGAAGACATTAGACGACTTCTTGGTGAGAAGTCAGCCTCCTTGATATGGGGCTCGACACTGGATCCAGAACAGAGACTGACTGGTCTACAAATTCAAGCTCGTAGGGTTCTTGAGTCTCTGGACCTGTACTAGTTTATATGGCATATGGCATAATATATATAGTCTTGTACCAATTATTCGTTTGGAATTGAGGAAGGTTGGTGATTGATGTCTTGAGGAGGGTTGTTGATTGATGTATTATGGGCTTCTTGCCTAGTAACTCGTCCGTGATTCTTCGTTGGAGGTGAGTTATATGAATAATTTAGCATTCAAGTGTATATTATTTCCTATACAGTTGTGTCTCCTTTGTTTTAAGGGATTTGACTTTACTATAGTACAGTATATAAACAAGTTGCCATTGTAATATAAATGGGTTGGACTTCCTCTGGATTCTGGATTTTTACACGGCAAATACATGCTGTCGTTTTTTTTTGGGGAAAAAATAATCAATATAATTAATATTAATAATACTATGGAAAACAAGATCTTGTAACATGGGGTCATAACATTCATATGGGAGAGTATAAAACATGAAGTTCCGGCAGTAGGCTTTGAATTAGAATAACTAACTCTCAAGTATGCCTATTTTGTTTAACATTTAAATGTTACAGGTCATATGAAGTTTTTCTTTACATATGCTTAATTAAGTAATTTAATGACATGATATGCAATTGCATTGGATAATTATCATCGTTTATCCATGAAATGATCTTTATATTTGTCTTTTCAATGAATTCATTGAAGCTTCTCTCTAAACTAGTTTTATTCCCTTGAGCAGACTTTTAACCACCTCAATTTTCATAGGTTCAATATGGTTTTTATTTCATATCTAAGCAGATCCTCTCCATGGTGGTCTTTAATAATACAACCTACACTAATTGTCTAGATAGAAAGCTACAAGTTACCAAATTTAACTTTTTGCATGCTCTATTAGGAGTTGTCCATCTATAATAACTATTAGACCCTTAAGTTCTAATAGCATAATCGTACAGATATTAGCAAGCCTTGACTAATATTTGACGCTTGGGAAGACAAAATAAGACAAAAACTTACGAATAGGTAAGGAAAACAGGCATTGTTGATGAGCTAGCATGTATTGATGTAGATTGGTGAAAATCCTCAATGAGATGCATTATTTAGATGTGAGATCAAAAGATAACTTTAGGTAAACCTTAAGTTGAAGGTTAGCTGGATCGCATACATAAGAAAGACATGTGAGAGCTCTAAGGGCTTAATGTGTGCTCAAACAAATGGATCATGACTACCACACTTGACATGAGTAAGTATTGGACCAGACCAATTTGTTATAAAATACTTTGAGCTTGAATGACTTATCATCAATAAATAGAGATCAATGAGAGGTCTTAGATGATCTGAAGGATAAGATTATAGTAGATATACATCAACTTTAAAAAATAAAGGTCATATGGGATGATCATTTGATGATATTAAAGTTCATGTATACGGATTTATCATTCCTAACTAATTATAATATCTTATCTTATTAGTTGTGATGTAACTAAATCCTATTAGATAGAGTCTTATTTATATGAGAATGTCATCTTATTGATTAATGTGATGTAATTTAATAAGGACAAGATGTGATCTAATTAGTCCAGTTCAATTAGGATTTTGGATTGTAAAGCCATAGGTGCCTATAAATAGCTTATTTGAGTCTTGCTCCTAGAGAACAGAGTGGATGGGAAGGGAACACATTGAGAGAGAACATTCTTTTGTATACTTTTGAAGAAGTAATAAAGGTAGGTTTTTATCGTAGCTCTTGCATGATTGTTGTTTCAGTTAATAGTTTAGTGCTTTCATAGTATTCTTGCAAGAGTATGAGATAAATACTTCGAGGGTTGTGAGGCACTTAAGAACAAGATTTTATTGGTCAACAATCACATGGGAAGACTATCTTTGCTTAAATAGACCTAAGTGAGATTGTCGTGCAATGGAGTGGCTGTAACTTCAATATAAGTTTAATATCTAGGAAATCCTTTGTAATAATAACCATCAGTTGAAGTCTTTTATCTTTTCCTAATTCACACTATGATCGCAGTCGTGAATTTATATGATTCCATTTTATAGTCAATTAAACTCATTATCATGTAGCATTTTGTTACACTAGTTCTAGATTTTTTTACAGTCTCAATAAAAATAATAGAATAAAGAACACTATCTGTGTTTTGAGAATTGAAGCATATATTTTCTTTAACCCAATACCTTAAGTATAGGCATTCACTAACGTAAACTCTTTCCATATTTGAGTAGAATAAGGTTAATCCCAAACTGCATGCAAAATATTCTCCTTTTGTATTATGAAATCAGGGATACCTGTAAATTGGAGATATTCCTCGATTATTAGTGGGCATCTTATCATAGTTAATTTTCTAGATTAATGTCTTCGTGTTATGCACCATAGGGAGAGACTATAATTCTTGATAAACAATATAAAGGGACATTTTAATAAAGCTCGTGTGAAACTTAAGAAGTGGATTCTTGATGTGGGAATAAGAAGTTGGGGTTCAAAAAGTAAATGTAGTGACCAATACGATAATATTTTAACCTCTTGATATCATTTTAATTTTTGTAATTATTTTACATGTGTCAAATGAGGAAAGGAGGACAATAAAAAACTATTATGATATCAATTGCCCTAATGTCAATTTTTAAGATATTAACTGCTTTGATACCAGTTGTTAAACAAGGCAATATAGGATAATATAAGAAAATAAAAAACATAAGAGTTTACAGACTTCGACCGGTCTACATAACGTACATCTATTGGAAAAGAGACAAAACTCTTTTATTATTGTGGAAAAGATGATACTAAGAGAAGTATGATAACCACGACCTTACATAACCTCCCAAAGGTTCTTTCTTAGATCCTCTAAGGTCAGCACTTGTAAAACCCTTATCAAACTATTTATAGACTTGGGTCACTTGTAAGAAGTTTAATTATAGTAAAACTTTATTACTATAAAAGGCTAAGGTCATTGATATTCTATTTCTATATAACTTAAGGTTATTTAAACTCTATTTCACTATATGCCTATTGACTAAAAAACTCTATTTCACTAGAATTCTAAGGTCAGTGAAATGTTATTTCACTAAAATCCGAGGTATATCTCACAATTGCCCAATTTGACTTGAATTCCCCAATGTCTAACTAAGAAATAGTCTTTCCATACATGCCCTAAAGATCTTTATGCTGAGCCAATATTCACCATGTCAAAGCTGTGCTTGAACTTTTTTCTAAGCAATAACTTTATCAATATGTCAACTCCATCCTCTAAAAGTGTAACGTTTTTCAACAAGATATGACCAAATGTAACCAATATCTCCATCTTATATAACCTTACATTTTTCACCATAGACCCATTCATCTATCTTTCACGTTACTTTCCCTAGTCCCTTAAAAGATATTTTTATCTCTACCACCAATGGTTAGAGCATAAATGACTGAGTTTCCCTTAACCATATGTTCTTAGTTAGCTGGCAATCCTTCTAGCTCTACCATGGACTATAAAATCATGATGATTTCTTCCTGAAATTATTTAAAATAGAATTTCCAATTTACTTAGCATATGTTCTAGGTTGTTCTAGTACCACCTTTGAACAAGTACTATTGATTATTCACTTTGGTACAAATTTTCTATATGTTTTCCTTAATATGTCTCTCCCCTAAAACTATATCCTTGAAGGTTACCCTATAATTTTTACTAAACACATGAAACTTACAAAAGTCTATATTTTTGTGTTTTTTATCCTTTAATAAACTCCCTTTATGAAGTTCCATCATCTCTCACTCGCCAAGATCACTCAATCATATGTGTCATACCATAGTACTATCTCTCTTTTTTAAAGATTAAGACACAACTACTAATCTTATTTTTGTTTTACCCATTAAGACATAAATTTCATATTGTAATTTTCTTTTTATCATAATCAATGCATCCTTTACCATACCAAGTTGCCTATCATCAACAAAAATCTTATTACCCATGGAAATCAAATTCTTCTGAAACTCAAGAACATAATAGGTACCCAATATTCTAATAGTTTCATCATGTATCTTAATATGCATAAAAACACTGCCTTTGACAACACTCTTCATCATCACCTAATATGATAGTACCATTCCATTCTTTAAAAGAATAGAACTAGTCCTCATTGAAATTCATTTGATAAGTGTTCTTAGTGTCTATCACCCATCGATTCACATAATGAAAATTATTCTTCATTAAACATCGCTATTTCTTCAATCCACTTCATTGGAACTCTCCTAGACTATAACAACACTTGTTTTTTGTGTTTCCTTTTTCTTGTTTCCCTTCTTCCATCATGGACAATTGCTCTTAAAATTCCCTTTAACTTTATGGTTATAGCAATGAACAACTTTATCCTTCAATCTAGATTATGCCTGTAGCTTTTTAGAACCCTTTTCCTTATTCCTTTAGTCTTAAATTTGATACATATTCATATTTGTCAAAGACCTTTTTCTTCAATTTCTTGAACTATTGAGCATCCTTTAGGTCACTATGGAAATAGTCTCTCTACCATTTATCATAGAATCAATAAAATTCTCTTATGAATTATTTTTGAAAGGTAAATAAATTTGATTTAAAACAAACTAGAGTCTATATAGAAAGTACTAAATTGTATACCAAAAATCCAATTCAATAATAATAAAAGATTAATTTCAGCACCATATATAAACCATACAAAGGATTTGGTTACTTACTAGGTGGGCCAATTTGATCTTAGAGTTGGAGAAAGTGACAAGTATTACGCTCTAACCATAAACAACTCCTTAGCTATTCTAATATTGCATTCACTTACTTGTTATGAGGAATTGGATATGCTGTTAAAGACCATTTGGTTCCTTTCCAACCAAATGTTATAGATTGAGTTATCAAGGACCAAGTTGTATAGAAGTGATTCATCTTTATAGGTCTAGATAGGGAAGAAAGCCACTAGGGAACTCCTCTTATATTGTCATCTTGTGGATCAAGGTTACAAAGTTTAGTTGCATTCATACTTTACAAGAATTTAGAAATTTAAAGAGAAGATAAGCATAAGTTTTTTGATTAAGTAAATGCACCTTACATCTTAGATTATAAAAGCCTATGGTTTTATCTAAGGTGGTAAGCCTTTCTTTAGCTGCAACCCATAATATAAAGGAAAGTTTGGGGATAAGCAGTTTGTTCCAAACAAGTTGATGCTAAATTCACACCACCATTGCATGGTTCCTAATCATATCCATACAAGATTTGATAGTAATAAGTGTGATGAATGCTTGAGCTAGATAACTTTTCCCTTTACTTGTGAGTTAGGAGCGACTTAAGTGAAGCATTCTTGAAAGAATAGGGCCATTCTATTATCATAATGCCATACTCCATTCTCAATTAGACAACTAACCTTTGTGTTTAAAGAGAAAATTACTCTAAGATTAACAAAGTTAGGATGATCATAAAGGGGACTAAATCACTCTAATTTTCATACCAAAGTCATTTATTCCTTCCATTACCCACCCTATATTTGATGTGAAGATGGAAGAGGTCCTTAAGCTTTCGTATTTACTGCCAGTACCATGATACATTCGTTTTGGGCTTAACTGTTCATAAGCTTGATCTCACTAAATAATGCTCATGAAGCCATTTCACCTAAAAGGACTCCTTGTCATAAATTACCGTCCAAAGAATCTTGATCAACATTTCCTTATTTACTATCTTTATATATTTGATTCCTATACCTCCTTATTTCTTTAGCATATAAATTTCTTTTCAACTTACCTTGGCAAAAAAGCCTAAAGGATTCATTTCTAGTCCATAGAAAGTTTATATGGAGTTTTTAAATTTCCTTATAAAGCTTCATTTGAATAGCAAAGTGGGAGGATAGTAAAGATACAAAATACTAAGTACTGATGAAATAAGTTGTAACCTACCTGTAAAGGATAAACTTTAGTAGTCTATGCTTTAATTCTTTTCCTTATCATATCTAATTAGCCTTTGGCAATTTGTCAATGAGAGCTTCCTTAGAGTGAAAGGGAAGCCAAGGTAAATGAATGGAGGAAATTTAAGAGCTAAACCTAATATGGAAGATAGCAAAGGAGGTGAGTCCAAAGCATCCATATAAGTAATTAAGGAGCTCTTTGTTGATCTTAAGCCCTAAACAGACACTAAGTTTTTTTTATTGATCTTATTAGATAAGCAATTGAAGCTTTTAGCATTATATAATAGCTATAGATCATCAATAAATGTAAGGAGGGTGATAACTGTCCTTTTACATTTCTTATGATACTTAAATCTACTATTAATAAGAACATTTTTCTAAATGATATGATTATGTAACCCATTGCATATAGTGAAGAGGTAAAGGATAGTGGATCACCATGTCTAAATCCTTGAACAACCTCAATTAGATGGGTGGCTTCCCCATTGATCAACACTCTAAAAGAAATGGTACTTATACATTGGAGACCTATTTAATGAATCTACTAGGGAAACCAAACTTTTATACATATTAGATCATAAAGTCCTAATTCATTAAGTCAAATGCTTTATAAAAATCAGAAGTGAAAATTGACACCATAACCTTTGATATGATAGATCTTTAATAGTTCTTGCACAAGCATAATTTTATCTCAAAATTTTCATCCTTGATTAAAGTCAGCTTGAGATTGGCTCGTGAATGATGGAGGCACCTGTTTGATACTATTGGCAAATGGCTTGGAAATAATTTTATAAAATGTATTGCAATAAGATATAGGTTTAAAATCCCTCATATAATTTGAGATTTATGTTTTAGAGGAAAAACATAAATGAGTGCAGTTTTATACATTTAACATTTTAGCACTAACAAAGAAATCTTGAATAGCTTTGCATACATTAATCTTGGTGGAATTCTATACATGTCGAAAGGGAAAAAGCATTGAATCCATCTAGACCTAGGGCCTTTATAGGATTAAGTGAGAGTACCATTGCCCTGATGTCCTCATTAGAGAAATTTCTATTAAGAAATTCAGATTTCTCAGAAGACATCACCTTGGGAATAGATAGGCAATTAAGAAGATAAGCCAGAATTTCATCACTCGGAGATCCCAAAACTTTAGTAAAGTAATCCAATGCAAAGGATTTGAGCTTATCTTAAATAGTGACAAGGCTCCCCTCTTTAATATATAGTTTGAAATTCTATTGCAATTCCTTTTAGCAAGTAATGATTTATGGAAGAACTTAAAGTTTAAGTCTCCTTCCCTTAACCAATAGAATATATATTTTTCATGATTAAAAAGAAATGAGCTTTAATGAACTTCATACAATCAAATAAGGCTTGCTTTGTTGGTTTGCCATGGTTGCATGCATCACATGCATGAATATGCAGTGGAAGTGTCAAAATCTAGATTCTGACACTATGACAACCTGAAAAAGTAGAATCATACATGCATGCATAGACATATATATAACAACATAAAATATAAAACTTTTTACCTTTTGTTTCTCCTCCTTTCTTGTTTCTTCTCCTTGTTTGGGTTGTTGCATACACCAAACCGTTCCTTGATAACCCAAAAACATGTAAAGAAGATGAAGAAACAACGTATAAGGGTGATTTGAGCACCAAACTAGATGAGTTCAAGTATATGCTCCAAATGATGGAAGATAGATCAAGAATCTTGTTGCATGCACGTTGACTCATGCAACAATTGCCTAAATTACAAGAACAAGGTTCTTAATACCTCCCTCTCACTCTAGAACTCTTATAGAGCCCTTATGCTTTCACTTGAGTGTGTAAGAAGTGGTAAGACGTTGTGTACATAAGTAAAGAACTCACTATGTACTCATTCGTGCCCTCTGTGATAAGGCCACGATCGTGGCCTACTTAAAAAAATAGGTTTGCCTTCGGCCACGATTACGGCCTACTTAAATTTAGCCATACAAATTATGTTTTTCATCCGATTTTTTATGCATGTGACTCTTAGGTTCCCGATTATTTTAGGAACTTAAATTAACTCTTAATTTAAGCAAATCATGAAGGGTTTCATGATGCCAATTTGCCGGAATATAAGTGGATTAACACATGAACTCTTCGATAGCTAATTATCCAACTTATAAACCTTTCCATAGATAATTACTGTGCAATTTGTCCTTTCAACATACTATACCTCACTTGGTTTGTTGTATGGACTATGTGTCAACTCCCATTAGACTGACTATGTCACATCTAGTCTAAGTGATGTTAGTTCTTGTCCTATGATCTCATTACTCTTATATGTCATTGAAGACTCTTTTCATGACACATAACTGCTCTGGCCAAAGACTCTTGAGTAATGACCGCGACAAAAGGCCATAGTTATCATCTCCTTCTATTAGGAGTGATGAATCCTTTATTAGTTACCCAATTACCTTTGAATACTAATAGCTATACCTAATCACCACCCTAAGAGTGACCTCGTCATTAGGTAATAAGGAATGATGTGAAAGAACAGGATTAGTATCCAAGATATCCTTGAGTACCTCAAGTCTAAGGATATTTGCAACATTGCTATATTAAGATTAATCATTGAAATTCGATAGATCATCCATATGATAATCTCATAGCAGGTCATCCAATGCAGTTACTCCCCTTAGTAAGCATCCAAATATTAACTCTAAACATTTCATGCTTACAGTTTGTGAGATCCATTTCTTGATCAAATTAAGGAGTATAACATGTGCTAGTCTATCTAGATTAATAATGTTCTATCTTATTAATCATATGACCAGGGATTATTTAGATACTAACATAATTACACATGATAGGAATCTCATTATGATTTCCTTCACGCTACGTTTTGTATCATGGACTTCATTAATTCGATTTAAGATCAATATCAATTCATATATAAACGAATATCAAGTTAATGAAAAAGCCTTTCACTTAATCAATCAAAATAAAGTTTGTACAAAAGTGCTAAAGGTGGTTGCCTTTAGAGCACTACTCTAACAATCTCCCACTTGCATTAAAGCCGATCTCCTTTGTATCAAATACCATAGGCGAGTACACAAGAATCAAATTTGATTTGTGGAAGTAACTTAGTCAAAGGATCAGCAAAGTTCTAATCTGTGGGCACTCTCTCAATCCTCACATAACCTCTATCAATTATCTCCCTTATCAGGTGATATCTCCTGAGTATGTGCTTGGACCTCTAATAAGACCTTAGTTCCTTGGCTTGAGTAATAGCCCCATTATTGTTACAGTATAAAAATATTGGATCTATTATGCTCAAAACCACTCTGAGTTCCATAACAAACTTCTTGATCCAAACAGCTTCTTTCGTCGCTTCCACAACTATAATGTACTCTGACTCGGTCTTCTAACTGACTACTCCACCATTCAGTATGAAAACATAAGCTGATTGGGAGTTGGAGTCATCTTGCTCAGATTGAAAACTGGCATCTGTATGCCCACTCACTATGAGATATCCATTTCTATATATCAAGAATACATCCTTAGTCCTTCTCAAGTACTTTAGGATATTCTTGATAGCCACCTAGTGACCCTCACCAGGATCTTATTGATATATGCTCGTAACACTTAGAGCATATGATATATCGAGTCTTGTGCATAATATAACATACATGATTGATCCTATTGCCAAAGCATACAGGATCATGCTCATGCTAGTCCTATCATCTTGCATCTTGGGAGACATAGATTTCGAGAGTTTTATCCTATGAGTCATAGGAAGAAATTCTCTCTTGGACTGCTTCATGCCAAACCTATTTAGCACTTTATCTATGTATGTTGACTGTGAAAGACCTAGCAACTTCCTTGATCTATCCCTATAGATCTTTATTCCCATTATATAAGTTGCTTCTCCAAGGTCTTTTAAGGAAAAGTTTTGGGACAACCAAATTTTAACTGATTGCAAACTTAAGACATCATTTCCCATTAGTAATATGTCATCCACATGGAACACAAGGAATATGATAGCACTCCTACTAACCTTTTTGTACACACAAGGTTCATCAGGATTTTGTGAGAAACCAAACTATTTGATTGTCTCATCAAATTGGATGTTCCAACTCCTAGATGCTTGCTTCAATCTATAAATGGAATTTTGAAGCTTGCATACCTTTCTGCCATCTCTAAGAAGCCCTCAGGTTGTATCATATATACATCCTCAACTAGGTTTCCATTTAGGAAAGCCGTCTTCACATCTATCTTCTATATTTCATAATCAAATAAGCAGCAATGGATAGGAGTATTCTAATGGATTTAAGCATAACTACAAGGCTAAATGTCTTGTTATATTCAACTCCTTATCTTTGACAATAACCTTTAACTAATAGCCTCGATTTATAGGTAATTACATTACCTTCCATGTCAATTTTCTTCTTGAAAATCCACTTGCACCTATGGGTTTTAACCCTTCGGGTGGGTTAACCAAAGTCCATACTTGGTTTTCATACATGGAATCCATTACGGACTTCATGGCTTGAAACCATTTTTTAGATTATGAACTCTTCATAGCCTCTTCATAGGTTGTAGACTCATTGTCCTCAATGAGCAATACGTCATTTTGCTCGCTTATGAGAAATTTATATCTCTCTAGAACATTGTGTATCCTATTTGACCTACGAACACTTTGTGTGTTAGAAGGTTCAACTGTTGTCTCATCTCTATGAACAACAATTTCTAGTTCTGGCAATTGATCTGCATCTGTTTGAGCATCATGAACTTTAGCAAGTTCAACTTTGCTCCCACCGTCTTCTCTTAGAAGAATTTCTTTCTCTAAAAAGACAGCATGCTTTGAGACAAAAACCTTTTGCTTTAAAGCATTATAGAACTAATATCCAATCGTTTTCTTAGGATATCCTATAAACAGACATTTGTCAGCTTTCTCTTCAAGCTTCTATGATTGAGTCCGCTTCATATAAGCCAAACAACCCCAGACTTTCATATGAGAAAGATAGGGCCTTTAGTTAGTCCATGTCTTATATAGAGTAACTTCAACTGCCTTTGAAGGGACTCTGTTTATCATATAAATAGTAGTCTCAAGTGCATAACCCCAAAAGGATTTCGGTAGATCTGTTAAGCCTATCATTGACCTTACCGTGTCTAACAATGTTTGGTTTCTCCTTTTAGCCACACCATTATTTTGTGGTGTGTAAGGTGGAGTCCACTGGGATACTATCCCATTATCTCCGAGATAAGTTAGAAATTCCTCGTTTAAGTATTTACCACCTCGATCTGGTCGAACTGCCTTAATGCTTCTACCGAGTTGTTTCTCTATTTCATGTCTAAATTGTTTGAACATTTCAAACGCTTCAGACTTGTATCTGATTAGATACACATACCCATATTGTGAATAATCATCGATGAAAGTAATGAAGTACACAAAAATGTTAAGTCAGGAGGACTTTACGATAATTAATTTTGATGACAATCAAACAATAATAATGTTAGAAATAAATGAACTAGTTTGATGAGTGTGTTAAGTGTGCAGAAGTACAAAACACAGAAGAAGTAGATACAGAAGAAGCGAAACACAGAACAAGTAGAATATAGAAGAAGTAAAGACAAAAGAAGTAAAGACACAGAAGAAGTAAAACACAGAAGAAATAAAAGACAGAAGAAGTAGAGACACGGAAGAAGTGAAAGACAGAAGAAGCGAAACAAAGAAGAAACAAAACACAGAAGAATTAGAAGACAGAAGAAGTAAAACACAGAAGAAGTAGATACAGAAGAAGCGAAAGACAGAAGAAGTAGAAACACAGAAGAAATAAAACACAGAAGAAGTAGAAGACAGAAGAAACAAAACACAAGAACTAGAAGACAGAAGAAGTAGACACAGAAGAAGAAGATACAGAAGAAGTATAAAAACAGAAGAAGTAGATACAGAAGTAGCGAAAGACAGAAGAAGTAGAAACACAGAAGAAATAAAACACAGAAGAAGCAAAACACAGAAGAAAATACAGATGATACAAAGCAGAAGATACGCTAGTATGTCGAGCAGTTTATTAGTTGGGGTTAGTTACAGAACTCAACTAAATAACGGTTTTCAAGTTTCAAGAATCAAGAAGCAAGAAGCGGTTATCAAGATTCAAAGACACGGTTGGAGACTTAGACTATAAATACTGGTCGTAGTCGAAGACTAAATAACATTTTGAGAGACCTTTGATTCTACAACTTTTGAGCAATCAAGTGTATACCTAAAAAATTCTGTAGTGCGATATTGTAGAGCTAAACTACTGTAACAATAGCTCACGATATCTTTTTAGTGAGAGAAGGAAGAGGCTAAGAGCCTGGAGAGGCTAAGATAGCTGAAAGAATATTTGGTGTAAGAGACCTGAAGAGGCTCTTGAAGGAGAAAGAATACTTGTACATGTGTTGAAGTATAGTGAATACTCAGACGAATTCTGAGGATTGGACGTAGCCCACAGTTTGGGGTGAACCAGTATAAAATCGCAGTGTCTATGCTATATCTCTCAAATTAGTATATTTTGTTTTTAAACAAGTACATAGAAGTTATTTGCGATCTAACCCATAACAATTTTTGTTAAGTGATTTTCTTTTAATAAGTTAGAGAAGTTCTTATTAAGAAAAATTAAAGAATTTGTATTCGCGAAAAGAATACACAATTCAACCCCCCTTCTTGTGAATATATTATATTGTACGTAATTTCTATATTATCGTGTGATTTACTTCAATTGGTATCAAAGCTTGGTTTCCAAGAACCATCGTTACAAAGTGAGGACAAAGATCCATGGCTGAATCACATGTTTTTATAGCTGAAGGTGCCTCCGTCGTAAGACCTCCTGTGTTCAATGGTGAAGATTATCATTATTGGAAAGACAGGATGTGGCTCTTTATAGAATCCACACATATTGATCTTTGGGATATCATCGAGAATGGACCGTACGAAACAATGGATGATGAAGGAAATATCATTCCTCGTAACAGATGGTCAGCCAACCACAAAGCCAGATTTCAACTAAATTCAAAGGCCAAGTTCTTTTTGAGTTGTGCTTTAAGCAGAAGTGAGTATGATAAAGTTCATGGATGCGAAACTGTGAAGGAGATGTGGGACACTCTATCCATCGCACATGAAGGTACAAACCAGGTGAAAGAGTCCAAGATCAGTATTCTGGTGCATCAGTATGAGCTGTTTAAAATGAAAGAAGATGAGTCTATTGATCAGATGTTTGGATGATTTCAAAGTTTCGTTAATGGACTTAAAGCTTTTGGGAGAATCTACAATAATTAAGACCATGTAAGGAATATTCTCAGAAGTGTTGGACCCTATTTCTAGAGCCCAACATACGGAGTCATCATAAAATGTGAGCATGCGTATTACCTTGAGGGTGTGCCCATACCAGTCAATCACCAAAATCATAATTGAATTCTTTAACACAATTGTAGCTCCAAAACTCTAGTTAATTTGAGGTAAGAACAATCTCAAATGGAACTCTATAGAAGAAGTTATGCTTAAAAAGCCAAAGTAGGTTCAATACCTCAGTCGTGCTCTCTAAACCGACCCCTCGCTATCTTTCCATCAATCTTTTTCATATTATAGACAAAAGCTACCAATTTATTTTTGTGTGTATGGATAGAAGAATGTGTTAGGAAACCATTGCTTCAAGAATCACTTCATTTGGTGGTCAGATGATAAAGTATGACCAAAAGATTTGAACAATGTTTATATCCTCAATCATATTGTACCTATCTTGGGATAATTGGCATAACTTTCTCTAGACATCTTGGAATGAGACCATTTGTGGACCATTTCAAATAATAATTCTTGATCTACAACTTTCATGAAGACTACAAAGCAATATTATGCTTCAAAAAGGGCCAAAATTGAAATTTACTGTAGCTGTCCCGAGAAGGTCTGTTTAACAGACATAATGTCCCTTCAAATGGACATAGACGGGCTTGGGAGCCATTTTTCACCCGAAAATGTCCGTTAAACGGACATTGGCAATGCTGGGGTCCTCACAGACCCGATAAGGTCTATTTAACGGACTTAAAGTCTGTCTAACATACATAGGGGTTACCCAAACCCCTCCAAAGCCTCTCCCAAGCTTCCTATATTCATTCTAATCATCACATTCACTAATAACCTTCCTATTTTCATTTCCTATAAAACAATAACACTCCATAAACATTCAATTACCAACTTGTGTACATTAAACTCCCAAAACTCAACTCAAATAACTCACCACATACATAAACTCTCATCATTCACCATAGCTGTCATGTACAATACCTTCTATGCAACATCACCATTTAAAATGCTCATATCTCTCAACTCCGATACCCAAAATTTACATACTTTATAGCGTTGGAAAGGTAAGAAGATAATATAAAATTTTCCAGAACATGACTTTGTCTAATTCTAACTAGATTAGTGCAGTTTTCTCCCTGAATCCAGTATACAATTTTTACCCCTATGAGAAGCTTGAAAATGCAATATAAAGAATTTGGAAATCATGAACAAAACATAAATATATTTATATATATTTCATTGACATCAAAACAAATAAGAGTTTTACAATGCTTTAGTGGGCATTTCGAGCCCCTTTACATTATAATCCAAAATACAAAGTTTACAAAATCTAGAATCGCTCAAAATGCAACTAAAGCATTGTTTTACAAATTTAACTTCAAAAACAAAACATGCAAACTGGAGTGATGCCTTGACTCTTGACTCAATCACTCGATATCTTGTTCTTCGCCTGAAGATGGGAAGGAAGGGGTGAGCTTAAAGCTCGTGGGTAATAGTCTTATAATTGGTAACAAGCAAAAACCCTTGAAAACTCTCATAATCATAGCAATTTCTCATGAAAATCCATAAAACTTATATTTCTCAAATTCTCAACTTGTCAAAACAATTCACAATTCATGTAAGTCAAGCATCCATCAAACTT
>JAOQMS010000005.1:16386836-16410925 GCA_027563885.1 Erythroxylum longipes
TGAGCACTTTTAATTGACTGAATATATGTGATGCATTTCATTACATGAATGCATGAAACATAAAGGCTGTTATGACCGGAGTAGCCATTGAAAAGAGCTTAAAGCTTATAACGTGATAAGAGCCTTTGGCTCAATTGTGCATGTACCTGGTATCCACTAAGAGATATGGGACATTATTCGATACAGCTCGGTATCCACTAAGGGATATGAGCTCGAAAAAAAAGAGGCAGTCGGTCACAACAATAATAAAAGAAAGATGAATACTGCATATGCATATGATAGGTATAATTTAACTAGTTGACTAATTTTTGAATGTGATATGTGTTGAATGTGAAATGTTAAATGAATGACCAAGTGATACGTGATGATATATGATTATCAATGAAATGATGTGAATGAAATGATTATATGAATTTCATGTGTTACGTGATCGAGTGAGCCCTCGAGGATGGTAACTTATTGAGTTTGCAAAACAAACCCAAAATTTGCAATATTTTTCAGGGTCCGAAGAGTCACTCTAGTTAGACAAATTGGAGTATATCCACTGCACCCAAGTAAGAGATAGAGGTCGGGATCAGTTTGCGTCTGTATTAGTATTTCCTTATTTTTGTATCAAAATATGTATTCACAAGTATTTTGCAATGTGTATGTAAATGATTTCGTATTGTAATGGTTATGACATTGTGTTTGAAAATGTTTATGAATAAAAGTGGGCCTGATTTATTTATTGATTTTTCACAATATGCATGCACTGTTTTAAGAGAAAAAGAAATTTCTGTATTGAATTTGATTGACTGACTATTCTAGCATGCTACCCTCGCGGGGTATGTTCTTGAACATCATTCAGGATGTGAGGTACTTGTCTTGCGAGAGTGGGGTGCTACATTTTGGTATCATAGCCTAGATCTAGTATTTTACATGGGCGCTTTTCGAAATATATGTCAAGGCACATGCATTTTAGACATGTCTTAGCATAGATTGGCAACCGATCCTTAGTCTGAGTCACACGAATGAGCATTTGTTAAAAGTTTGAGCAAATAGAAGTAGTGAGAAGAATGATGATGATCTGTCAGAATGTGAGAAAATGAAAGTTTGTGGATATCTAGAAATGACAAATAGTATATGGTTAGATATGACCAATAAAGATTTTACACAATTTTATTGGTGGATGTATTATGGAATACAACATCAAAATTATACTGTGGTAGTATATCCTCGAATGTGATATAGATGTGAATACATTATCATGGATTGATTAAGGAAATAAGTAATATAAATATGAGTGACAAGATTAAAGTGTACAAGCCAAGTTGAAAGAAAATAAATTTTTCTGTGACCTTGAAAGGTTGAACTTGGATTTAAAATGGTCGGTTGAATATCGTAATAAGAGTTTATGATTTAGTATAAGAATATGTGTGTGGAATTGAGACTAGAATTTCATAATGGTTATGCCTCCATAATTTTGAATTGATTGAGGATATAAATAGGATGATGAGATAGAAATGAGGAAAGAATAAAAGGGGAATGAAATAGACATGAATGACTTTACATGGGATGAATGATATGTAGTATGGAGAAAGTTAGAAATGCGTATAAGATGAGATTTTATGTATGAATGAGGTAAAGAAAAAGGTGACGAATCAAATAAGAAGAGTTGATGTACTCAACATGTTGGATGACTCATTATGAAATGAGTTAGCAACAGAAGAGGTAAATTTTGGAAAAAAAAGGAGTAGAATTGATGTTAGTATGTGTGTTATTGCGAGGAAGAAACTGCAGGGCACTATGGTGACTTGACAAAAATAGGTATCTGCCACGACCGTGGCAGGGATATCCCGATTTTGGGAAGAAATAAAGAGAGAAATGTTGTCTAGGATCAATTGAGATCAAAGTATTACTATTGTAAGATAATGGGTGATCTATCGGAAATAAATCTCTGGATAGAATGGGAGGACCTTGATGGTACACACCCAAGCATATGCGATAGTAATCATGTCTAGTACTTCATTGAGTTTTGATGACTAGAACATTATGACCGTGTAAGAAATGATAGAAATTGTTCTTCTTGAGTAACTAAGAATGGTCAATAAGCAATGATGGAAACAATTGATTAATAAAGATTGCATGAACAATATAGATGTTAGTAGTAAGAAATCTTCTTTCAAATAAGAATTTCACTGAATTAGGTTACGCAGATAAGATAGTTTATATTAAGAATGATCAATGAAGGAACAAATCAGAAATGAATATGTAATGATTCAAAAGTGAGTATTGGAGTCCTAGTCCTAACGGAGACACAAGTATAAAATGTAGAATACACTACTGAGAGTGTATGTGTTATGTTTGATGTAAAGTATCCAACTATATAATTGGATTCTTGAATTTGAGGTGATATTATTGTTAATGTGAGGAGAACATAGGCCCAAATTATATTCTCTGTAAATATGTACAGGAGATACAAATTTGATCTGATGAATGTGTTTCCAACCCAGGAAGTTAAGATTGTAAATAAATTGAAATGAGTGGAGAAACTAGTATGAATGAACAGACATTAGAATAAGTCAACGTGAAATAAGAGGATATCGAATGAATGGAGAAAATCATTCAAGAAAAAGCAGTCATTTGGAAACTGAAAATAATATGAGATAATATTTCCTTATTGAGGAATTAGTTACTTAAGGAATTATAAGAACTAATCATGGGCACATAGAGTTTTGGCTATATTTGTTTAAGTTAACAAGGCCCCGACAGTAACACGGCATTGAAGAATAAAGTGTCCCCATTTTTTCACGGATCAATTAGTGACTATGATCATAGATGATATAATGAATGTATTCGGAAGTTGAGAAAAATACTTTGAATACGTGAGGTAAAGCTTACATATCATGAAGGTAGAAAACAATTATATGCCAAGTTTAATAAGAGTAAATCTTGGCTTGATCGACTAAAATGTTAGGTTGTACAGTGCTTGAACGTGGCATATTGGGAGACCCAAAGAAAATTGAGGTAATGATGAAGTGAGGAACTCCAAGGCATATGTATAAGAGATCAAGAGTTCTCTAGAACTAGCTGTATATTGGATACCACTAGAGACTGTTAAGAAGTTTTTATTGATCTTAGCCCTTTGACAAAAATGTCTGAGGAAAAAAATGTGTAAATCGAATAAGTGAATAATGTAAAGAGAATTTTGAGGAATTATAAGATCGATGTTAATTATATCATGTGGATTTGAAGATTTTGAAGTATACAATGATATCTCACACCAGGCGAATGCAAATTAATGCAGTATAATAAAGTGATTTCTTATCCATTGAGACAATTCAAGTCTCATAAGTTGATTATTTGATACAAGATTTTGAATGTACTGCAATAGTGATTACTTGAGACCTTGGAGACATAATATGTACAGTGAACATTTTGGACATATATAAACGTATAGATCATTAAAATTTGAGGAACTTATTGAGTTTGAAAGAATTGAATATAAGACAGAGACAATGGATAGAATTACTGAAAGATTATGATAGTACAAATTAGCATTTTTCGGTAAAGATAGTGTTGTATCTGATGCTTGAACATAAAATTCAAGAACATAATGGCACAAATTCAGATAAGGAGGTTACCAAACCTAATGCAATAAAGAGAATAGATTGTCGAGTTGAATTTTAGGGCAAAATGAAGTAGGATTGGCTGCATTGAAATTTAAGATTAGTTTCACATGAAAAGATTGACAAAGACCAAAATGAGGATCCAGAATTGTATATCTTATTGAGGAATTGAAAAGGAATATGAATTTGGATTTTGAATTGGAAAATGATACTTGGGATTGAAATAAGAAGTATGTGTACCCGATAATGATGATTGAGCAAAGAGATTATTAGAGAAAGCACTAAGAAAAACCTAGTCTATACATCCAATTAGGAATACGACGAACTAGTACTTAACGGCTAAGGATGTAGAAGCAAATGATTGCATATATGAGTTGCCAATAGTCTTAACTTTTGGAGATATGCTTAAAGCTTATATTTTGGAGTTCATAGAAACATAAGGTCAATGTATAGTTTTAACTAACTTTCAGCATAACAATCACAGTGATATCATTAGAATACCATATGCGACGTTATATGATATAAAGAGTCATCCACCTTTATATTTGGATGAGTAAGGCCTAATATAGTTAAAGGCCAGAATTGATTGGAGACGTTACTGATAAGTGAAATTGATCTGTGTTAGAAATTAAGTAATTTAAGAAAGATGAATGAGTTAGGTGGATCAACACTAGATATATGTAATATAGTGAGATGGACGTACGAGTTAAGTGTATTGACACTAAAGAGATGTGACTTATCAAGCGAAAGAGGAAATGTCTCTGAGAGTATCGCTTTGCCAAGGTGTGCTTAGATTGAGAAAAAGGTGTGCTTAGTTTGGGAAACAAAATAAACTAAATTCGAATTGTATTGGTCCACATGATGTTCTAGAGATCATATGACCATTAACATATGAGTTTGTATTACCAACAAAGATGTTTTAGATTCATAATGTGTTATATGTGAGTATGCTAAGAAATATTAGTATAATTTGATATTGGTCTTATCGACTCAGGAAGTGAAAAATATTGAGGAAACTATAAAGATACAATGGTATTGGAATAAGTAATTGAAGGATTGATTAATTCCGTTAACTTTTGTTAATTGAAAGAAACTACTTGAGTGATGAAGTTAAATGGGAAAAGGAGGGGCCTATGAGGAAACATACCCCTACCTCTTGATTAGTCAGATAAGAATTTTGATGACGAAATTTCTTAAGGGGGAGAAATGTAACAACCTATTTCCATACTAAGGGTTAGAACCCTAAAATATGGTACATGTGAGATCAATGAGAGATTAAGAAAAATGCATTTCATGCTCATGCATAATGTTAGCATACACGCACATAAATTTGATAATTGCACACGTTACAATAATTTGTTCATGCACTCATTTTTCATTTTTCAGGTATAAATGATTGATTTAATGTGATTATGAGGTGGATAGTGAATATTTTGATCTGAAAATTGATTTGGTGTATTAAATTATCGATTTATAATTTTTGGAAAAATTTGAGAATTTTCTGGAATTTTGGGCTATTTATGAACTAGGAAAAATGTCAAGTGGCAGGACAACTGTTAAATGGTAGTAGAAATAAATATCAAATGGTAGTAAAATTATTGAAAAGTGATATTTGGATTTAATGACATATGTCATTGAAATTCGGAGACAATTGGACTAGAAATTGGAAGTTGATTGGACTAGTTAAAGAAAGAACATATTCTAAACCAATGGGAATTGGACATGTGGCAAGTGACATGTGTCACTTGCCACACCATGCAGATAACTCACGACTCTCTTATATGAAATACCCATTTAATTGTTGCCTTCCATTCTTGCTTTTCTTCTTCTCTTTAACACTCTTCTTCTCTTCTTCTTTATTCTTCACTTCCACGATACTCTCTCCACCATCATCAAAGTTAAAGCTCACTTTCACCCTTCATTTGCTACAATAATCTTGCACTCTCTCTCTCTCATTCCTCACAAAAGACCCAACTTCCCACCTTGAAATGGTGATGTATGTGGGTTGCCTAAAAAGCTAGGGTTGGTGTGATCTTGAAGGATTTGGAGTTAAATCAAGTAAGTTGGGGTTTAATCTTTGTGGTAGTGTTAAATAAAGCATTTTGACGTGTAATTTGAGAATAATGATCATGATAGTATCGTTAAATGTGTTGGGCATGAATGAGGAAAAATATGGGTATATTCATGTCTTGCCTTGATGTGTATGTTGATTAATGATTGATAAATTGATGTAAAAATGATTTAGAGTTTGAATGAGTCCTAAAATGGGGTTTAAAGAAGTGAAGAAAATTTGACTAGTAAATGAATGTTATGTTCTGTTTTTGGGTTAATGATAAAATATGGATCATGATTTGTTTGTGAATGATATTAAGCTGAAATGTAAGTAGGAATGAAGAGAAAATAATGAGGACATGAGCTAGAAATAATAGATTAAGCAAAAGCGATTGAATCAGGATGGAAATGAAGCTAAATGTGTGCTGAATATGTAGACGTAGTGTTTCTACTAAACATGCATCTGAAATTTAGACATATCTTGACTTACGGATATCCAAATAGTATAATTGTTGATTTTTATTAAACTAGAGATGAATGAATACAATTTTTATGAATAAATCGAGTTTGAATTCTGTCTCTCAAAGTTTTGAAATTTGTACTGAAATTGAGTTTCAGATTATGTCTCTTTTTGGGAACAATATGTAGTAAATTATGTATAACTTTCAAAATACTGACCCAACTTGTATGAACTTGGGTTTTTTAGAAAATTAAGACACAGGTGAACAATTATTTAGAAGAATGGTCATACAAAACTGACCTGAAAAACAGAGTTGGAAAAGCTGGAAAATGAGTTATGTTTACTGCTTTTTATGAAGGTTTGTTGCGGCCGACATGCAAGATTTTCCAAGGATTCCTCTCCGTAAAAGTTAGCCTCAGCCAACTCCTTGGTTCTCCGCGGCCAACTTGCAAGATTTTATAAGGATTCCTCTCGGGAAAAGTTCATCGCGGCCAACTCCTGGCTTCGCCTCGGCTAACTTTTCTGCTCAACTTAAACATGCTCTGGTATTTTGATCATAACGTTTTCTATAGTTATCTGAATGGAGTGATTATTGATTTGGTATAAACTAGATACATAGGGCTACATTTTGTCTGAGGAAATTGAATTTTAATTCTATATTTATAATTCCAGAATCTGATTCGAAGATGAGTACAGAATACTGTTTCAGTTTAGGAACAGTCCGAATTATTTGGAGTATAAATTTTGGATTACTAAACCAAATTGAATAATCTTGGTGTCATTAAAAACTTAAGTTATAGGTGAACAATCCACTAGACTAAAAGTGTTCCTAAATTACTCCATTTTCTTGTTTAGAAAGAACATGGAAAGTTGACCCGAAAGTATATTTTAGGAAAAATCTAAATTGATCAAATAAGTTATAAATTTTGACCATAATGGCTTTATTGAGGTGTAAACCTAAGTCAATTCGACACATATGAGTTATGAAAGGAGAATGAGCATATGATGTGAATTTAGATAATATACTTGGGATTGTCATTGAGCATTCAATGTACATATTCCATGTACACATTTGTAATTAAATGAATACTCAAGATTTTGCAATTATTAATATTGATGTTCAGGATAAAATATCCGCATTCATACGTTTTAAGATCTTGGAAGCGAATGTTAATCTAGAGTATACTGTGAGTCGACCTAAATGGTCTTATTTCATTGTTTGTTCTGTTTTCAATTTCTGCATTGAATTATCACTAATGTGAATGTGATTGAGATATTTCCGGACATTAATAGTTCGAGGATTTTGATAATTGTGAGAACATTGGAAGTGCTCCTTGTATGTGTTTTCTCAACTTAAATGTTAAATGCCAGACCAAGTTTCGAAGAAAAATGTGCATGTGTATATAAATGAAATATGTGTATTCTCAACATAAATGTTGAATGTCGGACTAAGGTCTGAGGACATGTGAAGGCGAATATGATTATGGGATTTTGAGCACTTTTAATTGACTAAATATATGTGATGCATTTCATTATATGAATGCATGAAACATAAAGGCTGTTGTGACCAGAGTAGCCATCGAAAAAGAGCTTAAAGCTCAAAATGTGAAAAAGAGCTTAAAGCTCATAACGTGATAAGAGCCTTTGAGTTAGTTGTGCATGTACCCAGTATCCACTAAGGGATATGGGACATTATTCGATACAGCTTAGTATCCACTAAGGGATATGAGCTAAAAAAAAAGGCACTCGGTCACGACAATAATAAAAGAAAGTGAGTCTCATGAGCACTGTTTATGTATATGATAGGTATAATTTAACTAGTTGACTGATTTCTGAATGTGATATGTGTTGAATGTGAAATGTTAAATGAATGACCAAGTGATATGCGATGATATATGATTATCAATGAAATGATGAGAATTATATGATTATATGAATTGTATGTGTTATGTGATCGAGTGATCCATCAAGGATGGTCACTCAATGAGTTTGCAAAACCCACCCAAAATTTGCAATATTTTTCAGGCTCAAAAGAGTCACTCTAGTTAGACAAATTGGAGTATAGCCACTGCACCCAAGTAAGAGATAGAGGTCGGGATCAGTTCACGTCTACATCAGTATTTCCTTATTTTTGTATCAAAATATGTATTCACAAGTATTTTGCAATGTGTATGTAAATGATTTCATATTGTAATGGTTATGACATTGTGTTTGAAAATGTTTATGAATAAAAGTAGGCCCAATTTATTTATTGATTTTTCGTAATATGCATGCACTGTTTTAAAAGAAAAAGAAATTTATGTATTGAATTTGATTGACTGACTGTTCTAGCGTGCCACCTTCGCGGGGTATGTTCTCGAACATCATTTAGGATGTGGGGTACGTGTCTTAGGAGAGTGGGATGCTACATTTTGAGATTCGAAAGGTCCAAAAAATCCCTCGAAACATGACGTTTTTTATTGTTTGCACGTATACCCGACATAGGCCACGATCGCGAGCCACATCTGAGCCTTCTGTCATGATTGTGGGTTAACTCTGGTTTTTCTGTCACGATCATGGCTTGTTATGCCTCGTGGTCTAGGCTGTTGTTTTGACCTGAATGTCTTTGAAACTCCTCCGTTCTTTGATGTTGACCCTAAAATACTAACAAACACATCAAGGTACCTTAAAAACATAATATTTAGGCTCAAAGACTTATACTAACCCATACAAACACTTAAACACAAATAATTAACAAACTAACACAATTCTAACCTAAACGTATATGAAACGATTGAATTAATAATTAAATACATATCAAACTAAGCCCTAAAACATGATGCAATTTACACTTATCAACATCCCCATACTTAAACGTTTGCTTGTCCTCAAGCAAGCAAAACAATAAACACACAAAATCACAAAGCACACAATGCAATAATGAGATAATGGCTTCAACTTTATGAAATGAACTTAACTTTAAACATAATCATTCAAGTTATTTCAAATCATTAACATGAAAAATCCACATCTAGTGGCTCTAGACTAAACATACATGTTAATCAAAACCTAAATGTCAAGTTACTCACCCTTTTTAATTGTACACACACATTAATAATTCTTTAGTCAGTCAAACTCTATAACTACTCCTAAATACGTTCTCATGAAAAGTCAAACTATTTACAAGTTTAGTAGGTTTTATTAGGAAACATTTTTAATATTTTTATTTCCTACATTATTGCTTTAGCTACTTGTTTTCATGAAAAAAATTACTAGCAAAGCTACTTTAGTCAAAAGACCTAAAATTATGAATGAATGTGACAATTTAGAGGGTGGTAAACTCACATTAAATCCAAACTAACTTACATATTTAGCCAAAGAACCCAATTCACTAATTTTGTGAGCTAATGACTCTTCACAACCTAATAGATTATGTTCAAAAGCCAATCAATTTAAATCCATATAAGCCATTGACAAATTCAAACAATTCACAAAATGCAACCTAATAAACTATCATACAATATGCAAAATTCACATTCAAAGCAAAATACATAACCCTCCCCACACTTGAGCAACGCATTTTCCTCAATGTGAGAAGGAGACAAACAAACTCACAGGGCAAGAAGAAACATAAATTAAAGTAAAAACAAAAAATAAAATAAAATAAAGACAAAATTTAAAAAGAAAAGGGTTAGAAACAAAGCCTCATGGTGATGGAGGCGGGGATGGTGTCAGTGGTGGCAGTAAGACGCCTTGAGCCTATTGTCTTATCTTGAAATTGCTTAAAAAGAGTAAAAGAATTAATGATCCTAGATCAGTTCAATTGATTAGTGTTTTATTGAAAGTTCAAATAGCTCTAACTAAACCTTATAATTTCTATCGAACTACTAGACGTGCTAATTTATGGAGGTGTCCTAATTGCTCGAATAGAAGGAAGTCACTTCCTTGTCCTTGGGAATCACTCCTCTCAGATATAGCTTGCAACGATGCCCATTGACCTTAAAAGTTTTCTTGCTAGCATTATCTAGTTTGAGTGATCCATGATTGAAAACTTGAATGATCGTAGAAGGTCCATTCCATTGAGATTTTAACTTCCTTGGAAATAGCCTCAACCTTGAATTATATAGTAAAACTGCATCTCTTACTTTTAAATTCCTTTTGTTTAAGATGAGAATCATGCCATTTCTTTGCCTTTTCCTTGTAGATTTTCGCATTTTCGTATGCTTTATAACAAAACTCCTCAAGTTTGTCCAGTTGTAAAACTCGCTTTTCGCCTATTTACTTCCAATAAAAATTTAATGCTTTTATTGCCCAATATACCTGATGTATTAGTTCAACCGATAAATGAAAGCTTTTTTGTATACAAACATATAAGGAGTTGTTCCAATTGGTGGTTTGAAAGCAGTCCTATAAGCCCATAAGGCATCGTCTAGCTTTATTGCCTAATCCTTCCTAGAGTTGTTCACCATTTTTTCCAAAATTTATTTCAGCTCCCAGTTGACAAGTTCCACTTGGCCACTGGTTTGTGGATGGTAAGGTGTAACAATATGGTGGTGCACTCCATATCTTTTTAAAAGGGCATTAAAAGATCTGTTGCAGAAATGTGTACCTCCATCACTTATTATTGTACTTGGCACTCGAAACTAATTGAATAAACATTTGATGAACTTTCTGCACCACCTTTCCATAATTGGCTAAAGATGCCACTGCTTTATCCCAACGCGAAACATAATCCACCACTACTAGAATATACATATTTCCCATTAAAGATAGGAAAGGACCCATAAAGTTGATGCCCCATACATCGAAGACTTCCACTTCTAAAATGTTGGATAAAGGTATCTCATCTCTTTTGGATATGTTACCTATCCTCTGGCATCGATTACATTATGCCATGAAAGTTTGAGCATCCTTAAACAATTGTGGCTAATAAAATCCACTCTCAAGTATCCGAGCTACAATTTTGTTAGCTCCAAAATGTCCAGCATATTAACCTCCATGACATTGCCTTAAGATGTCCAACATTTCCTCCTCTGAAACACTGATCGCATTAACCCATTAACGCATGCTCTGTATAAAATTGGCTCATACCATAGATATCAGTTACAATCATGTAGGAATTTTTTTTCTTTGTTGATAAGATAAACCAAAAGGAAGTTTACCAATAGCAACATAATTTGTGATATCGGCGAACCATAGTGTAACCAAACTCTCGAGTAGCATCAAGGTTTCAACGAGGAAATTTTCATTAATATCTTCGCTTGGCTTGCATTCCCGTCCTTCTAGTCTGGATAAGTGGTCTGCAACAACATTTTATACTTCCTTTTTATCTCTCACTTCTATATCAAATTCTTATAAAAGTAACACCCATCGAATGAGCCTTGGTTTTGCATCCTTCTTGTTGAAAAGGTATTTTAACATCACATGATTTATGAATACAATTACTTTTGATCCTAAAAGGTATTGTTGAAATTTATCACACGTGTATACTACTGCAGGTAATTCTTTCTCTGTGGTGGTATAGTTAAGTTGAGGTCCTACAAGGGTTTTGCTAGCACAGCATACATATGCAACCTTTTATCTTTCATTTAGCCTAATACACAACCTATAGCTTGGTTAGTTGCATCGTATATAACCTCAAATAGAAGTGTCCAGTCCGGTGGTGATAGAATTGGTGCAGATATTAATGCCTCCTTTAATTTATTGAAGGTAGACATACACTTGTCATTAAATAGAAAAGGCACATCCTTGACTAACAAGTTTGTCAAAGGTCTTGCAATTTGCGAGAAGTCTTTGATAAATCAACTATAAAATATTGCATGACCTAAAAATCCTTGCACACCTTTTACATTACTTGGCAGTGGAAGCTTCTCTATAACTTTTGTTTTTGTTCTGTCGACTTCAAATCCCTGGTGTGAGATTTTCTGCCCTTGCACTATCCCTTCTTGTATTATAAAATTGCATTTCTTGCAATTCAGCACCAAGTGTGATTCTTCACATCTTTGAAGAACTCTATCCAAATTGGTTAAACATATTTGGAAAGAGTCTCCAAAAACTAAAAAATTATCCTTAAGCACCTTCATTATATCTTTGATCATATCGACGAAGATAGACATCATACATCTTTGAAATGTAGCTGGGGCATTGCGTAGTCCGAAAGACATCCATCTGTATACGAAGTACTATAAGAGCAGGAGAATGTGGTCTTTTTTTGATCATCAGGGTATATGAAAATCTGATTGTGTCCTGAATATCCATCTAAGAAGCAATGAAATGAACGACCAGTCACCCTTTCTATCATCTAGTCTATGAAAGGGAGAGGAAAGTGATCTTTCTTAGTCACTGAGTTGATTTTGTGATATTCTATGCACACTCTCCATCCTGTGACCATTTTTGTTGAAATTACGTCTCCACTCTAACTTTCTATTAGCACAATTCCACCCTTTTTAGGTACACATTGAACTGGACTAACCCATTCACTATCGGAGATGGGATCAATTATCCCTGCATCTAAGAGTTTGATTATTTCTTTCTTGACCACCTCCTTCATGTTAAGGTTCAACCTTCGTTGATGTTCCCTCATCGTTATACATCCTTCCTTGAGGTTTATTCAGTGCATGCAAACATTTAGGTTTATACCTCGAATATCAGAAATCTTCCATCCGATGACTATCATTCACTTTCTCACAATTGATACCACCTTACTTACCACCTTACTTTCTTGTTTCTCATTCAATTGATTTGAGATGATTATCAGTAAAGTTTGATCTTCACATGGAAAGGTGTATCTGAGATGTGCAGGTAAAGGTTTAAGCTCTAATATAGGTGATTTTTTTGTGGATGGCGGTATGGGTGCTTCAGTTTGGACTAATTTATCTTGATGTGTTTGAATATCTGATTCCTCCATCTCATCATATCCTTTAGATTCAAGTTTCTCATATCTATTATTTATCTCTGTTGCTACTGACTGTAATTTAGCGATGCAATTTTCGACTTGTTCTTGTGAATTTTGATCCATAATTTCAACCTTTATGTATGTACTGCTTATTGTTGGGCTCTTCAAAACCTTATTCATATTGAATTCGATATGATCTTTGACTATTTGAAGTGTTAATTTCCCTTCGTGAATGTCAATTATGGCTTTACTTGTATTCATAAATGGTAGACCAAGAATCAGTGGACAGTTTTTATCTTCTTCAAAATCGAGAATCAAGGACAGTTCTTAATACTTGCTTCCAAGTCGCATAAGCACTTTGTGGATTCAAATTCACTAACCATACAGGGAATTGTGAAACTCCATAGATCCTTTAATTTAGATGGCATCTGGATGGGGACTATAGAGTTGCAAGTGCTAGTTAGCGCTGTCATTTCATTATCTTCTGAAGTACTCTTCTTTGATAATATGTCTTTAAAAAATTTAGTGTATTTAGGCATGTGTTCCAAAGCCTTTACAAATTAGAGATTTATCTATAACGTCTTTAACTTCTCAATGAATTTTGCAAATTGTTCATCTAGCTTATTCTTTTGTAATGGTTAAGGGAAGGGAACCTTAGGTGGATATGGTGGAGGAGGGACATAAGGATTGTATTCGCTCAGATTCACTTGTTTATCCATTTCTTGATCTTTCTCAACAGGAGTTACAAACTCCTCTATTGTCTTTGTAGGTATTTCAAGTTCTTTCCTAGTTCAAAGTGTAATAGCCTTTAATTGGTCCCTCGGTTTTGTTTCCGAAGTGTTAGGAAGAATTCCCTTAAGTTGAGTAGAGAAAGTGTTTGACAATTGGTTTACCTGGACCTCTAAATTGTGGATTGAAGAGGTATGGCTCTTTGTTACTTGTTCAAATATGCCTTCCAAACTCTTTTTTGCATCATTTAAGGTCCCAAGTTTGTCTAAAATTTTATCTAACTTAGATTCCATTAAGCTTGGTTTATCTTATTGGAAACCTGGTTGCCCTTAAGGTATGAACTATCCTCCAGCATTGTTAGTCCACAAGAAGTTAGGGTGATTCTTCCACCTAGGGTTGTATGTGTTAGAGTAGGGATTGTTTCCCCCTCCTCGTCCATATTAAGCTCCCATATAATTCACTTTCTCTAGATACATCAAGAAGTAGTCCATCGTATCATGGTCCATTTGTCCACAGAGCTCATACTTAAGTTGTACAGTTTTTATCGATGCTGAGGATAAAGCCTTCATGTTGTTCAGCTGTCAAGTTAAGTTATCAATTTTAGCTTAATTCTTCGTCATTTGATCAACAACTATAATTCCTTTTTTTTCTCGAAAAGTAGTGGTTTCTCTACTTCGCTTGTTCGTCTATAGGTAGCTATTACTTGCCATCTCCTCTATCTACTCTTTTGCTTCATCTACCTTCTTTCTCATTAAAGATCCTCCTGAAGCTGTGTCAATTGTGCCTCTCGTATGTGGGGTTACTCCATTATAGAATGTTTGCAATAAGAATTCTTTGGCACGTTATAGTGTGGGCATTTTTATTACAAATCCTTGTATCTTTCCCACGCTTTATAAATCGATTCTCTGTCACTTTGCTAGAAGTTGGTAATCTCCTTGATGATCTTCGCGGTCTTAGTAAGGGGAAAATACTTATCTAAAAAGGCATGAATTATTTGATCTTAAGTTGTCACATTGGCTGGGTTGAGAGAATGATACCAAGCCTTTGCTCTATCTCTAAGTGTAAAAGAAAAGAGCCTAATTATTAATGCGTCTTCTGACATCTGATGGCACCGAAAGGTATCAAAGATTTCAAGGAAGTTCGCTATATGTGCGTTGGGATCTTCATTCGTTAGTCCATAGAATTGCACATTCTGTTGAAGCATATTTAGGGGGGCTGGGGCTGGTTTAATTTTGAAAGAAACCGCTTGTACGGGTGGTCTAGTTACCCTTTGGTTAGCCGCATTGAACCCTGGTCTCATAAAATCTATAAGGGTTTGTTGTTGTCATCCTTAGTTCGCTCTATGGTCCAAATCCTATTAAAATTCCTCGACCATTATTGCTTTCACGATTTCTTTTTCTTCTCCACGCCGAGCTTTCCTAATGGATCATTCTAATTTTGTGATATCTAATTCTAAGGTTTTAAATGCACGAATCAAACTTCTCATGACTTTTGTGTTCATGCGAGAGCACTATTTCAAAAATAGAAAGAAAATGAAAATATAAAAAATAAAAAATAAAAACTAACTAATGCGTTAAATTAAAGAATTAAACTAATCACCTCCCCGGTAACGACCCCAAAAACCTGACTGAGTGTTTGATGTGTGTAAGTTTTAATAAATACCCTCGATAATCTGCAAGTGCACGGTTCGTTGATGTAGTACCTAAGGTGTCGATCACACAAAGAGGGATAACCTAATCCTAAAATCTAAGGATAGAATAAATTGCAAAAATTCAAAATGTAACGAAACTAAAAATGAGAATTTTGTTCAATCAATTAGATCAAATCAAGAATCAATCACAAAAATATTAAAAATTTGGCAATTGCAACACACACCCTATAATCAACCTAAAGGAGAGAGAAAGGGAATTTTACCTATCCTTAACGCTAACCTAATCGATTATGAATTATTGGATTATTGGTTCTAGACGATCCTAGGGTTGATTACTCTCTCTTAACTTATAACAATTAACCGTAAATCATAAACACTAATCAGATTATGGAAATTGCAATCTCTCGATTAACAAACTACTTAAAACCCTAATTAGCTTTGAAGTTGTTTAATAAATTATTGGAAACCTATGCAAGATCTTTATTCACACAATTTACCGATTTAATTTAATTTTTGTTCTATTAAATCATTTGATTCACCCTCTCAGTTTATTATTGAATTATGCCTTCCCAGAATTAAACCACAACAAATCTAATAACACATAAACAATCAAATTTCATTAATTCAAAGACAAAACTACGAAGGTGAGTTTAGAACATCTCAACATTCAAAATCCTATCACCAAACTATTATTCCCAATTCTATACAATAAAAAATGGAAAATAAATAGGAAATACGATATGAATGGATGATGGGAGGTAGCGATGTCAGGAAACTCCTAATCTGGGAAGTACGTCGACTCAGCTTTTTCTCTACTTCTCTCTTCCTTCTTCTTTTTTTCAATCTCTCGATGAATTATGTCTAGGGATTCTTCAACGTGGCTGATGTCAAAAGCTCTTTCTGCTTCTTTTTCTTGTTCTTTAAATATCCTTGTGTTTTAAGCAGCTTTAGGATTTTTTCGAGGTCCAAAAGGTCTGAAAATCCCTTAAAATATGACATTTTTTAGTGTCTGCTCGATGCAAGCCACAACTGTGGCCCTATAGGCTATGATCTTGGGCCACACTTGAGCCTTCTGTCATGATCGTGGGCCATATCCTGGGCTTCTTTCACGATCATGGAATGTGGGTTATGATCATGGGCCAACTATGGTGCTTTTATCGATCGTGGCCTGGGCTGTCGTTTCAGCCCGAATGTCTCTGAAACTTCTCTGCTCTTCGATGTTGACCCTGAAACACCAACAAACACATCAAGGTACCTTAAAAACATAATATTTAATCTCAAAGTCTTGCACTAACCCATAAAAACACTTAAAGACAAATAATTGACAAACTAACACAATTCTAACGTAAACACATACTAAACGATTGAATTAATAATTAAATACATATCAAACTAAGCCATAAAACATGATGCAATCTACACTTATCACTAGTTTTAATTAACAAGTGTCTCTTAATTAAACACAACCTAAGGAAAAACTGGAGTTAATAGAGCTTATCATTAACCTACGATTAATAATTTCTAGGAGGGGTAAGAGAACAACAATTCAATGAAGAATGTTTAATTGAGTGTAGGCTGAGTTAGAGCCGATGACCAGGTCCCTAACGATTTCGTCACTTTGATCATTTTTTAATGTTTTCTTTAATTTGTTTTCTTTAGTTTAGTTTCATTTCATTTTATTATTTGAAAACAAACAAACCCCCTAAACCTAAACACCAATTCTTTTCATAACAAAAGCTAATCGAACACTCTCAATGGGATTGACCTAGACTTACCACCGTTATAGTTGTAGGACTAGTTATTTTGAGTAGTATTATGATGTGCTACATCAATTTTGGCACCGTTACTAGGGAGTGCGGTGTTTAGTTTTTTTTCTTGAAATTAATTAGTGTTTTGTACATATTTGTTTAAAAATAGTTTCTTTTCAATTATTTTATGATCTTTTCACTTTTTATTGTTTGTGTTAAAAACAATTTCATGGACGAAAGTCATTTTTTCTATAACTCATATTCCCAATCTTATAACCAAGTTTGGAGTGATCATATGAACTTTAGTTATAGATGAGATAACCAGCAAAGTTACTTCTATGATAGTTTGTAGGATGCATAGCAATTCCCAAATAGACTAAGCCTCTTATTACGTCTAAGGTTCATCTTTAGAAGAATTAGTTAATGCTATCGTTGCTAACACTTTGCAATTCTAGCAAGATGAAAGGCAATCTTTGTCTAGCTTCCAAGATAATTGGGAGAGCTAGCAAGACTTACATCCTTGTAAGAATTATTTAATGTTGTCGCTGGTAGCACTTTACCATTTCAGCAAGATGTGAAACGGTTCTAGTAAGATGCAATTTCTAGATGGGGAGATTTTAACCACCTAGAATCACAAAGCAAAGAGGAGCAGCCATATCAACCTGAGGTGTACCTAAGGGATGTTAGTGTAGAGATCTTACAAAGTAAAGAGGAGTTTGAGAATCTTGAGAGAACTACTTAACTAATTGCTTGTGTCAAAGAAGTGGAGAAGGAGCTCAAAGGAGACATGAATATATCATTTAGCTCAGAGGTAAATGTTGAGTCACTTAGTATTGTTAATATTAACCCTTCACCTTTACATAGCAAATTGGAGAAATTAAATGAGAAGAAAAAAATAAAAAAGATATTTGAGATGTTCTAAGACAGCGGGGACTCAGTGGAGATTAAGATTATAAAGATAGGGAAGATGATGAACATGAATGATCATTAACAAAGGCCCTATCTTGAACAACCTCATATAGAGAAAGCACAAACTGTGGCACCTGAAGATCATAATTTTGTCATATGAGGAGGAAAGTATCGAGTCAAGCCAGCAAAAATAAATAAAGGCACTTCTTGGGATGCAACCCAAGGGAAGGGTAAATAAATTCTTTGTTTCATAAGCTACATAAACTAAATACCCTATCCGTTGATATGAATTTTCCTTTGTTAAGCCCCCTTGAGCATTATTAGCCTTTCATTTTATACTAACCACATTACATGCTATTAAACTTAACCAAATGTCCTACCCTATCCATAAAGATAGTGGAGCATTTATTGAATTTTAATGATTGTGGATGTACAACAGCATAAGCATGGGACCATACATATATGTGGGATGGTTATAATTATTGAGATGTTATTTTACAATGTTCATGTAGCTTCTTTTAATTTTTAAATGAAATAAAAGAAAGAAAAGGAAAAGGAAAAGGAAAATAAGAAGAAAAAATGTTTAAGTAAAAGTATCGAGGAGGAAATGCATATGTTTTGCAAAGTTATTTATGATTAGTCTTTCCTCCTAAAGTTATATTAAATGGGTAATCTGGATATGATGCATATGGGGTAGATGTGGGTTTAAAGGATCACTCCTTGTAGTTTCAATATGTTATCATCAATTGTATGACTGATTCCTTCTAGTTCATTATACTTTATGTGATTTGTGGTGTGAGAGCTTGAATTTGAGCAATGAAACATGGTTTTTACATTCATAATAGCTGATGATACCCAGTTTTGAATGAATGTTAGTTTTTGCACTTGATGTCACATTGAGCGTTACTTTTGTTTCACTAGCTTTGATGGCTTTTACAGTATACTATCCAAATACATCTCACCTTGACCTTTACCCACATTATAACCATGTAAAATTCCTTTGATTCATGTTGATGCATGTGAATCTTGGTGGGGGATTTGCAAAGTTGTGGAATGTCAGGATCATGAATGGTATTTTAGCATACCCGTGAATTTATCTTATTTAAACACATCTTGTCAAGTCTACCTCTAGATTGCTAGCAATTCTAAAGGTGATGAATGCTGATTAGTCATAAGTAGAAGCATTGAATGTTGAGTTCTTGCTATGGTTTTTGAAAGTTATTAATCTTTTGTTATGATTATATATTCTTGGGAAACGAGTAAATGTTTTAGGTCTATGACTTTGATTTTGATGTTTTTCCCAAGGATGATCAAAAGATAAGTATAGGGGAAATTGACATGTGCTTAATTGATTATGCATTTATTCCATAACACTTAGTGTTTAATGATGAAATGCTTAAGACATTCTCGTTAGTTCATATTTGGTTTTAGGTACAATTTGGAAGTGAAAGAGCTAAAGTGAGTCGAAAGAACTATATTTGAGTCGTCTTCTTAAGATTCACAGTCACTTGTCTTCATATAGCAGGACGGAGAAGGATTAGAGCAACAGGAGACATGAAAATGCATAAAATGAAGAGCATATATGGAAAACATCAAGAATGAAGAGTGTTGGAAATGACTTACGGCCATGACATAAAAGTCATGGGTGTGAGCATGTTTGTCACCTATGACTTATTTTTCATGGGTGCAACATTTCATGCATTCCTATGATTGATTTTTCATAGGCTTGACATCACCATGCATGCCTATGACTCACATGCCTACCTGTGACACCACAAAGCATATCCGTGAAATGTTGCCAGCTCACCCGAAAACCTGGTTTTGATGGCAGAAATGTTATGAAAAGTTAAGAGGAAACGTTTTGGGGCTTCAGGAGAAGAATGAGGAAGAGGGCTAGACACTGTCGAAGACCCATGGAGAAGATGGAGAGCTAAGCTTCCTAACATCAGTTCAGAGGTGATATCGATGTCAGTTAAGCATTTCTTTCATTGTTTTTGCTGTTATTTCTCTCTTTAGGGATTGATTATGTTATCTTATGCTTATGGATTTGGGTTTTCATGTATGAATGATCTTTATTCTCGTTATTGTTAGATTGTTTATGTATGAACCCCTTGTTAAAATCTTGAACAGAATCTATCATTGTTGATTTTGGATATTGCTAGAATCTTCAATATAATTCATAATTGTTATGTTGAGATTGATTTGTAGCAACTAATGGTTTCAGATTATTAGGGATATAATCTGTAATTTTTATATTTCCGATTGGTTTTGAATGATTAGGGATAGCATAACCTAGGTTAAATGACCCAGGCTCGTGTGGTTATTGCCTTGATTAATATGTTTTTCCTAATTTGTAATGCAGCTGTCCAATTAAATTTAGAGATCGTATCCTAAGTTGTTTAATAGTTAGGTTTAATTAACGAACATCTCTTAATTAAACATGACTTAAGGGAAAATTGGGGTTAATAAAACTTATCGTTAACCTACGATTAATAGTTTCTAGGAGGGGTAAGAGAACAATAATTCAATAAAGCATGTTTAATTGAGTGTAAGCTAAGACAGAATCGATGACCGGGTCCTTAAAGATTTCATCATTTTCATCATTTTTGAATGTTTTCTTTAATTTGTTTTCAATAGTTTAGTTTCATTTTATTTCTTATTTGAAAACAAGCAAATCCCTTAAACCGAAACACAAATTCTTTTCATAACAAAAGTTAACTGAACACTCTCTGTGACTTGACCTAGACTCACCACTGCTATAGTTGTAGGTCTAGTTAAACACTACCAATAATTATTTCAAATGAGTTAGATGAGCAATAGGAAAATAAAGTGGTTTAGAGTTTAAAAAGAAGAATGAGAGCTAATAGGTGGTAAATATCAAACATCCTAGGGATAAGTCCCAGCATTGTTATGCAGAGAAAAAATCTGGAGGATGGATTTAAGGTAGTAAGGGATAAGCAACAGCGATTGAAATATACATGAAGTTGTCAAAAAAGAAATTATCAAGCTTTTGGATGTAGGAATTATATACTCAATCTCAAATAGTGAGTGGGTGATTCTAGTACATTGAGTACTCAAGAAAGTTAGGAAAATAGTGGAGGAAAATGGGAAGAGTGAGCTGATATTAAATTGAACAGTTATTGGGTGGCAGGTCTACATAGATTATAGGAAGCTCAATTTGGCAACAAACAAAGACCATTTTCCATTGTCTTTTGTTGATCAGATGATAAAGCTTGTAGCTGGACATGCATTTTAATTCTTTTTTGATGGGTATTTTTTCTACAATAAGGTATTTATATATTTAGATAATTAGGAGAAGACAACTTTTACATAGCCATATGACATTTATATATGCCGAATGACGCCATTTGGACTTTGTAATACACTAGCTACATTTCAGCGATGTGTAATGACAATTTTTATAGACGTGATTGAGGATATTTAGGAATTATTTATTAATGATTTTTTATTATTTGTATATTCTTTCGAGCAGTATTTGAAAATTTTAGACAAAATTCTACAACAGTGTGAAGTGTCGCATTTAATCTTAATATGGGAGAAATGCCACTTTATAGTTTATGAAGGAGTTATGTCGAGACATAAGATAATTTGTAATGGAATTGAAGTGGATAAAGTAAAGACTGAAGTCATTGATAAGCTTCCACCACTAAGGGATCAGAGCATTTTTGGGGCATACCGAATTCTATAGACAATTTATAAAGGATTTTTCATTAATTGCCAAATCCTTTACTCATTTATTAGTTAAAGATGTACCTTTTGTTTTTGATAATGACTATTTACTTGTTTTACTGTTAAAGGGTGCATTGACATTAACACTTATTTTATAGTTGTCAAACTAGAGTTTACCATTTGAATTGATGTATGACGTCAATGACCACGTAATTGGATGTGTATTAAGGTAGCATAAGGATAAAAAGTTGCATGTAATCCACTATGTTAGTATGACTTTACTAGGGCCTCAACTTAACTATACAACCATAGAAAAAGAACTTTTAGTTGTAGTTTTTGCATGTGACAAGTTTCATTCTCACTTATTGGGTTTGAAGGTTATTGTATTTACAGATTATGCATCATTGAGTTATCTTTTCTCTAAGAAAGATGCGAAGCCTCGAATGATCTAATGGATCCTACTCCTATAAGAATATGATATTGGGATAAAGGATAACAAAGGAAAAAAATATGGTAGTCGAGGACCTGTCAAGGTTAGAAGGAGAGGAGTTACCCTACAAGTAGAACTCAATGAACAATTCCCAATGAGATGTTATTCTCAGTAAATGAATCAAGTATTCTATGGTTTGCGGGCATCACAAACTACATTATAGATGGTATCTTTTCGCCTCATTTTTATTACGAGAAGAGAAAGAGGGTTTTATAGGATTGTGCACAATTTATATAAGAGGAACCAATTTTGTACAAAAATTGTGTACAAAATTGTGATGATGGATTAATTAGGTGATGTGTTCCATATAATGAATTTTATGCTATTTTAACTTATTATCATAGTTATTTGTATGCAGGACATTATGGGGCCAGCAAGATAGTTTTTTTTAGAAATTAAAATTCATTTAGAAATAATGAAAATATGGATGTTTACATCAAGAGATCTCACCCACGTGAGACAGCCCTAACACTAACACAAGAGACCAAACGGTGTCGCACAAGCAAAACATAAATAGATTGTTTAACCATTAGTATAAAACGAACCCACTCTTTCTTCAAAAACAATAGAAGATTCTCGATTTAGGAGTCAGGATGAAGGTGAAGGCAAAGCTTTGGAGAGTTCTAGTTCTTGGTTTAACTCCCGGAGTAGATCGACGCTATGTGAAGGATATCGTAAATGCAGGTAACGTTTTACTGCAAGATTGCGATATCTAATCATGTTTAGGATATAAAATTTTGTTTCCCCTTTTTAATAGAAATTGCTCTGGGGTCATCGGTGAAGGTCTGATCCACCACCCTTGTAAGCCGATTCTGTATGACTCCTTCCTTATAAGTAATGGTTTACATAAAGAAATAACTACCTATCAATATCAGGGACTCGAGGATAGCAATGAAACTTCAAGCAAATCACAACTAGGAAGAAGCTTTTCTAAGAAGCCCCTTTATTTCCAATAGGTAAGCGTCCCTTACCCCTTCCAAGCCCCGATGCTTTCCTTACTGACAGCTAAAAAAATAAGCCCTTATCTTTGATCATGATAGAAGTATTGTTTTATTGTTTATGTATGTTTCCCTGTTTCCTTTTTGCTCAGCAGGTTTCTTTATAATCTCCATTCATTTGCAAGCTGAGATGAGCAATCCTTGATAGAGTTAGAGGAGATAATTTGTTCTCTAACTTTATCAAACATGCATAATTTGACTTGATGTGAAGTTCTGCTAGCAGAGTGGAATCTTTGCATGCTTCTTTCTCTCCAAACTTCCTTAATGCAAGTCACAAAGGAAATTAGGTTGATTACAAAATGAGGTTGAGAATTACATTGTAGCCTGATGGAAAACTGCATAATCCTTAAGAATTAAGCTGTGCTTAGGGGCCATAGACATTTGGTCTTGTACCAAGATCAAATGTCTTCCGAGAAGGGCACTCAAAAAATAAGTGATCCCTAGTTTCCTGTTCTAAATTACATAGGAAACAGTCTGCAAATGTTCTTTTGTAATTCTTAAGATTGATTTTGAGAACTAAGGCTTTAGCCACCTTTTTTATTAGTCTAAGGGTACTGATGTATTATGAATTGTAAGGTTATTAAAGACTTGTAAAATAAACATACATTTTGGGGATGTATGAAATATGTAAATGTATGATTCCGTGCATAATTATGATTCACGGTTAAGTTTTACATTGCATGTGTTGATCCTATGAGAAGCGATTAATGTTTATGTGTAGATGATTTTGACATGAGTTTGGAATAAATGAGAGTAGTTGAGAAGGATAATGAATTGCATTAAATAAGGTAGATGCAAAGGAAAAAAATACAGAGGATGAATATTGTCTATGATGACGTCACAACACAGAGGCTAGGAAAATTTAGAAGTATAAGTATCC
>JAOQMS010000005.1:16416613-16437273 GCA_027563885.1 Erythroxylum longipes
GGACTTATAGGTCTATAACTTTCTTGAAGACCTTAGGAACAAATTCTATCATCTGAAGGGTCAAAGATGGACCAGACAATACAAAATGAACAGTATATAGAAGAATTTTCAGTCATTTAGGCAGAAAGCAGACGAATGCAAAAGCAGACGAATGCAATAAGCAGAAGATGCAAAAGCAAACTAAGCAATAAGCACACGAATGCAAAAGTAGACGAATGCCAGAAGCAGACGAAGCAATAAGCAGACGAATGCAAAAGCAGACAAATGCAATAAGTAGAAGAAGCAATAAGCAAATGAATGCAAAAACAGACGAATGCAAGAAGCAGACGAAGTAATAAGCAGACGAATGCCAAAAGCAGACGAAATAAAAAGTAGACGAAGCAGAAAGTAGACAAAATAAAAAGCAGACGAAACAAAAAGACAGACGAACTGAAAAAGCAGACGAAACAAAAGACAGATGAAGTGAAAAAGTAGACGAAACAAAAGACAGACGAAGTCCGAGTCAACCTAAGACGAAGCAAATTCAACTTAAGACGATGCAATGTTTAAGACCCTATGACATCATCACAAACGAAGGGACGTCATCACAGACGATTCGTCTTTACAGACGATACATCTTCACAAAAGATGCATCTTTATAGACAAAATGACGTCATCAAAGACGAAGTGACGTCATCACAGATGATACGTCTTTATAGATGATACATCTTTACAGACGATGCATCTTTACAGACGATGCATCTCTTAAGACGATATGACATCATCACAAACAATATGAAGTCATCACAGACGATACGTCTTTACAGACGATAGGTCTATGCTCCTAAACATCTCCCCCTTATTAAGACCATAACTTTCTACTCCACCGTCTATAACTCCCATACTCTATATTCTCAGTAAAACTTCTTCAACACATTTTTCTTCACTAAGTCCAACACTTAGATTTTATTTTATTCTTCCTACTCCATTTCATTTTAATCATTCGCTATAACCACAATTGTTAATCTATCCTATTATTATTCACTATACCCGAAATGTCAATGAGTGCATGTACAATTATTTTCATATATGCAAAAACTCAAATTCACATGCATATATGCTGACATTTCGCTGAGCATGAAATGCAAATTTTTCTCTAACTCTCTCATTGCCATTCTCCCCATTATTGAAATCGAGGTTGTAACCCTTAGTATGGGGACAGGATGCTACACTAGAGATACTAAGTGCTCACAAAATCTTTGAAAAACTCTTTGAAATATGTTTACAGAACATCCAAATATATTTTTCTTTGTCTAAAACAACGAAATACCATCCATTTGTGATGTTTAGGATTAAAAAATTCATTATAATCAAGAATGTATCATTGCTAATACTTATTGGATGAGCACTGTTGCATATTGACTGACTAATAAGCATTAAAAACGTAAATTTTCTAATTTTGGGACATTGATGGACCACTACTACCTACTAGATGACTAATGTACACCTTGGTGGTATGTTGGTTGACTATAGCAACATATTGGTCAACTAGTATATCAATTACATAGCATCAATGCATACTGTTGACAACCTTAATCTATATTGGTCAACCATTAACCTATATTAATTAACTAATACCAAATCATGATTTTAATGTCTTCAAATATCCAAATTCAATTTTATTTATTCAAAATTTTCTTAAATTATTCCCAAAATATCAAAAGATATGCAATGAATTAAAATGATGATGTGATTAAGAATGATGAACCTCTTAAGTACAAAAGCAACTAAGTAGAAAGTATAATAAAAATTAGATATTCATTTATAACCTTATTTGCCTTATTCTTCCTTGACCGTGATTTTTTCTTCACTTGAATGAGTTTAACTCCAATTTTCTCTAGTGTCTTCATAATAAGTATTTCAATTCATAGATGATTGTTATTACTTTTATAATACTTTAATTAAAAGTAAATTCATTCGTAGTACTTATTTTTTATCATCAAAACAAAGATTATAACCTATCATGGTTCAACATTCTAGCTCTTTTTTATGATGACAATATATTTTGTTATAATAGGAAAAAAAGGTAAAACAAACACATACAGTTTATTATTCCAAAGAGATATGACTAGTTAGCTCCTATAAATTCATATATCATGAAAAAAAACTTACAAGTTAGTATATTTTAAGCATAAATAAACCTAATTATTAAGATTTTCAAAATGGCACTAATTAAAATATGAATTAAAAATCAACATGATAAAGTTTTTAATAATCCAAAGTTCAATAAATTTTAAGTTCAATATAAATGCCAAATACAAAAATTAAAATCCCTCAAACTAACCACTCCCCATAGATTTAATATCACTAACCTTCTCTCTCTCTTTTTTGAAAACATTAAAAAGAATAAATTTTTCAAAAATCTAACAAAATAATATTAGAATTCCAAAGAACATAATAAATTAAGCAATTCAAATCAAATTTAAAAACCTTTTTTTTAAAAATTAATTGAGTATATATTGAAAATATTTCATAAGATAGTAATACAAATTTCGGGGTTTTTACACTCCCTTGCCAAATTTTCCCTACACTTACTTTCTTATCTCCTCTTAATTTCCTTTTAGATGTGCATAATTCTTTGAGAAATTTGGCTTATCTTGGAACTTGTTAATGGCATCAATTAGAGGTATGTTCACCTCTACCTTTTTAAACAATTCCAAAATCTCCTTATCTTACTTCACTTTCTTTGATTTAGCAAACCTAATAGGAAAAAGAGGCAAAGTATTAGTAAAATTTTTAACCACTTAAGATTAAGAATTTACCTAAGTTCCCATTTCAGTTTTTTTAGAGACATTTTCCTTTTCAAAATCTTCATCATCACCAATAATAGGAGTCTTATGTGGCCTCTATTTCTTTACCACTTCTCAAGGTGATAGTACTGGTATTATCTTTTGGGTTTACAGTTATTTTAGAGGGAAGTTTACCTAAACTCTAATTTTCTAATCAGCTAACAGCAGTAGCTATATAACTTAATTGGTTCCTTAGATTCTAAATACTAGCTCTTGTTTTTTGTCAGAATCGTATGGCTTCATGTTGTGGCTGAGTGGTATTTTGAGTCAATGTTTTTATCATGTCTTCGAATGAAGGTCTAGAGCTTGATGTTTGAGCTAATCTTTGATATGGTAGTTGGTAAGAGCCTTGTTGTTATCCTTGTGCCTATAATTGTTGAATGGAGGATTCTTCCATTTTGAATTCTATGCATAGGGGTAACTAGGATCATACATCCTTTGTGGTTAACCCAGGAAACGTCCAAAAACATTGACTTATTTTGTGGATGTCTTTTGCAAGGTTGGACACATATCAGTTGGATGCCTTCTCATTATGCAAATTCCATATTCTTTAACTTGTTGAGGACCATTTGAAGCCAATTGTCTCACTAAAGATGTCAACCCAACTATCTGTCGCTCCAATGTGGCAGTACTAGCTTCACTAATTTTTAATCGTATGGGATCCTCTCGAATGTTTAATTGTTGAAAGTTAGTAGCCATGTTGGAAATCAAATTTTTGTCTTCAATAAGTTCATTATCTACTAATGCACCTCCACTTGCTGCATCTATCATACTTCTTTCTTATGGAAAAAGCCCCTTAAAAAAGTATTGGATTAAAAGTTGTTCACTGATTTGATTGTAAGGGCAACTAGCATAAAACCTCTTGAAACGCTCCCAGTACTCATATAATGTCTCCCCATGATGCTATCAAATTGTTCATAGTTCCTTCCAAATATTCGTAACTTAAGAGGTAGGGAAGTACTTCTCTAGAAAAAGTCTTTGCATCTCATTCGCAATAGTGATCGATCTAGAAGACAAATGGTAAAACCAATCCCTGGTGGTGTCCCCCAATAAGAATGGTAATACCCTCAACTTAATCTGCTCTTCTTGTATCCTAGCTAGCTTCATGCTAAAGCAGACTCCATGGAAATCCTTGAGGTGCTTATAAAGATCTTCACCTGGCATACAACGAAAAGTAGGCAAAAGATGAAGCATACCAGATTTAAGCTCAAAAACAACATCAATAATAGGAAAATCAATGCACAAAGGTTGCTAGTTAAAATCAAGAGTAGCCAATTGCTTAAGAGTGTAATTATTATTTTGCTCTGCCATGTTAGAATCTATTTCAGAAATGGAATCACTAAAAGAACTGAAAGCAAATCTAAGGCTATTTAAATTCCTTGTGAAGAATCAATTCTCTTATCAAATGTTGAGGGATCATCAAAACATTATGCAACTCTTTTTCTCGATTTGCGTAGCATTCTATTAATTTATGGTTCAAGTTTCACCAAAGTGAGAAGATTGTGTCATGCATCGTAACTAACCAAACAAGAAAAAAATTTAATCAAAAATAAAAATAAAAAATAGATAAATTCATAAAAGTAATGGATATTAATCCTCAGTAATAATGTCAAAATTGACACAGCACATCGTAACACTACTCAAAATAACTAGACCTAAAACTGTAGCAGTGATGAGTCTAGGTTAATCCCATAAAGATTAAATAAAATTACTTTCCCAAATTATTTGTAAATGTAAAACATAGGGGTTTTAGGTTTGATGCAAATTAGAAAACAACTTAAGAGTGAATAATTAAAAGCAACTTAATTAAACAACAAAAAAGTTAGAAAAATAATGAATGGATTGAAATTCGATTCTTTGGTTTAATCTAGACCTATGCACAACCTATGCACAACTTCACATACGCTAATTAAGAAGAGCTCGTTAATTAACTCTAACTATCAAATAACCTAGAATAAGCTCTCTAAGTTTAATCGGACAGTCGCATTATGAGTGAGAAAAATGGATCAATATAAGCAATAACCACACAAACTCGGGTTATTTAACTTATGTTATGATATCCCTAAAGATTTAATACCATTAGTTGCCACATACGACTTCAAACACGACTATTATGTATTGTGTTCAAGTTATAGCAATGGTTTTTCATGAAAAACAATCTAATAGAGCATTAAGATCATTCTTAAACAATCCCCAATCAATAAACACAAGATAACGTAAACAATCTGAAAAGAGGGAAAGGACACGATACATAAAAATGATATGTTTAAATATGCTCTTCGATGTCGACTTCACCTCCAAACTGGTGTCGAGAAGGTTAGCCCTCCATCTTCTCCATTAGTCTGTAAAAAGTAGACATGAATCACCTTTTTTCTTATCAAAAATCGAAGGAGAATGAAAAAATATCGAGTTTGTCTAAGTCTCCTTTCTGTCGTCACAAAAAATTGCTTTTATAGTGAAAAACTAGGTTTACAGGTGGACAAGTAGCAACTTATAGGTGTGACTTGGTATGTCATGCTCGTGAGTGTGAGTCATGGGGGTGACATGGAGTGTCACGCCCAACAACACTCTTAAATCCATGACTTATTTGTCATGGTCATGAGACGTATCTCAAGGCATAACAATGCGTCACTCTTCATTCCTTTCAACATTTTCTTGTCTCCTCTTACTCTAATCCTTCTCTTTCTTGTTCCATGAAGAAAATTGAGTGTGAATCCCAAGAACATGGTTCAACGAGCATGCTTTTGGCTCACTCTAGCTATTATGTTCCCAAATTGTGCCTAAAATGAAATATAAACTAAAGTGAGTGTCTTAAGTATTTTAAAGCATTAGTCACTAAGTGTCTTGGATTAAATGTATTAAAAATTAAGAACATATCAATGGGTATATGTTTAGCTTTTTTAGTTAATAAGGAAACTGAATTTTGTTTCTTACTAAGTAGTGAAACTGATGCCTTACCTAGAAATTTACAAGTACTAAATGTTCTCTTCCTATCTAAACGACTACTGATTTAATGCACATCTGAATACTAGATTAAATCAAAGAATTTACCTTTAGGATACCAAAGTCAAATGACATGGCATTAGACAGATATTTAAGTATATGCTTAACAGCTAAAAAAAACTCTTTTGGATTTGATTGAAATTGGAATCTAGCACATAAAAACATACTAAACATAACATTATAATTGTAGTAAGACAAAATAAATTACCAATGAAACTTGATATAGTTTTCTATCAACCAACATGACCTCTTCATCTTTGTTCAAATTAATTATGATAATCATAAATGTCCCTAGTAGTATAAATTGATCTATTATATGGCATTTGACTAGTTCTTTAGTGTACTTGGATTGATTGATGAAGATGTGCACCATCATTTACATGATTTGAAGTCCAAGAAAGAAGTTAAGCTCTCCCATCATGCTTATCTCAAATTCTCTACTCATAAACTGGAAAAATTATTTGCATATGCTCTCATTATTAGCACCAATTATAATATCATAGATATAAATTTTAAAAAATAATACATCTTGTTTATACTTTCTAATGAATAAATTTGTATATTTATAAATTCAAATTTTGAAAATAATGCACTTCTTGTCATGCCAAGCTCTAGCGGCTTATTTTAAGTCATAAAATGGTTAGATCAATATACACATATGGTTAAGTACATCATGCTTTTCAAAACTGGGTGGTTATTTAGCATAAAAAAATTAATAAAACATTTTAAAATTTCAATTTTAATTTTCATTTGAAAATTCATATAAGATAAAAATAATAATCAAATAATTTATATTATATATACTGATGCAAAATTTTTCTCAAAGTCTGTTACATCCTCTTAATTGTACACTTTAGCCACCAATCTAGCTTTATTTCTTATACTAGTACCTGATTCATCTAATATGTTTCTAAAAAATCACTTTAGCCCCATAATTTGTAATCTTTAGATCTAACTACTAAGGTCTACACATTACTTATCTTAAAATGATTTAATTCTTCAATATTTATAACAATAACCTAGTCTAAGGTTTAATTGAAGAAATAAAAGAAAGATTTAATATTTTTCCCAAAGTGAGATCTAGTAGTTAGTCCTTATTGAACATCATTTATGGTTTAATTTGAAGAATGATTCTTGTTCAATTTCCAATATATTGGAAGCTTTACATTTTTTTTTCTCTATCATTTGGTTCAATAATTTGTTCTTATAGGGTATCTTAGAGATCATTTTTATTCTCTTCAAGGGCTAATTTCAGTATGCATGGATTCTTTAATAATAAGAGTTTTCCTATTAAATATTCTATATCCTTTGCTAGTTAAGTAGTAACCTAGAAAATTTCTTTCATCCACTTTTGAATAAAATATTTCCATGTTATCCTTAATGTTCAAAATATAACACTTTCAAACCAAACACATTAAAATAGCTAATATTTTGCTTTTTCCTATTCCAATGCTTATAATAAGTTTTATCCATATTTATTCTTGTGTAGCCTTTATTGGACATATGACATGCGATTGTCATAACATGTTCCAAAAATATTTTGAAAGATCATATTCATATATCCTTATTCTAGGCATCTTTTGCAAAGTTCTATTTTTTTCAACAACCTCATTTTATTAAGGGTTTCTAGGAGTAGAAAATTTATGAAAGATACTAGTTTATTCACGAAAGGTCCTAAACATGTGGTTTTTAAATTCCTTAACATATTCACTCTTAGTTGATGCAATGGAGATTTCATTTTCATTTTGAACTCTCTTTAAAAAAAACTAAATAAATGCCCTTAACCATTATTCTTTTCTACTTAGAAATAATATATATGAATATATTAAATTCATTTACTATGAAAATGCATGCATTTTGCTCCTATACTAGCAACAATAGTAGTCCAAACAAATCCATGTAATATAAAATTTTAACGGAGGCTACTAAAATTTTGCTCATGAATGAGCTTTGGTTTTTCTCTTCTTATTTAGGGAGCACCACACACCTTGTTTTTCTTAAGTTGACTCTTGGAAGTCTATTAAAAAGTTGTGTGGAGTTAAGGTTTGAGGTTAGATCCATGTTTGGATATCCAATCCTTATTTGTCTTAATTTTATTTCATATGATTGAGGTTGAAAAATCCTATTATATGAATAGATCTACCATAATTGGAAGGATTTCCATGCAAAACCTAGAGATCGGTCGATATAAATTGTAACATCCTATTTTCCCATGCTAAAGTTAGAACCCTAGAATAATGTACATGAGAAACATCGATAAGAAAATTAGAAAATGCATTTGATACTTATGCATAATGTTAGCATAAACACACATAAATTTGAATTTTTCACACATTACAATGATTTTTCATGCACTTATTTGACGTTTACTGTGTAAAATTGATTTATAAATGTGATTATAGTGTTAATTATGGATTATATGTTTTGAAAATTGATTTGGTGAATAAAAACATTGATTTAGAATTTTGGTGAAATTTATGAAATTTTATGAAATTTTGGAGAATTTTTGGACTAGAAAAAATACCAAGTGGCGAGACAATTGATAAATAGTAGCAAAAATAAGTGTCAGATGGCAGTACAAATTTTAATGAATGAAAATATGATTTATTGACAAGTTTCATTTAAAATTGGGAGAAAATTGGAGTAGAAATTGGAGGACTAATGAACTAGTTATTAAAAGAACCATTTGGGGACCATAAGGTAGTGACACATGGCAAGTGACAATTGTCACTTGGCATGCCACTCACTTACCCGCAATATTTTCATTTGCAAGAAATCTTTAATTTTGTCTTTCATTTGGCCAAATGCTTTCATCTTCTTCGATGCTTTCTTCTCTTCTTCCATCACTATACGATACTCTCTTTTCTCTAAACTTCAACATTAAGTTTTATTATTATTCTTCACCTTGCCACTCCATATGTTCATGTGGTTTGATGATAAAAACCAAAATTTTTCCTCCCTATAATGATGATGAAGGAATGATGCTTGAGAGGCTAGGATTAAGAGTGATTTGAAGACTTTAAAGCTAAACAAGTAAGTATAAATCATTACTTTTCATGATTTGTTGAATGAAGCATGTATGATGATAGTTAGAGGATATATGATCATAATATGGTGTTTTATATATGTTGGAACTTGGGTAAAGAAATGAACAAAATGATGTCTTGTTTTTATGTTTATGATGATCAATATTTCATAAGTTTTTATAGAGATGAGGTTGAAATTGAAAGAGCATTAAAATGATGTAGAAAGAAGTGAGGAAAATTGATTTGTAAACGGATGTTCATTAACTGTTTTCTTGGTATATAATGTGTATCTCTTTGGTTGTTTTAGAGATGAACTAAAATGAGTTTAGAGCTAAAGTGAGGGAGTAAATTGGTACCTTGACATGAGATGAATTAAGGTGATAGTTAGGAATGAAATGAAGGTGAAAAATGAAGTTGAACAAGTGCAAAAAATTGATGATGAATGTGTATATGAATATATTGTGTTTTTGGTATTAATGATCAATCATGGATTTTGATTTGTGTGTGGATGATATTGAGCTGAAATGGAGTTAAGAATGAAGGGGAAATGATGGGATAGAAATGATAAACTAAGCATATGAGGTGTTGAATGTAACTTGGAATAGTTGAAAGAGTTGAAAAATTGGAGAAAATGGCTGGGAATGGGTTAAACATGAATATGCCTTTTAGATATCCGTTGGGGGCACTTCAGGTCCGCTAGGTGGACATTCTCTAGAATTCTAGTGTTCTAGCCCCGCTCATATCCGTTAATGAGACATCATGTCCACTGGGTGCACATTCTCTAGACACCTATATAAATGTGCAATTTTGACCTTTATACGGCAAAATCTCTCCTCATAGTCTTTATGGAAGTTGTAGAATTCGAAGTCCTCTTCGAAAAAGTATTTGAATGATTTTAATTCGACATCCACAGCGATAGGTATACCTCTCGACCCAAAAGCATATATATAAATTATTGACTTATCAATGTTTAACTATGATGCATTTGGACTTAATTAGGCTTGAATGTAGCTTGAATTGAACTTAGAATGATGCTTGGATTAAGTGACTAAATGTGTGATTTGTGTGAGGTGATAATTGAGGTTATAACTTAGTGAATGAATTGTTGATATCAAATTACCAAAGGCATGAGTATAATGGGAATGAAGAAGTTCATATAAAGTTGTGATTCAAAGGAGTTTAGTAATATATATTAAGTAAAGGTGAATGAGAATTAGATATTATGAGAGCATATAATGCTAGAAAAGAAATAAAGAGTGACTGATTTATGATATTAGAATAAGCAAGTGTTTTTTAGGTGTAAACCTAAGAATAAGCTAGACACATACAAATGATAAGGTTTGAATGATCAAGAGACGTGATTAAGGAAACATACCCAAAATAGTCAATTTGAGCATGCATTCTACATTACGTATATGCATATGTGTATAATTGAATGTTTATGTGATTGTATAATTAATAATGTGTGCGCAATGTGTGTATTGCATGATGTTGATACATAGGATAGAACATTAGCATTCATACATTTCCGGATCATAGAAGCAAATGCTAATCTGGAGCGTACTGTGAGTCGACCTAGATGGTCTCCTCTTAATTAATTGTTTTTTTAAGCATCTATATTGAATTATTATGTGATGTGAATGTATTGATTTTGAACATTGAATGTCCAAGGCATTTGATGCATGAAAATCATTGGAAGTGCTCATTGTATATGAATTTGAATGAATAAGTGATACTCAACTTAATTGTTGAATGTCGGACCAAAGTCCCACGATAAATGTGAATTTGAACGTTAATGTGTTAAATTTGAGCACAAGTGATTGATTGAATATATGTAAATATGATGCATTTCATTACATAAATGCATGAACAGATAAAAGTTGTTGTGACCAGAGTAGCTACCAGAAAAGAGCTTAAAGCTCAGAAAGTGAAAAAGAGCTTAAACCTCAGAATGTGGTAAGAGCCTTTAGCTCACTATGAATAATGAACCCTGTATCTCCAATAGATAAGGTACAATTATTAATGATCCCGGTATCCATAATAGATATGGGACAGTTACAAGTACTCGGTTACAACGATAATAATTGGAAGTGAGTCTCATGAGCATTTCATATATAACTGATATGTATGTTTTAAATAATCGAAATGAACTGATTGACTGCTTTGAAGGCGAAATGTGAAATAAGTGATCAAAGTGTTATGTTATGTTGTATGATTATTGGTGAAATGATGTGCGTTATATAATGACATAAAGTGTATATGAATTTGAAGTATGAACTGTTGCGTTATGTGATATGAGTGAGCCGCATCGAGGATAGTCTGCTCACTGAGTTTGCAAAACTCACCAAATTTGTAACATTATTTTTTAGGCTCAGAGGAGATACCCAATTAAACAAATTGGAATATAGCTGCTAAAATCGAATAAGAGATAGAATTCGTGATCAGTTTGCATCTGCATTTGTCTTCCATCCTTTTTGTTTCAATTTTTTGCAACTGTTGAATTTGTATATATATGAATTCTGTGCAATGTATACTAGAATTCAGTTTATAATAACAGTTGCGACTAAAACATTTTCTATCTGTAATGGGCCCAAGTGACTACTGAAATTCTAATGATATGTATATTGTTTATAACACTTGTGATTGAAAATGTTTATGAATAAAATGGGTTGAAATTGATTATTGGTTTTCTGTAATATGCATGTGATGTTTGAAAAAAATTTGCAATAAGTATGATTGGTTGACTGTCTTAGCATGCCACCCTCGTAGAGTATGTTCTCGAATATCGACGGTATGTTCAGGAATATGCCCTATGAGAGTGGGGTGCTACATAAATCCTCTAGATTATAATCAAACCTAATAGTGAAGTTCAAAAATCGATAATGTAATCCTAGGGGGTTTAACTAGAAATATTTGTATTAATCAACTGATGAATTAGTTGTTAATAGTCTTGAGAAAGATATTAACATAAGATAGAAATTTTCATGATCCAATAATCAATAATATAATTGCATGATAAATGGTTAATATTTGAGGATTCTTAGGGCGACTCATCACCTAGGTTCTATTATTTGATATCAATTTTTTTAGTAATTTCCTTATTTTGAGTTCAGTATTGTTTAAATCTTAGTTTAGCTGTTTAGTTTAATTTTTAAATTAAATCTACAATTTGATTTAATGGTTAGGTAATAGAAAAAGGGGTAATTACTAGTATTTACAATCCTTATGTGATGGGACCATATTTTCCTATACTAGCTACAGTTACATTGTACACTTGCGATTTTTAACATTGACAAATTTCTTATAAGCATAGAAAGCATCAATTAGCAACAAACAATATCTCCTTATTTCTGCATCAAGAAAAGAAACATGTCCTACATCTTTCTATGGCAGATAATAGATAGAAATCTAGTAAAATCAAATTTAAATGGATCCATTCTCTTCATTCAACTCACGTAGAGATTTTAAAAGATCTATACTCTAATTTCTCCATCAGAGGTGACAAACTATTTCATGACGATATCTAACTACAATTTGTATTTAAAGTGTAGTTACCCAAATTTGCATTAAAAAGGAACTAAATTGCAAGTAATTCAAAAGGACCAATATTGTACGTGGTTCCTTTGACTTTAGTTTTCAAATGAGTTTTCAAACCTGAATTCACTTGCAAACCTACAAAACACAGCAATGTGTAATTCAACACAAAATTATTTCCCCGAAGAAAAGAATATCACTCACAACAAACAAAGGAAATCAAACATATGGTTGCACCAATCACCCTCCTATATAACAACTGAAGAAGAAAATATTACAAAGTGAGATTAAGATACTGGAGACCAGAAAAATAGTACCAGAACATACCTACTTTGATGGGTTTGTAGCAAAGCTTGTGGCCTAACTCTATCACGCTAAAGGAGCAGGGCAATTGACAAGGAATAGTAGTAGTGATGTGGAGAAGGAAAATGGATGAATAACTAAACATGGAGAAGAGTCTAACAATAAAATTAGGATTTTAACCTATCGTTTTTTAATTTTATTAAATAATAAAATAATTACATGAAAAAAGACAATACGTGACAATTGTGAGACAAAAAACATCAATTTGACAGGGCTACTTGGCTAGCCACATCAAACATGCTAACAGAAAATTTAATATTGGACTATTTTAACATTAAATTGAAAATTGGGATGCCTTAACGTCTTCGAGTTAGTAATGTAAACTTTGTTTGAGATCTTTTTTAAAATTAACCCTTGAAATATAAATAAATATAAAAGAATTTTGACCAACTGCAAAATTCTTATTCTATCTTATCTCTCTCTCTCTCTCTAATTTTCTCTATAATTGCTTGCAAGTTATTGCTATCATCTCTCTTATCGTGTCATATCTGTTTTCGAATATCTTGTATTGTGAGAATATAAATGACTCTTCTGTATGCTCTGTCAACCTTTTCCTTGAAAAGGTTTTATTGGACTAAGTACAATTGACAAGGTGGATAAACATGCTGAAGACACGTTGGATGCATCATTTGTTCTCTAAAGCTCCACCTTTCGCCAGCTCTAAGATCAGAGTTATGAGCAACAAATTCAAAGGTAGGAGCCAATTCAGCAAATATTCGTCTTCAACCATTGTATAAAATGTTAGGGTATTCGATTCTTATCCTAACGGAGGCTATTGCCCAATACTGGATGGCGCCAATCATGTCAAAAAATTCGTATAATGTTTTACGTTTCCTACTTCTGGAAAAATGCAATGCAATATTTGGATGTGTTCAAGCAAAGTAATGCATGAATATTTGATTGTGTTGTTTAGACAATACCATACATAATATATCAATTGTTTACTTTTGCTTTTCGTTAGTGTTGTGGACCAAGCAATATTTTGTGATTGCCCAAGAAATAAGCTTATTCTCACCGTACAAATTTCAGAATCTGTACCGCATCCATTATCGCATCTAACTGTCGTGGCTATAAATCCAAAATCCATCAAATATCCCACGAATGTCACAAAAATATCTTCAAAACTTTTTCATATTTAATCATGAAGGACCACCTTACAAAAAGACCACCTGGTAATGGAAGCCAGAATAATAAAGTGCAGTAGGTGCAGGCAACATTCATGGTTACCTGCAACTGCCAAAACACAGCACTGCATATCTTGCAAACAAGAGCTACTTGTGAATGAAGGACAATCCAATGACCTAGTATGTTTGGTCCGGAATGGTAACGTGAAGAACACCAAAACTTATAACCATGCCGGAAGTAAAACTATTGCTGCTTGGAACAAATTTCTTCACATGAGCTTAAAGTCAGCATCTTTTGAACGAACACCAAGAAAGCGCGCTCTTGTTTGTGGAGTAAGTTACAAGAAGAGTCGTGGCAGGTATAGGCTTAAGGGAGCTATAACCGATGCCAAGAACATTAAAGATTTTCTTATCAGTCACCTCAGGTTTCCAGATGATTGTATTCGCCTACTTACTGGTAACTTATGAAGTTTTTTATTTCATGAAACAAGATGTACTACTCTAGTCTAAAGAGTTTCGTCAGGGAGTAGGAATATTTGATATACTTTCGACATTCCTTATATGAGAATAGTCTGAAAGATGGCAAGGAAATTTGCTAAGTTGAGATATCAGCTTAGTCTTATTTGAGAATAGTCTGAAAGATGGCAAGGAAATTTGCTAAGTTGAGATATCAGCTTAGTCTTAAATAACTAGTAATTTAAGTTTATGTTTCGATAACTAATATTATTGAAGAGTTTTTTGGTGATTATGGTTAACAAGTTGAAGTTGCAGACGAAGAAAAAGACCCAACACTGTGTCCGACAAGGGAGAATATTGAGAAGGGGCTACGATGGCTGGTGGAGGACAGTCGTTCTCGCGACTCATTGGTGTTTTACTTTGCGGGGCACGGTTTCCAAGAGTCGGAGAGTGAGGGGGATGAGCTCGATGGACGTAATGAAGCAATATGTCCGGTTGATTTTGAAGCAAAGGGCAAGATAGTTGATAATGACATCAATTCTACCATAGTCAGGCCATTGACAACTGGGGTCACACTTCACGCTGTCATTGACACTTGTCACAGTGCAACGATGCTTGATCTTCCCTACATTTTTGATACAAAAGAGTAACTCTACTTTTTACTCATTTTTTAGCCTAATTTGATAGTCCGTTGCTATCCACTAATTTGGAAGAACAAATTATGTAACACCAATTGAACCCTTTTCCCTTCTTACATTGAAAGCCATAACATTGATTTATTTAAGACCAAAAAGATACTAAATAAATTATTACCATTGATTATAGAATATAAATTCAATGTGGTGCCTAAGATTGAAAATATTTAATTAGTATTCAATTTTTGTAAGTTTTAATTAGCAAGTACAAGTCAAATTTTAATAAGCTTATATATTTTGTGTTTAAATAGCAAAAACTTATTTCAATTTTATTGTAATGCTGAAAGATCAATTAAATGTCACGAATCGAAGTTTTAAAAAATATTGTAATTAAATTTAAATAATAGGTTCATTTAAAAATTGGTCTATTTTTTATATGTAATATAATAAGGCAATCACATTTGTAATAAAATTTCAAAGAATATTGCAATTTCATATTTATAGATGTGTTAACAGTTTGTCTTAAGGAATAATTTGACACCATGTTTTTATCAGCATATCAATTTTTTTTTCCCTTATACCATTTGGATTATTAATTTATAATTTTAATCAATATCACTTTTTATGTGCAAGTAAAAAGAAAACACATACTTGTAAAGAAAAACGATAATAACATGGGAAAAGTATTTTCCTACAACTGAAATATGTCTTTGAATGTCATATATTTTATGAGCATATAACTAACTTCTCTGTTCAACAAACATTTTTTGATTAATTATGTAGCAAAAACTGGATAAATAACCAACCTCCATCAGGTGCTTATAAAGGCACAAGCGGCGGCCTTGCCATATGCATCGGTGCTTGCAGAGATGACCAAGAAACCGTTGATTCTTCGGTAAGTGCTTATGTAAAAGTGTGGCAGGTTATTGCTAATTTTGTTATCATATGACTATTTTTTGGCTACCAAATAAAAATAACATTGTAAAAAGTAAGAACGAATATCAACACCGCACTATCCATACACGTGCGGATGTCAAAGTAGAAGATTGTACGAGTACACAAGCCTCTCGTAAATGAAACTACTCTCGCTTTGAAATTGTAGAAAAGTCTTTATTTTCCGATATAACTTTTTTTAATAAACTATCCGACCTAAATCATATGCTCATTGTATTGGTCATAAAAGCCACTTAAATCTATATGCACCCAATATATATTTACAGTACGTTTAGTTCCTGATTTTGCGGTTGGAGACAATCAATGTCTAGTTAATAGGAGCTAATATTTATGCATTGCTTCTCTCTGTGGCAGACTTTGTCCGGGACGCATAACTTTATCCAACAGATTAAGAACAATCCTACACTCACCTATGGCAACCTTATAACCTCTGTTCAGCAAAACATTGACGAAGGTATTAATGAACCGACAGGGCTTATAGCTTGCATCCTGAGGACATTTTATAGGTCCAAGTTACTACAGGTAAGCTTCATGCTTATAAGCCCGGAATTTAGTTTTGGTATGACAAGGAATTGTTTAAAGAAGAATAATAGGTTAGCACTAAATTTATGAAAGAAAATTAATGTGTAGCTAATTTAACATTTCTTTAAGCGGAAGTTTGTTGAACAGATGTCTAAAATCTTTATTCTAATGTGGCAGGATATTCAGCTATCATCTTCAGAGAAATTTGACGTATACAACAAAGAATTCAAGTTGTAATATACATGTATATCTAGGCCACTATTTTCTGCATTCTCAAATCTTTTGTGAATTGTAATGTTCAAAGTTACAAGAGTCGGTGTAAGAAACATTGTCTAACATATAGATAAACACAAAATCTTTCAAACATATGCATTATTAATTAACCAACTTACTTATTTGGATTTAATTGTTATCCTCTAGTTAAAGAACTCTTGAAACTTTCAAAAATTTCATTTAGTGTTTTATTGTTTTTCTTAAGACTATCATCATCATATCTTTCAAATAAATATTATCTCATATTTATAAATAATGTCAATTTGTTAGTTGAGCATTGACAGTTAACAAACGAAAGATCTCATCCCAAACTCATCAAGTATGTCTATTCGTCATCATCTCCCAATCACATATGATGAGTTTAGATAATATGGTTTCAGTATGTTCTCTTACTTGTTCAATAACTAGCTTATGCAACCAACATACAACGAGAGTGTACAGTTATATATCTATTAGGAATATATGACATCTCAATTAATGAATCAATCATTTAGTAAATTTTATATGCTATACCTTAGGTCATATCTCGCATTTCAATATCCTTTGATCTTATTTATTTTATAATGTAATAAATGTATTTAATTCTTTTAGAGTCGGTGGCCACCTTTGATGGCCAAATTTTCTTCCAAGTTAACAATCAAAAAATGACCTTCCTTTGTTTTTAATTTCCTTGAATTGAATTGAATTTGTTTTCCTAGAATTGTCCCATAAGATCGTATATCTTCGGGTAATATTCTAATGTCGCAAGCCTTAAATTTAATTCTTAAGAATTAGAGAAGAGTCCTAATAGTATATTAAGAGATTTACTTAACGTTTAGGATCTCATACAATATAATTTGAGATCTTTAGACTTACATTTATCCCTTTTATGGTCTATTCTACACATATGATAAGAGTCATGTGCTACAATATCATCTCCTATTAATTAGGAGCATATGTCTTTTTACAAATGCAATATTGTACAAATTTTAGTTTAAACATACTTAGAGTTTAACCTGAGTTCACTTATCTGTTCTTTACTTTGTCTTTCAAAACTCTCATCTGGCAACTTAAGATATATATGATGACCACTTAGATAATAAACTTAAAATATGTCTCATCTTTATTTATCAAAAATATTAAAGTCGATTGCCTATCTATGAAGGTCAATCTTTTATCTGCTTGACATACTTTTTGATTTATATGAAAAAATATGTCATACCAAGTACATATATTTTATAATCAAGTATTACGCAATGTTTATTACTTAACAAATAATGTTAACTTTTGTCATTGGTTCTACCACCATATCTTGTATAGATATATACTTCATATTCACTTCTCCTTGTACAACTGTATCTTTCACATAATTTTATTTAGTATCTATATGCTTAGTTTTACAATTAAATTGAGGGTCCTTTATATAAGCGATTATTGCTTGACTATCATAGTTGATTGTTACTAGATCATTATCACTTTAAGTGGCCCCTAGACTAATCAAAAATTGTCTAAGCCACATAGCTTCTTATACTACTGTTGAAAATGCTATAAATTTAACTCTTATTGTGGATAATGCAATACATGATTGTTTCCTACTTTTCCATAATATAACACCATTATTGACTAAGAAAACAAATCCAAAGGTAGATTTTCTTTCATCTAAATCTCATCTGCATTCTACATCTATATAACTTTGTATACATAGATCATTGCTCGATAACGCAATGCATAATCAATAGTACCCTTTAGATACGTTAATATTCTCTTTACTACTTTCTAAAGTGTTCATCCTATATTTGGTTAATATTTGTTTACCATCCTAACAATGTAACAAATATCTAGTCTTGTATATATCATGACATACGTAAGACTTCTAACTACGCTAGAATAGGGAATTTTCTACATTTGCTTCCTTTCTTGTAACATATACAGGAAAAACTTTAAGTTGTGATCTTCATCTTTAGCAATAAGATTATCTATTAGTTTGCAATCTTATATATGGAATTGTTCTAAAAGATTTTAGGTTGCTTGAGAAAGTTATAATAACCTTAATTCCAAGAATATATGTAGCTTTGCCCATGACTTTCATCTTCACTACAGATGACAACTAATCTTTGATTTGCTTAACAAACTCACAGTCACTACAAGCGATTGAAATGTCATCCAAATATAAGGATAAAGTAAAAATTTATCTTTAGATCTCTTAATATATACACAGTGGTCTTCATTAAGCATATGAAAATCAAATGAAGTGATTATGTTATGAAATGTATATACCACTATCTTGATGACTGCTTTAAAACATAAATCAATTTCAATAACCAACATACTTAATATTCTTGGCCTATCTTTATGAAACCTACAGGTTGTTCCATACATATTCCTTTTTCTAATTCTACATTTAAAAAAGTAATCTTTGCATCCATTTAATGTAATTTAAGATCAAAACTGGCCGTTATATCCTAGATTAGATAAATTAAAACAAACATCACAACCAATGAAATGGTTTCATAATCAATTCCCTCTTATTATGTATATCCTTTCTTCACAAGGCATGCTTTCTATCTTTCAATGCTATCATCAAATTTTCATTTTATTTTGAGAACTCATTTGTTCCCTCTTTGCATCCATTAAGGAGACCAACCAAGTCTCATACTTAATTTGAGCTTAAAGAAGTCATTTCTTCTTTTATTGCTTTATTCATTCTTCTTTAACAGCACCATTATGAGTCTCATGTACATTCCTTGGCTCATCATCTTCTTGTGAGATAATATGTGAAATTTTCCCTTCTGTTTCAAAATGACATTAGTGAATCATACCATGATTACTTCAACAAAAATGTGGTTCATGAGAAATAAATCCATCATCATCATAGGTAAACGTTCAGTGGATTATAATATTAATTGTCCTTAAGTTAATTATTCAAGTTTTAGATTACTCTCACTCGAATAAAGTCCCTCTTTATGATTCTTAGTAATGTAATCATTTTGATCAAGAGTTTCATATAGAAATAGATCTTTTCCTATTTCACCCTGCTTTGGAAAATCATTTTTTAAAAATGTGACATCTCGTGATGAAAATTCAATTACTTCTTCACCACCTTGTTCACCTATAAACATATATCCTTTTGAATATCCAAAGTATCTAATAAAGATACTTTTCTTCCCTCTTGGGCCTAGTTTCCTAGATCTATAAAAGAGATTATAACTGTAGGCAGCATATCCTTATGGTCTTAGATGTTCCATATTGAGTTTTCTTCTTATCCTAACTCATATAAAGTGTTAGTAATTGATTTTTTAGGCATTCAATTAAGTAAATAAGTGGTTGTAAGCTAGTAATGCAACACCCCTCTAGGCAATAGGTAGATTTGCTTATGTTATGATGGACCTAGGCATCTCTAATATCACTCTATTATGTTTTTTCTGCAATGCTATTTTTTGTTGGGTTCATAGAATAATTAACTATTTTTCTATTCCTTTTTCATCATATAACATCCTGAATTTATCAAACAAGTATTCTTATCCTTAATCAGTTTTTAATGCTTTTTTTTTCTTGTCTAATTCTTTCCCTTCTAAATTTATATATTTTATGAAACAACTTAATGCTTTTAATTTGTGAGAAATCAAATAAACAAAACTAAGTCAAGTATAGTCTTCCATAAAGTGATGAAATTGTCAGACCCCGTTATCGGAGTCTAACTCCTACTTGCTCTGATACCACATCTGTCGGACCCCAGGTTTGGTGTCCAACTAGCATGCAGAATATCTTACTACGTAAGTTATTTCCCAAAGAGAACACCTTGACCTTTATCGGATTATCTTCTCAAACTCTCCTTTTCTAGTCTTAGCTCAGCTCTTAGAATAGTCGACTAGCCCATTCATACCGATCAACCTGAATCCTTCAATGATCAGCGTGGGTGAGTCCTCACTTTACACATATACTTGCTTCGGGGCTATTGGTATA
>JAOQMS010000005.1:16437373-16450290 GCA_027563885.1 Erythroxylum longipes
CTAACCCATAAGGTACATTCACTAAGATGAATTCTAGGATATTTAACCTATATATTTCTTAAGCTCTTTGAACCAAAACCTTTCAAAACTCCAAGAGATGAAAATAACTTATAGTGAATCCTCACCAATTAATGAGATTCTTGACTCTAAAGGAAGCTCTTTACTTCCTCTTTCTTTTTCCCTTCTTGAATAAACTCAAATGCTCTCTTTAAGACTTAGAAAAATTGTAACCTAGTTCAAAGATCTATTCTTTTCACTCTTCATGGAAACCTCTCTTCTTCTTTTTCCTTCTCTTCTTTTCTCTGCAATTCACGTTTGTCACTCTTCTAAGATAACGAGATCACAATTCTTTTTCCCTATGTACCCTTAATGGGTCCCAAAAGTCCACTTTATCCTTCCTTATAGGCTTAGGCTCTTTTGGTACTTAAGTTACATGCCAAAAATGCCCTCAATTCATTCCTATTCATATATTCTATAAACTATTATGCTTAATTTAACGAAAAAAATTTCAAGGGGCCAACAGAAATACACAACCCCCTGTCATCCCTTTCATTCATTAGACCACAGGTGTCTAGATGAATCAATTACAATAGATAGGAAGTTCTTGTTCCTTTTCCAAATGGCTTTCATGCCATTTTACCATATAGACAATGTTCACAAATAGGTAAATCTAATTCATGTAAATTATGTAAGGGACCTTCTTTTTCTAATCAACTTATTCGATTTTCACCAAGATGACATAATCTAATGTGCCACAAAAATATATCATTATTAGAATTACTAGATGATGTAAACATAAATAACTTATGTTACTATTTGTATAAACATCTAGAACAATAAAACCATATAACCTAAAACTATAGCCATAATAAACATGTCCAAGATATAAATGCACACCATCACTGTGGAAATTTACGTCAAAGCCAAGACATATTAAAACTGACACAAAGATTAGATTCCATCGAGTCTTTAAACCATACAATACTTCATATAAGTTTAAGGATTAACCAACATGCATTTTTGATTGTTAGGTTCCAATCCCTTATAGAACAACCCTTGAGTTGTCTCTCATATAAATTCATCATACTCTATAAGGGATTTTTTAAAATTGCATGAAAGAATATTTGTCCTTTCTTACATAGTTGGTTGCTCTCGAATCTACAATACACAAAGGATGTGATTCAGTTATCAAAAGTAGAACAAGAGCCATCCACAGAACAAATGTCTATACAATAATATTTTACCTTTTTGAGCTCGTTACAATCACAAGCAAAGTAAACCTTATTGCCACAATTAAAGCACTTGACTCTTTTTATGTTTTGCTTCTTAAATGGATGTTTTCATTTTTCCATACTAGTTGTTCACAAGGTTGCATGCGCTAAGTTTTACTATTTATAACCTTGGTAAATTCTGCAAGCACACGAGTCGTTCGCGTAGTACCTAAAGTATCGATCCCATGAGGAGGGCTAGCTAGTACAAAATCTCTTCCTTTGTCTCCTTCCTCAATCTTTTGATTTCTCTTAGAATTGGCTGAAACAAAGCTTTCTTGCACAAATCTTTAGGCTTTCCAAAGGCTCCTTAGCGGCTGTCACATTATGTTCTATTTATTTTATGGAATCCCTAGGTCAAAGTCGGGGTCGAAATGGTCCATAAAATCTTTCAAAAATTGATTTTTTCTATCAGCCAGACACAGGGCACAATCGTGGCTAGCAATTTAACCTTTCTATTATGATCGTGGCCTGCTGTGCACGATCGTGGCCTGACTTGACACTCTGTGACATGATCGTGGCTGCTGTGCATGATCGTGGCCTGGCTGTTGCTGGATATTCCTTCTCTGTCACGATTATGGCCTGCTGTGCATGATCTTGGCCTATGGCTTTGGGCCGAAACTCCTCGAATCTTTGTCGTTCTTCCCCTTTTACCCTGAAACACTAACAAATGCATCACGACACCTTAAAAATATAACATTTAAGCTCAAAGACTTAATATAACCTATAAAAACACTAAAACACACAAACTAACATAATTATACCCTAAATGCACACACACCACTCAAATTCACACTGAATAAATAACAAATTCAACCCTAAAACACGTGCAATTATACAACTATCACTAGTTTTATTTCACCTCTTTTGAGACTTGAGTATGATGGGTATGTTTCTTACCTTTTTTCAATTTTGATCTACCACAATGCTTACACTTCTGGTTAACCACTCCATATGAGCTAGAACCATTTACATATACCTTTTAGGACACTTTTGGGGCTTCAAGACTTTCTTCTTATAGTATAAGATCCCTCTTAGCAGCTTCCATCATCTTAATTCTCTTATTATGAGTTAGATGCATCTTCTTAAGCTCCTAAATCTAGGGTAATGACTGGATTACTTATTGCTCATTTGACAATTCATGAATAACATCACGCAACTCACTTATCATGCTTGAGATATGCATCAAATGCTTTTGCATTGTGTGATAAGATTATTTCTTATATATGTCGAACTTAATAGTGAGTGATGCTACTTTGATCACTGAGATGCCTTCAAAACGTACATGTAAAGTGAACCACATATCTTTTAAAGTTTCAAATATGCCAAACTCATACATTATATCATTATCCATGCAGCTTAGTAAGGTAATACAAGTCAATAAGTTATTTTTCTTCTAAATTTTATAAGCATCATTATCCTTTTAGTGTTGGGTTATATTGCCTTCCTCAGGAGCATCTATAGTTATGTATAATATTTTAAGATCCTTTTGCTCTTGTAGTACATATTGAATTTTCATGTTCCAAATTTCATAATTAACACCATTTAATTTCTCACCATTTTTAAGTTCAGCAATAATATTCTATAATGCAGTAGCCATCAAAGAAACACAATGTTTGTATAAAAATAAATAGTATAAATAGAGTATAATTAACTGAAAAATTCATGGCAACTTAGGCATGCATTTTTTCTCTTGTGATTGGTCAATGTGTGATTTTTTTAGAAGAGTAGTGACTATTAATTGACATAAGCTAGTGAGATTTTGAGCATTTTAGACTGACACATCCATATCAGTCTTATTGTCTTTTCTTCATGTGTGGCCTCCATAATGTGTACATCTTGACTTTGTCTTAATTTTCTATTGATACCATATGTTTATCACATGCATGAACATGAAAATGATATAGGCATTCTTTATTTTATGAGCCACATTAGCTAAATAGCCTACCCAATGATATGAATTTTCCTTTTGTCACGCCCTTTGAGCTTTGTTAGTCTTTTCTTTTTGTGTTAACCATATTGTGAGCCTTTAAACTAACAAAATGCCTTACTCAAGCCTTATATATAGTGGAGCATTTATGGATGTTTATGTTTGTAGAAGCACAAAGGCATAAGTGTGGGGGTGTGCATATATGCGAGTTGGTTCGAGCCGATGGAATGTGAAATTTATCTCTTATCAAGGAATTCCATCGTTGATGTAGTTCTTTCCAATTTTTATTTTTATTAAAAAACGAAAAATAGAGAAGAATAATGTAAAATAAAAGAAAAAGATAATAAAAGAAAAAAAGTTATTGAGGAGGCAAATGATTTATTTTGTAAAGTAATTCATATGTCTTTCCTCCTAAACTTGTATGGAACGAGAGAATTGATTGTGATGTAAATAAGGGAGAAGTTTTTATGAAGGATCGGTCATTATGGTTATAGTGCATTGTTTATCATCATTTTTTTAGTGATTTCTTTTAATTATTTATGCTTTGTGAGGTTTAAAGGCTTGAATTTAAGTTGCAAAACAAAGTTTTTGCATTCACCATAACTGATAGTACCCAGTTTTAGGTGGATGCTAATTTTTGCACTTGATACTCCATTGAGTGTTTATCTGCTTCACTAGCTTTAATGATTTTAAATTAAATGATCCAAATATTTCTCCTCTTAACCTTTGGCCCTATTACAACCTTAAAAAGTCCTTTAATTCATGATTATACATGTGAATATTTAATGGTTGAGAACTAAAATGATAGGCAAAGTCATGGAATATCTTGATTATGAAAGTTGTTTGAGTATAAATGTAGATTTATGTTACTTTTAAACATAGCTTGTCAAAATCTTCGCCTAGATTATTTAGTTTTTGAAGGGAATAGTTTTTGATTGATCATGAGCAAAAGTGTTAAATGTTTAATTCTTGTCATGGTTTTGAAAGTTTTTCCTCTTATCTTATGGCTATCTATTATTAGGAATTATTCTTAAGGAGGAAGATTTTTTAGTTTAATTTTCTAATTTTTCCTGAGAACGATCAAAAGCTAAGTATAGGGGAATTTGATAAGTGCTTGATTGACTATATTTACTAATACTTTTTGATTAATGTTATGATATGCTTTAGATATTTTTTTGGTTCATATTTTATTTTAGTTACAAGTTTGAAGAACAAGAACTAAAATAAGATGAACTTATATCCTTGGTATTGTTTTATTGACATTCAATCTTGTTTTCCTTCATGGAAGAAAAGGAAATGAGTTATGGTAAAAATGGAACAAAGAATGCAAGAAATGAAGTTACTGCAACTTACATTGTCATAAATAGGACTTTGTAAGTCACTAGAAACATGTAAGAGCGTTAAGAGGAAGTTTCAACCAGTCCTACAACCTACACGGTCATGTGGGGACTTATATGGTCATATATCTCGGCTATATAGCTCACTCTGAATATGTATGTTCATGATTGCTAGAAAATTGACTTATATGCCCATGTAGCTAACTGTATTATGATGCAACCTTAATTTTAAATATAAAAAGAATTTAAGAGGCCAAATAAGGTATGAAGATGTCAGAGACTTGAAACGGGGTAGATTCTTTATTCTTTATAAAGTTATGAGTAGTTAAAGTTCATCTTTTCAATTCAATAAGGATATCAAGGCCAATAAACATGTTTGAACATTGATTAATCCAGTCATGTTGTTATTAATTCTTTTTTAGAATTGATTATGTTATTCTATGATTAATGTTTTGAGATTTATGTATGAATTATTCGACACTCTAAATAGATTATTCAAGTATGAACTCATTGCTATAATCCAGATTACAATTTATAATTGTTGTAACTCTAATTCATTTATAGTAAAATAATGGTCACGCATTATTAGGAATAGCATAACATAGGTTAAGTAATCCAAGTTTACGTAGTTGTTTCTTATATTAATAAGTTTCCCTTTTACATAATGTGATCGTCACAATAAATCTATGAAGCTTATTCTAGGTTGTATGATAACAAGAACAACAACATGCAGAATGAATCCTGTTGATACGTGGGGTTTGGGGACTTACTCCTAACTAGTAGAGACGCTATTTCTAAATAACCCATATGAAAAGAGAGAAATCGGGAGAGAGAGAGATATAGAGATAATTATTAAACTAAAATTTTTATAGTCTATCATACTTAAGATATGTTTTATTGGAGATTTGTTTTGAATGTTTACAACATATTATTAAAAAAAAAGTCATAACATAATTTTAAGTGTTAAACAGTAGTATTAATTAATCATTACTATTTACTAAACTGCAAAAATTTTTATAAAAATTTTAAATAATTTTATCAATGTATATGATATATAGAGTAGTAAGAACTTTGAATTAGAAGTTACCCAATTTATACAGTCATAGAACCATAACAATAACATTCCATATTCAATAGTACGCAACTTGACTCTTAAGTAGTAGATATGTTGTTTGACAAATTATTACAGATACAACAATAAATAAACTTTAAAGCTGAGTTCAGTTGATTGACTCGCTAACTGATAATGATATAATTATTTATTTGGATTCCAAGTAACATGAGAGTCGATAAAAGTAAATGAGTCCCCAATGTCTGGATTTCCCAGAAGGGTCCTTACACGTTCGAACGCACCAAATGGAATAGTAACAGTTGATCCCTCAAGTGTAGGGTTTTTCACACCCTCTTGCAACAACTTTTCCGTTATAGCTAAATTTGTAAGGGATGCAGTGAATAAGTTGCTAGATTTAGTACATAAAATATGATCAGCATAGAAGTTAGATATTGTCATATTAGTAAACCGTTAAATGAACTGAAATTGGAGTGACATGCATACGTGCATGAGCAAACAAAGTATTTGGAATTGACGAATTTTCCAAAACAATCTATTTCCCTAATCCGTTATAGATTGCTGTGACATCGCTCCTGCCTCCATGGCCATACATGTCATCTTCGAGACTCAAGGAAGCTTAAAACAACATGTAGTGTAAACCATCAAATGTGAATATATATAATAGCTTCATAAAAGGAAATGAGATGTACATAATAAGGAAAGTGATGCTGTTCAGATGATACTAAACACCTTGAAGCAAAAGATCAACCATAAAAGGCAAATTATGATTAGTATATAAAGTGGAAATTGTTTCTGCATTGTTGGTTTTCTCAATAGGGACAATTTTTCCACATTCCTCCCAATGGAATGAATTAGGGCCATACAGAACTAGTCTCCATGTCGACATTCCTTTATTAATAATGTTAAGAGGTTAATTATGTAAAAGTCGATTTAGAATAAAACGATGATATGTTTAACTCCAATTTCAATGACAACTGAAACTAATCCAGTTTAACACTTATGCATCTTCAATGTGCCTAATGATATGAAAGTTACCCTTACTAGAATTTCAAAATTTTATTATGTAATTTCTATCTAAAGCAAAATTTAGAATTTAAAGTAGAATACACATTACTATGTTCTTCATATACATAAATATAGTATTATCTATATGTCTCTATATTACTATTAATGGAAATGAAAAAAAGCAACATACTCTTGAAACAATTTCATCAATTCAGAAACAAAGCTTTCATGAGATTAAACGTTAAACGTCAGTGGGAAGATAGACATAAAGAAATAACAAAGATAGACAGTAAATCACCTTCAAAACACAACCATAAACATAACTCATACATCAAATGCATAATTAAGAACTCACAATAAACACCTAAAGGGTTTAAGTGAATAATCACAATAGGTACTGAACGATGCAACTTTTCCAACATCAATCCCCTTAAATCTGGACAGTAACACACAAAATAGTAGGTGTCTACTTATTTTGAGTTATCTAAGAAAATACCCTTTTGCTTTACAGGAGTAGAGGACAGCCCAAAGTCACAAATTCCAAGCAGGATGTATTCAGATAAGTTCATTAGTAGGCAAAATCTAAAAACAACTTGAGAAGATTCAGTAATAGTGAGGTCAACTAAATCGATTCGACTCTGAAAACTACAAAATCCAAACTCTCCGACGACAATGTGCAAATAACATAACCCAAAGAAATCAAACAACAAATACAAAACATAAAGAATTCAACTTTAGCATCACAAAAAACATCCTATGTACAGATCTACATAAAGAGCGTTCAAATCTACCCTAGAAGGATAAAAATCACAACTTTATCACAGAACAATGGTAAAATACTTGTTTTCTTTCTCCCGTTATCTCTAGAGCCAAATGTAAACATCACAGGAAAACAGGAGAAAATTGATTGAAGAGATACTAAAACTTGTGACAATGTTCCAAGATTGACAAACAAAGAGTCGATCTAGTTAGTAAAAGATGTAGAAATGAAGACCACAACTGAAAATACAACAGATAGTAAAAAAGAAGTGATAGGATTACAAATCGTGTTTTGATCAAGTAAATGGCTTTGATACGTGGGTAAGACGTCAGAGATCGCCGGTTTTGGGAAGACTTGATGAAGACTACAGATGTAATATCCCACCTCCAAAAATTGTTAAGAGATTAAACTGTTAGATTAAGATGAGTTATTTCATTTAAAAATTAATGAGGTGCATTTCATTCACGTGCATAATATTCGTATACATATATGAATAATGATTTAGAAAACATTGCAAGATAGTATATGCACTCAATTGACATATTCCGGTGTATGGAACGAAAATGAATGTGATATCAATGTGCATTCCCAATGTTTTGCATTTTGATTTACCAATAACATGAATTGATGGATCATAATTAGTGAATTGGGAATTTATTGTTACAATTCAGTAATTGATAAGGTGATATGTACATCTAGTCTAAGAAAAGTGTTAAAGAGCAGACAAATTAATAAATGGGAATTTAGGTTGATTAGGCCTATGAAATGGTGACATGTAGTATTGGGAATAAGTGACAAATGGCTCGGTTAAATGGCTGACAAGTGGTTTGAGTATAATTGCGGCAAGTGGCCATTTAACATTGTGACAAATGGAGCCTTAGACTTGTGACATATGGAGCAATAGAATGGTGAAATGTGTAGCTTTAAAAATGATGACATATGTAGCCCTATAATTGGTGACATGTGTAGCCTTATAAGTAGTGGCATATGGAAGCTTAAATGAGTTACATGTGCAGCCTAAAGTAAGTGACACATGGAACAATAAAATAGTAACATATGGACCAATAGAAGGATAACATATGTACCAATATAATGAGTGACATATGGCTTAGCTAATTAGATCACAAATGGCATGAGTAAATGAGTGACAAGTGGCCTAGGAAACTTAATGACAAGTGGACCAAGCATTAGGTAATAATGGAATTATGTGAAGAAGACACATGGCATAGCTCTCCATTCGACAAGTGTCCCACCTCTCCACCACACATTTTTACCCTACGAATTTTTCATTAGAAAGATCATCTTTCTTGATGTTTTTGGTCTTATGTTTCCTCCTTCAATACCTCACCACTAACTTCCTCACACCACCTCCCAAAACCTTGAGTTTTGTCAACTTTAGTAGTTTACATCTTGTGATTGGAAATCCTTTGTATTCCATCTTACTCTTAGAGTATATTTGAATGCCTGAGAGGCTTGATAATTGAGGAGACTTTGGTTGAATAGGCAAGTGATTGCTTGCCCTATTATGTTATATGTTAGCATAACATACATGATGATTGATTGGAGATGAATTGTATATATGGTTGATGATGAAGTATGTTTGAATAGGTTAGATGGAGTATTTTCAATTTAATCTTCCTCTTTCAACCTATTTTACATATATTTAAGGCATGAATTTGAAGACACTAAAAGAATGAAAGTTGTAGATATAGGTCTTATCTTGACCTCTGTGAAAGTGGCTTGACAATAGTAACTAGAGCTTGAGTTATTCTTGTTTTCCTAATATTGCCCGTGATAAAGCCCTGTGCAGGAACCCTATATTATTTCCTAATTTTTGGGGACCTTAGAGCTCGAATTAGTTAAAGTACAAAACATGAAACATGATTATTGATGTCTTATTAATGCCTCTGTAAAATAGTTTGGACAGAAGATATCTTGATAAATAGATGTAGTTAATTGAAGTCATAACCTAAATAATGTACCGTTTTGATGAGGTTGAGTTCAAATATGGAAATTTTGGTTTGTTTAAGGAATAAATGAGTTTTTTTGGTGAAAACTTGATATTAAGAGCATGATAAATGTGTATAAGGTATGGAAGAATGAGCATTGAAAAAAATGTAGGGTATTTATAAAGGAGAATTGGGTGAATGTATGAGTATATGTTGCTAGAAGAATTTGGGTGAATGTATAGATTTAGCTTGCTAAAATTTCAGATGTAAAGTACCAATTTATGTGTATTATAAGGAGCTTTTTGATCATGAAAAATATTTAAGGATAAGTGTAAGATCTAAGTTGATAATGATATAAATATGTTCTCAGGAGTGTAATGTGATTCAAAGTATGCAAATTATGAATTAGGAATGATTGAATGAGAACTAGAAAATTGTGTGAGTGTGTAATCCTAGGAAAAAGAGTGATAAATATGTGAGAGATAAATTAAGAGTGATCAAGTCTATCAAGGCATAAACCTAATTGCAAACTAGATGATGCACAAACCATAATGAATGTATAAGTATAATTTGTGAATAAGATTTTATACCCAGAATAATCAATTGAGCATGCATTAAACATGGTACATATATATATGTAACCTTGAGCATTCATTTGATTGATCAATTAATAATGTGTGCATATGTGTATTGTTTGATTTAGAGGCATACATCGACTAACACCATCTAGACATTGCTATCACATTAAGACAATAGCTATCTGGAGTGTACTGTGAGTTAACCTAGTTGTGTAAACTCAAATATTTATGTTTATGTTGGAATTGCATGTATAGTGGGTAATCTAGAAGTGAGTATTCGATTGGTAATGTGTTCTGTTCAAATTATGTTGATTAAACTTAATTCCTCTATATTGAATTGATCTTACTATAATTGTGATATTACTGATTTCGAACATTTGATTATCCGAGGAGTTTAATATTCGGGACTGTATTGTGAGTGTTTGTGATTTAAATGTGAATAAGGAAATTGAATGCTCAACTGTTTGTTGAATGCCAGACTTAGATCTAATGAACTGTGAAAATTGGATGTCCTCATTGACTAAAAGTGATTGATGATATATTATGTGAACTATGTTAATCCATTACATGATGCATGCTCATATAAAGGAGTTGTGACCGGAGCAACTAACATGAAAAGAGCTTTAAGCTCAGTTATGTGCATCAGAGCTTTAGCGTCAACAATTAATGAGCCCGGTATCCACAACAGATACGGGACAGTGAAATAAGCACTCGGTCACAACAAAGTTAAAATGAAATGAGTCTCATTTGCTTTTGAATTTGTATGTTTAAATATGTTCATGATATTAATTACAAATGAATGTTGATCCATGTTATGTTGATATTTAGAAATGCTTATGAATTTAATGGTGATATGAAGAATTGTGATAAATGAGTGTTATGTTATGAAATAATTATATGATATTCTTACATTCAGAATGTACTTCTAGGATGAATTAAAAAGTAATTGTATTTTTAAATGCTTCCTTTATGATGATGCAAATTGTAGAATATTAGTTATAGCTCTAAATGAAGCATTACTTTGATTGAGCTGAATGTTATTCATTGATATATATATATATGTGTTCGATGATGGTTTACTCACTGAGTTCACAAACTCACCAAAATTGCACCATTGTTTTTCAGGTTTTGGAGAAATCTAGCTAGTCAAGTTAAAGTAACTTCTGCATCTAGATATGGGTCTGTGTCAGGATCAATTGTACCTGCAAATGTCTTAGTTATATTATATCAAGGATTGTATCTCTCCACTTTTGTATAATGGATATGTGAATTTTGAAAATGTAATGACATTTGACACTGTATATGTTTGTGAATAAAAAGGGAACAATATGATTATTGGAATGTTTTATGTTATGTGCGATGAAAGAAAGAATTGATTTAACTGTCTTAGGGTGCCATCTTCGTAGAGTATGTTCCCGAATATCCTTTTCTATGTCAGGTATATGCTCTATGGGAGTGGTATGTTACAACAAAGGAAGAACTGATCAAAAATAAAGGTAAATCTTTTACAAGAACAATAAAGAACACAACTCCAAACAATAAATAAGTAAAGAAAATTCTTGGGTTTTCACAACGTTTTCAAAGAAAATGCTTAGGTTTTCATGACGTTTTCCAAAATTCGTAGCTAAATTATACTTTTAGGCAACGAAAATATCCATCGTTAGTAAAACAAACAAAAATTTTCCACTATTTAACAGATTGGTAGCAAAATGTTGTACATTTTGTGGCGCTAAAAAGCTTTTCGTAGACAAAGCATGGAATTTTGCGACGAATATTAGTTTTGTCACAAAATGTGGGAGATCAGATGGGAGATCAGAATAGTATAACTACATCGTTTCAAATGTATTTGCGGTGATTATATGATATCGTAGCTAAAGGTTTTGTATTTTACGACGAATGTTGATTTCGTCACTAAATGTTGCAACGATAAAAGAAAATTTAGGTAGGATGATGTCGTTTGTCATTACATGTCTAAAAATCAAAGCTGCAGCCTTCCCCCTCCCTCTCCTTCATTTTTGCGCTTTCTCTCCAACCATAATGATTTTCTCAGTCTTTCTTCAATCATTATTCTGCTATTCTTCTCAATTTATGTTTTTATCTTCCCTCTAACTATCATCTCGTGGAGTTCAGCTTAACCTGGTAAGTTTTCTTTCAATTCTTGTGGGTTTGTTTTTTAATGTTTTAAATATACCAACTCGAAAATTGTTGTGGTTTCTTCGATTTCTTGAGTTGCTTGCATGGATTGAACCTTTATATTGTTGGGTTTCTATGTAATTGTGTTAATGATGGTAAAGAAAAGGAACAAAAGTTGTGAATGGTTGGTTGAACGTGTGTTGTATATTATACTTGGAAGTTGTTCGATGAAACTCCTGTTTCATTAGAGAGTTTTCATTTTTTATCCGAATGTCCTGTTACTATGTGCATAAATTAATATTATAAGGTTAAAGGCAATATAAGGTCACTTAGCCTGTCATTTAAATGGATGAGAATTATTCAAGCAAGAAGCTTTACAGGACAAAAAGCTACCACAGTATTGTTCCTTTCTATACTCATGCAAAGAACTGCAAAGAAGCAAACTTCCGTTTCACGTAAAAATCTTTTTCTAAAAATAAAATGAATTGTAGATTACTAAGGAACAAATGTGTTTGTCACAAATCTGACAGCCAGTTGAGTTTAAGCATATATAAGTACTCATGACTATCATATACGAAGTGTCTAATTGAAAATTAGTTATAAGAAACTCTTTTCTCGCAAAAATTTATCTAGATGATAATTATTAATGGAAGAATTGATCATCTATCTCTTATATATAGAAAATGTCAAATTTGTTAACCATCCTTTAACAACTAAGAATCAAAAGTCATAATCTAAATTTAATTATGAAGAACTATTCTTTAACAACTAAGAATCAAACCAAACATAATCTTCGGGTAACATTTTAAGGTAATAAACCTTAAATTAAATTATTAAGAACTAGACAAGAGTTCTAAGGATAAATTATAAGGTTCTTTTAAACTC
>JAOQMS010000005.1:16454927-16465057 GCA_027563885.1 Erythroxylum longipes
GATAGCCTCATATTGCTCTAGTTGATGTAATTCCATATTTCTCAAAGATTCTTCCACACTTCTCTTACAAAATTCATGGAAAAGTTGTCTTACTTGAATCTCCAGGTTATGAATAGAAACGGTATGATTTTCAAGAATTTGATCGAATTTTTTCCAGTCTCTTTTGACTTTCCTCCTGGTTGGAAAACATCCTCTTCTGGTTCTCCTCCTGAGCTGCTAGTTCCAAACATCTCCATAAACTTGTCCAACTTACTCTCCATCACTCCAATTCGATCTTGTTAAAATACAAATAGGTCTTGATGTCCTATGTGAGTACTTACATTGTTGGACCAATAAAAATTTGGGTGCTTCTGCCATCCCATAGTGTATATGTTCTAATAAGAATCGGTACTTCCCCAACCATACTAAGCTTTATTGTAATTTGCAAAAGTTCCTTGCTCCCTATAATAATTATCTTCCATAATTATTCTTTCTATTTCTTCTTGACATCTAGCTCTTTAGATTTCCCATTCCTTATTCTAAGATATCTTGATGTGTCTCTACTTTACGCCCCAAACTTCTTCTTTACTAATTTATGTCAATCTTTGCTTACCATTTGTGTTCATGCACCTGCAAATATACAAGGAAAAGTATTAAAAACTCTTAAATCAAAGTAATCTAAATTAAACATGATGCCCAACAATCATTCCCCTGCAACAGAGACAAAAACTTGTTGATGGTAAAACCTATCTATTTGTTTTATGCTCAAAAATTACAAGTGAACGAGTCGTGACTTGTAGTGAAAAGAGTGGATTTCGAACCCACAGGGATTGATGCCTAGACACCACTTAATGTAGACATAACTTTGTTTAAGAATCTAAATTATGAAATGCAAATAATCTGAAAAATTAAATAAAATTAAAAGACTAATGTCCACAATGGACAATACCGAAATTGCAGAAAATCTAAATTTAAGAATCTAAGTACTAGAGATTACTTTTTTTTCCTTATTTTGTCTCCCTCCTATTTTATCGATTGAATCATGACTGACCCTAGATTTTTGAATGTACTAATTACCCTCTCTCAAGGAGTAACTATTTATCCCTAATCGAATTAACAAGAATCAATTGGATGATCTCTCAACCTACCCAATGACTCTACCGATTCAATTAGTTATCAAACTATCCTATGGGAGATCATTTGACCAGTTGAGATCTCTCTTCTAACTATTCAATTAACGTGGTGATTGCTAGTCCATAGGTTGCTAGGTCTCGTTGTACAATCTTACATGAATTTCATCTCACTCACTCTCTCGATTTGTTGCAAGAAGAAAATTAAAAACAACAATCAAAAAACACAATTGCATTCAATTCAATAAAATAGGAGTAAAACATAATAGTTCCAAAAGCAATCCCCAAAATAAAATCAACATAACATGGTCTCTATAACATCATCAACATTCAAATAATCCATTTTTATAAAGAATAGAAGAGATTAAAATGACAGAAAATTGAATAGAAAGACTCTTTCGCTTCTTTGCCAAATTTTGAAATTTTGGTGTTGATGTGCTATTTTGCCCAATCTTGATGATGATCCTTGTATTCAATCCTTCCTCCATGCTCCAAACATGTTTTTTTCACTCAAGGATAGTGTTTCTACAAGTGGGTGTCGTCTCCCTTGAAGATAGAGGCTTAATTCTCTTTTTTATAGTCCAAAAATCCTAAGTTTAATGAAGGCTCGTAAATTGCCTCGAATTGTAATTCCCATTCTTGTGGGAATTGGTATGATTCCCATGAGCATGGGAATTTTTCATAAATGCATCTCTAGTTTTCTTCTGTAATTCCCACGTGATGTGGATATTTGCATGATTCCCACCAATATGGGAATTTGTCACAAATGCACTCCTCATTTCTTCTCCTCTTTGATCCTTAGTTCACCCTCCAAGTTGCTCATTCCTTCTTCCTAACTAAAAATAGTCAATTCTTGCCCTCATTTAACATCAAACACACAAGAACAACAATGAAAATCAAACTTAATGAAAATATACAAAATAGAACAATAATCAACAATTATGCTAGAAAACACATGCCAATTACCTATAAAAACATATCTTAATGCACATCTATCAGGAACACTTCGGATGTGCATGGATTATCGAGCATTGAACAAGGTAACAATGAAAAACAAGTATCGTGTTTCCTTATTTCAAGATTTGATGGATAGATTGTCAAAGGATGCAGTTTTCACAAAATTGGATCTTTGGAGTAGGTATTAGCAAGTGCGGATAGCTGAGGACGACGCGCAAAAGACAATGTCTGTGACTCGATATATTTTGTATGAATTTTTAGTCATGTCGTTCAGATTGACTAATGCCCCTATGACATTTTGCAATTTAAAGAATTATGTGCTGTATGATTTCCTTGATGAGTGCGTGGTGGTGTATAGTACATATATGGTTGAACCTGTTGAGAACTTGAAAAAAGTGTTTGAGTGACTTAAGCAACACAAGATCTATGTGAAGATGGAGAAGTGTGAGTTTGCACAATTGGAGATCAGATTCTTGGGTCACTTAGTGAGCAAAGGTGAAGTCAGGATGGATCTAAAAAAGGTGAATACGATGGTTGAGCAGCAGGTTCCCACGATTGTAAGAGAATTGTAGAGTTTTCTTAGACTAGCAAACTACTATAGGCAGTTTATTGTAGGATACTCAAAGAAGCAAGAGTGGTATTGGTCGGGTGCATTTCAAAAGGCATTCGAGATACTTAGAGTCGCTACCTCAATTGAACCTTTTTTGAAGCTGCCAGAGTTTGATCTTCCATTTGAGGTACACACTGATGCATCAAACAAAGCCATTACTGAAGTCCTATTATAGGAAGGTCATCCTATAGCATTTAAGAGTTGAAAGCTCAACAGTGTGGAGAAGCGATACTTGACGCATGAGAAGGAGATGCTCGTAATGGTGCATTGCCTTGAGACATGACAAGTGTATTTTTTTGGAACTAGGTTCGTTGTTCATACAAACAATGTTGCTAACAATTTTTTAGGACCCAAAAAAGTTATCCGGGAAGCAAGCCCAGTCATAGGAGTTCCTTATTGAATATGACTTCATATGGGAGCTTAAAATAGGGAGGCATAACATTGTGGCAGATGCCTTAAGTGGGAAGGAGGTATTCACAACCCTATATGCCATTACAAGGGTAGGGTCTAACCTATTGAAGCAAATCAAAGTTACGGCTCCATTGGACAACACGTACTGTAAGTTGATCTCACAAGTTAAGGAAGGTGTTATGAAAAGGCTTTGGCTCAATGATGATGGGCTATTGATGACTAAGAGTAGTCAAGTGTACATGCCGAGTTTCGGTAGCTTATAGAAACAACTGTTGAAGGAGACGCATGAATCTTAATGGGCTAGTCATCCCGGAGTTCAGAGGATGATGGCCCTCTTAGCTTGTTCCTACTATTCGCCGAAGATGGAAAATGGCATTGAGGTGTATGTCAAGACGTGCCTTGTGTGTCAGTTAGATAACTAGAGAGGAAAAAGGAAGTCAATTTACTACAACCTTTATCCATTCTCGAAAGACCGTGGATGTCAGTTTCTATGGATTTTATAAGACGGTTTCCAAAGGTGGACAACATAGCGACAATTATAATGATTGTAGATCATTTCTCCAAGTAAGGGATATTCGTGCCAATATTAGCATCGTGTCCCTTGGATATTACGATGGAGTTGTTTTATAAGAACATGGAAAAATACTTCGGAGTCCCTGCGGACATTATGAGTGATCGAGATGCCAGATTTACAGGATGATTCTAGACGTACCTTTTCAACATGTTGGGTTGTGAGTTGAATTTTCCAACGGTAAATCACCCAGAGACTGATGGCCAAATGGAGAGGATCAATGGTCTACTGGAGGAGTACTTAAGGAATTACGTAAGTGCAGGTCAACATAACTGGTTAAGTTTAATGGATACTACACAGTTTTGCTATAACTTGAACAGATCTTTTATGAGGGAGAAGAGTCCCTTTGAGATAGTGTTAGGATAGAAACCTCTCACTCCATTCGAGATTGCACAATAAAGGACAGGTGGCAAGTGTCTTGCAGTGTACAAGTTTGCGATGGAGACGTAAGAGTTGTTAGACGAGGTGAGGGATAGCCTTCGAAAGGCTTCTAGACAGATGAAGAAGCAACCGGACATATGGAGGAGACTGTTAGAGTTTGACATGGGAGATAAGGTACTGTTGAAACTTACCCCATAGATTTGGAAGATGATCTCGAGCAAGCAAGGGCATGGTGGATTGGTGCCAATGTATGACGGACTATTTGAAGTGCTGAGTAAAGTGGGGAACGTGGCATGCAGGTTGAAGTTACCCGAGAGACTGAAAGTAAACCCTACTTTTCATGTTAGTTTTCTCAAACCTTACTTGAGGATGTATTAGATCTCAATAGGAGTTAAGTGAAGAGAGCTCCACCGGTTGTGAGAAAATAGTTCGAGGATTAAGTACAGAAGCTTTTGGATCACCAAACAAAGGGACAACATAAGAAGAACTGATGGATAGAGTTTTTAATCCAGTAGAAGGGAAAGCCGATCACGGAAGCTACATGGGAGAAAGATACGACCTTATGGCAATTTGAGGATCAGGTGAATGCTTACCTTTAGACTAGTTCAATGAGGGCATCAACTCATCAGGTGGACGTGGTTTGTTAGCCCCTTAACATATGAAGGCACATCACAGCTAGCCAAAGATAAAACTTGGGTGGAAGGTTAGTTGGATCACACATATAGCGGTGGCATACGAAAGCTCCAAGGTGACTTAGCACGTTAGATCAAGCATAATGTAAGTTTTGGTAAAGTTTTGGATTGTGTATGAGCTGACAAGGCTAATGCTAAGTTCTTGATGGACTAAGGACTTAGTGGGTGCTCAAATAGACGGACCATGGCTAATGGACTTGACATGGGTAAGTATTAGATCGGACCAATATGCTATGATTGGCTTTGGCTTGGATGACTCATTATCAACAGATAGAGATCATGGAGATCTTGGATGATGTGGCAGATAAGATTATGGAAGATAGACATCAGCGCTAAAGGATCAAAACCATGCGCGAGGATTATTTGAAGATAATGGACATCTTCATGGATAGGGATAGATCATGTGTAATCTTTTATCTTGTTAGTTGGGATGTAGGTAGACTTTATGTGATAGAGTCCTATTTAGATGAGGATGTAATCTCATAGGATAACGATGTAATATGATAGGATAAGATGTGATAATGGGTAATAGAGTTCTGCTAATTTGAGCCTTGCTCTTTACACACAGCCTTGCTCTTTGAGGGAAGTAATAAAGGTTGGCAGTTTATTGTATCTCTTTCTTGTGTTATTGTTACCTTTGAATATTCTATAGCTTCCACAGTATCTTGTAAGTGTGAGAGTTAAATACTGCAAGGGTCGTCAGGCGTTTGAAAACTAGATTGTTGGCCGATGATCACATGGGAAAGACTGAGTATTGCTTAAACGGATCTAAGTAAGATTGTCCTACAAAGGATTAAGTGCAATTTGCAGATAAGTTTGGTGCTTAAGAAGACTTTTATAACACTAACCATAGTGAGTGTCGGTTATTATAATGCTTGAGATGAACTTTTGGTGGCTGGTGAAGTGACAGACACGAGAAGGCATGGTGGTTACTGGAAATGCTTAGCGTGAAGTAGTTAGAGTCATCTACGACAAAAACTACTGATGCGGCAAGTTTGTGGAGGCATCGACGGTAGGAGTTAGTAAGTAGGCAGCTGATTTAACTATAGCTGGGAGTAATCAGATGCAGGCGCGTCTGGTCAGTATATCGTTTGCTGTAACCTGTGCTGGTGAAGGATCACCTACAATGGGAAGTGGCATAAAAGGAGCAAAGCTACAGTGGCAAGTGGCGACTGGAGCAAGGCAACGACAAGCTTAAAGATGAAAGTTAGGGTTTCATTCTTTTGGAATTACGGTTTCTTTAAGAAGCGGGTTGTGTTTACTTACATGGACAATCTTATCCTAGGTTTGGAATAGGTATTTCTAGGATTAAAATAAAGGATTTTTCGTAATATGAATATGACTGTCTTAAGGCCCAAAAAAGGATTGTTTGGATATAAGTTTAACGTGACTTAAACTAAAAAAAGGTAACTTATTTAATTTTTGAATTAAGTTAATCTTAAAATTAAATTAAGTTATTTTAAATAATAAATAATGTATTTTTAATTTAACTAAGTTTAAAACATAATTTTAAAAATTTTGAAAAATGCAAATTCAATTTCAAAATTAAAGTAATTATTTTTGCAATTTGATTAAGATTAATAATTATATTGATTCCTAATTTAATTTTAGAAAAGTAATTTCTAAAATTAAAATTAATTAGTTTCAATTAGATTGAAGTTAATTAATTAGACTCCTTAAAATTAAGAAAAATGTTTTCTTAAATAATTAAGAAAGATGTTTCTTAATTAAATATATTTATTTTAATTGATTGAATTAAATTAAATTTATGATTTTATTTGTTTAGAGAATCATTATTTTATTTATTGTGAATTTATTGTGAATAATAAGTTTTTTTGATTTATTAGAAAAGCTATTTTTATTAAATTTTGGAAAGTGTTTTCATTTATTAATTGAGATTTTTAATAATTTAGAAATTTATTTTTCTAATTAATTAAGAAATCAATTTGTAAATAAATAATATAAAATATTGTATTAATTAAATTAAAAGTGTTTTTATTTAATTTTGAAAGTAGTTTCCTTTTAATATTAGAAAATAATTTTCTAATTAAAGAGAAGTAATTTCTAATTATATTACGAAAGTTTTTATTTGGATTATAATGTCTTACTTGTTAAATTTTAAAAAAGGTCATAAGATATAAAAGATACAGCTCAGTGGTAAAGACACAGTACCTCCTAAGGCATATAGGATAAGGAAATTTGATTAAGGAAAGGAAAACTACTACAAACTCCACATATTCCTCATTTTAGAGCTCATGGATAAGGTCCTTTACAAGGGCAATTATTCTAATCTTGAGTAACAATATTTGAATTGTGGTCTCATCACGTTATGCTTCATATCCAAGGCTCCAAATGACAATCTGAATAATTTTAGACCCCTTTTACTATGGAAATGAGTTATGGAAATCCAAGATGTACAATTTGTCAATCAAAGTTATAGCATTGTAAGCCAAAGAGGTTCAAAATGTGATTCCACATGCTTGTATAGAAGTTGTGGTTGAAGTACAAGAGATCTATGATTGTGGTTGAAGTACAAGAGATCTATGTTCTCATAAGCAATAGAATAAAGAAACAATTCAGTTCAGTGAGTGGAACTTTTAAATTATACTTGTTTCCAAGCCTTTTAATTACCGTCAACTATAAGATGAAAGCATTATATGGGCTTAGAGTTAAGGCCATTCCAATCTTTTTGAGGTTAGGTCTCCAAAAAAAAGTTCCTTATAAAAGGAGATCATGAACTTCATCATTATATCCACTGTCCACTGTATTATGCCACTTCTAATTAAGTTTGGAGAGTATCTTGTAAGTTACTTGAATCCCATATAAAATGAGTAGGCTAATGATAGGCATTATCCTTCATTAGTGAGGGTACTTTAGTTTCAATAGTAATGATTACTTTGAGTGAGTGTACTATCTTAAAATATAAAGAGGAGCCATTTTATGTTAATAATCAAACCAAAAGTAGGCTTTTTTTCAATCTATAATCTTGTTCTTAAAGGCTAACTGCATTATGTCTATTATAAAAAGTAGCTATCTTAAGGTCCAAGAGGTGCTATGGTTCACCTTGATGCACCAATGCTCTCAACTTTCAATAAACCTAGGTGTATCCATTTTACTCATAGTTCTTCCTTTTCTATCTATAGTTTCAAAGTCTCCTGGAAAGTAAGGCCTTGCTCATTAATTATATTGAAGTGATTCTGAAACTCCTATTATGTTTAGGTGGGCAGACATTTACCCATTTAAATTTGGGGACCTTTATCCTATTGGTTGTTCCACTTTACATAAGGTCTTTAAGCAGTTTGACAATTATTTTCATAATTCCTTTTAGGAAAGCCAAATGGGAGCACCAGTAGGTTCATAGGTTACTTAACACTGAGATTACTAATTGAAGCCTTCATCCGTATGATAATGACTTGTTTCACTAGCTACTCAATCTCTTAGGTAAATTCTCAAAGAGGAGAGCAATCCAAGAATTAGAGTTTCCTTGATATGATAGGAACTCCTAGGTACTTAAAAAAGAGTTTTTGACATTTAATACCTTCAGATATGGCTATGGGACTTACATTAGGATTGGCACTAATTGCAAAAAAAAAAAGGAGCTTGTTTGGGTTAAAAGCTAAACCTTGGATGGGTTTGAATTACTCCAAGGAACAAATAGGTCAAGAGAAGTAGTAGTAGCTCCAAAAAAAAAACAGTAGATCATCGATAATTGGTAAACTAAAGATGAAAGCTTATTACACCTACAATGATATTTAAAGCAAAGTTCTCTAAAGATGTTTAACTTAGTAAGCCTATAAAAGATTTCAATACTTATTGCAAATAAGACGATGAAAATGTATCTCCTTGCCTTAATCTTAATATAGATCTAAAGATTCTTATTAGCTTAGGACTGAGAAAAAGACATAAGTGATGTGCATCTTAGTCCAAGCTATGAACCTATTACTAAAGCCCATGGCAAACCAGGCATTAAAATGGAAGTTCCAAATTAAAGATTCAAAAATCTTGGTAAATTCAATATTCAATACATAACTTTTTATTAATTACCTAATGTTGTTGCTCTTAAAAAGTTCTTGAGCGATTAAGATATTATCTCCAATTCACCTACCATGAACATATGCATTTAGAAAAGGGCTTATTATCTCTAGCATAATCTTCCAAGTTTATTTGCTAGAATCTTTAAAATCACTTTGTAGTTCATATTGTAGCAATCAATAAGTTTATAGTTATATAAAGTGGAGGGATTAACTCCCTTTAAAATTAGACATATATAGGTCATTTGAAACTTAATGAGTAACTATCCACTATTTTTATGTATGTGATCGCTCATTTTATTAGCATTAATATTATTTAAATTTTCAAAAAATTCCACATATTAGGTCCCATGTGATCTAAGAAAATATTGCATTGAAGTCATCTAGCCCAAGGGCCTTGTTAGGATGGAATGAGAACAGAGTTTCCTTAGTTTCATCCATTGTGACATCCTTTACCAACTTAAATGTAAAATGGATATGAAAAGACCCAGTAAAGGAGTCTCTAAAATCTACAAGTAGTGGATACATGTTCATTCATGTTCTTAGTATCTTTTTGAAGCGTTTATAGGCCACTACTATAAGTCTTTCTTGATTATAAATGTCTAATCCCTTGGTATTTCTTAGAGAAACTATATTGGTCCATTTTTTTCCTAGCTTAGATAACCTTTTAAAAGAATTTAATTTTTTTTTTGAAAAAAAATTGAATTTAAAGTTAAAAAAATGAGGAAGGTAGTACAATAAAGCAAGAATAAACAAGAAAGGTACCCTTAACCATCCTTATATACATATGCAAGGGTTAAGAGCTAAATATATATATAAAAAGATTACATTAAGAGACTCAATCAAGTTGTAATTTAATGAGTTAGATGTTTAATGAAGATAAGATGCGTGTGTTGCAATTTTGGTTGAGATTTTTTTATAGAATCAGCTCCCTAAGTTCCTTGATGACCTCAGATTTTATGAACTCTGTGGAGGAGCTTTTGTTTGCAGATCTTTTAGAGTTCCTTTCTTTCCATAATACGTACACACAAAGCCGCAAAGATAAAATGTGTGTTGCTTAATTTTTAGGTAATCTGAGTAAAGAAATTCCTTGGATCAAGCTGTAAACACTTTCTTGTGACATGATCCCATATGGCATTGTTGTAAGGACATGTAAAAAAGATACGATCTCTTATTTCCATGTGAACCTGGTGCATTGGATAAGTTTTTTCTATTGGAAATTAATTCAAATTTTAGAATTGTTAAAATTCTTTTAGATTAGGTCTTAGTTTGTTTTTAATCTTGCATATTTTCTAGGATAGTTTCCTGATTTTATTCTATTTTATTATGATCAAAATATTTGATTTTGTTGAAGATTTACTTTGATTT
>JAOQMS010000005.1:16465157-16497842 GCA_027563885.1 Erythroxylum longipes
ATTTATGCATGCAATCATTGTAGAGGAGAATTGGTGTATTAGCAAGCCTATGGTAGTGTAGTTTCCTATAGAAAGTTTGAGCAAAACACTAATCCTTAAACACTTGAGCGAAATGAGTGAAAACGGTGAGGAAGATTCATTTGTGCATTTGTACTTATCTTTGAGTGATTGTGCCAATTGTGAGTTTGCTTACGTACACCAATGAAAATATAGTCATCATATATGCATTAACTTGATATTTAAGTTGGTTTGAATTTGAGGGATTGTATGTCTTGATCTATGTGAAAATGAAGTGGTAGAATTGAGTGGTTGTATTTATTTTGTTTAAGGACAAGCAAAGATTCAAGTGTGGGGATGTTGATAGGTATGCATTAGGATATATTTTTATAGGTAATTGTCATGTGTTTTCTAGCATAATTGTTGTTTATTGTTCTAGTTTAAGATTCATTTTATATGTTTTCATTAAGTTCGATTTCTATTGTTTTTCTTGTGTGTTTAACGCTAATTGAGGGTAAGAATTAATTATTTTTGTGTAAGAAGGAAGAGGGAGCAACTTAGAGGTTGAACAAAAGATCAAAGAAGTGAAGACAAGGAGAGTGCATCTAGGACAAATTCCCACGTCCGTGGGAATCATGCAAATTCCCACGGTCCCACAGATTTGGGAAATTACAGCAGAAATGAGAAGTGCATCTGTGTACAATTCCCCTGCTCGTGGGAATCATGTAAATTCCCACAAGCGTGGGAATTATAATCCGAGGTAATATGCGAGGCTTCATTAAACCCAAGATTTTTGGACGATAAAAACATCATTAAACCTCCATCTTCAAGGGAGATGACATCCACCTGTAGAAACACCATCCTTAAGTGGAGAACACACATTTGGAGCATTGAGCAGGGATTGAAGTCAAAGATAATCATCAAGATTTGGCAAAATAGTACACCAACACCAAAATTCCAGATTTTGGCAAAGAAGAAAAGGAGTCTTTTTATTCAATTTTCTTTCATTCTGATATTCTCTATTCTTTGTAAAATGGTTTATTTCATTGTTGATGATGCTATGTAGACCATGTTAGGCTGATTTTGTTTTAGGGATTGCTTTTGAATTATTTTTTGTCAAAAATCCTATTTTATTGAATTAAATAAAGTGTCTTTGATAATTGTTGTTTTAAATTGCTGTCTTGTAACAAATCGAGAGAGTGAGTGAGATGAGATTCATGTAAGATTGTACAGCGAGTGTTGGTAACCTATAGACTAGCAATCATTATGTTAATTGGATGGTTAGAAGAGAGATCTCGATTAGTCAATTGATCACCCATAGGATAGTTTAATAACTAATTAAATCAGTAGAGTCATTGAGTATGTTGAGAGATAGTTCAATCAATTCTCGTTAATTCGATTAGGGCAAAATAGCTACACCTTGAGAGAGGGTAATTAGTACATTCGGAAATCTAGGGCGAGACACAATTCAATCAATAAAATAGGAGGGAGACAAAATAAGGAAAAAGTAATCTCTAACACTTAGATTCTTGAATTCAGATTTTCTGTAATTGCGGTATTGTTCATTGTTCACATTAGTCTTTTAATTTTAATTTTTATTTAATTTTCCAGCTTATTTGCATTTCACAATTTAGGTTCTTAAATAAAGTTATGTATAAATTAAGTGGGGTCTAAGCATCAGTTCCTGTGGAATCGATATCTGCTCTTTTTACTACAAGTCACGACCTGTTCACTTGCGATTTTTGAGCATAAAACAAGTATTAGCAATTTTGTTATAAACAAATGAAATTTTATATGTTTGATCTTCCTAAATTCATTGTCAAAATTGTAGTATATGTTTGTACATAGTTTTTGTGAGTAAGATTAATCCACCACCTTAGATGATAAATGAATGAATGAACTGAAACAATATTAACAAAAAATGGTGAAGTAAATAGAGTAAATACCAACTTTTTTTTCACGAAAAAGAATTTTTGGGGGGTTAATAATTGGAATGGTTCAATTGAGATTAAAATCAAATAATCAGAGTTACGTTTCTAGGAGAAAAAAGGTGTCTTGGAAATCAAATCTTTAAAAATTATGAATTATGTTTATGGGAGAAAGAAGGTGTCTTGGAAATCAAATCTTTAAAAATTATGAATGTGATATTATTAATAAAGAGAATATAAAAATTATTTTTAGATAATTCCCCTATGAATTCAATGAGTTCACTTACAATTCTTAAAAGGATAAAGTTTTTGAAATGTCAAAATCAAGGACCATATTTCCTATTCTTTTGAGGCAAATAATGAATTTAATGGATTCCATAAGTCCACCTAATATTAAGAGCATCATAGGGAATAAAGAAATCTCCGAATTTTATTTTGATAGCTGGAACTCATCATAAGGTCCCCTTTATAAGTTTTTTTACTTAACAAGACTAATAGCTAACCTTTTAGAATATGCAAAATTTGAAGTATTCATCAGATGGAATACATAGTGTTGGCCTCTCTTTAATATTAAAGGGTTCTCTTCTACAATAAACAACTTAACTAGGTTACAACCCCAGTTTAGGAGTTAGGGACAAAATTTTACGGCTCATGCCCAGATCTGGAACCTTACTAATAAGACCTAAATAAAGCTGCTCAGGGTCAATCCTCCTATGGTTACTTGGTACAGGTTGGTCTAGTTTCTTACCAATCATCACAAAGTATCTTTCATAATGCAGTCGGCAATCAAATAGAGACCTACAACTAAAGACAACCAAATATGATCCCTCAGTTAATCCTACTTTTGTCCTTTATAACTCAAAGTTAGATACTCATAAACATTTGTTCTTTCATTGTAATTACACATCCCATGAATGGCAAAAGCTCCAATCACTTTATAACTTACAATGTAATGGGATTCAATAGAGACAAACATAACAGAATGATCTTAGAAGAATCATCACTGCATTAAAAGGGACAATATCCTCGGCGGCGAAAATTATTGGTAAAATTTTATGGGGGAACTATTTCTTGACCTTTTACAAAACATAAGAGTTTTCTGTAGAAATTTTTTTTTAAAAAATTTAGTGGAATTGATAAAATTAAATTTTACTTTTTAATTGTTGATACCAATAAAAAAATCTATAGATTGAGTACTTAACAGATAGTATTATATTAATAATATTTTAATATCAACAACAATTTTAAACCATAAGAGAATAGTTTTAATAATATTTTCATATAACAAATAATTTTAAATTATAAGAGAAAATAAAATTATATGGGAGGTTTACTCTATTTTTTATCATCAACGATATGATGCTACAAAAGGTTATCTCTAGATGCCTGTCAGCGTAATTTGAAAGCAAAGCAGCTTTATCATGCCTCCGTGATCGTCACGACAATCACGTACCGATCACGAATAAATTACTTATGGTTGCAGATTGATTTTGTTTTAAATTAAAAAAGAAGAATATATGTAGAAAAGAAGAGGATAATCTAAGCAGTTATATATTTTCTGGGAGGAAACTTAGTCGAGGGTTCAAGAAAAAAAATCAGATTTGATTTATCCTGAGAAAAAAAGAAAGAAACATTTATGAATTTAATTAGATTAAGAAGAATGAAGGTTGTATTCTACATAGCGAATGTTTAAAGTCTTGTATGTTTATATTAAAGTTAATGATCAACCTCGTATTAGAAAGAGTTAAAATTAGTAAAAAATATATAATTAGAAAGAACCTATAAATTTAATATCTTAAAGTTAAAGTCTATCGGTATGTTTTGTCACTAAACTCATCATACATATACATAGATCTCCTATAAAATTGGGCTCTCAGTTTATATTAACAGTGGATTCTGCTTCATAGTTTGGCGATATAGAAGAGAGAGCCCAATTTCGTAAGATAAAGCAATTCAACAATATTATTCCGTCTCTGGAAACCGAATAAAGAGAACAGCATCGAGATATCCCTTGTCTTTACACTATGGGAACGCATGCTGAGGCAAAGAATAATCCTGCCACAAGAAACAAAAATTTTGCTCTCTAGTATGCCTCGCATAATATTTATCGCTGGTGAAGCTATGCATGACCTTCTTAGTTGCTACTGTCATCACAATACAGTCAGCTTGCTGGAAAAAGAATTCTATATCTTGGACCAGCAGAGTAGCAGAAAGGTAATTAAATGTTCACAGCTAAAAACTTAAATTAAGTGTTACCTTAGAAGAGTTAGTTAATGTTTTTAAAAGTGGTATTTGGATTGTAAACTAATTATCTCGAGTCCTATTTTCTAATATGGAACATGGCATATACATACCTGACGCCATTTGCATCACTTCTTGCATTCGTAAACAGATTGTTAAGTCTACAAGAAGTCATCACGCAGTTGCCCATGATGCTTATATTAGATAGTTATCAATTCAAGTTGTTCTTAAGGCAGGATGATCACTTTTTGCATTTGTCAAATGATGGATGATCTTTTCTGATGTTCCATTTAATTTAGGTTCCACGAATTAGGCTTTGTCCAACCTGCTTGTATGCTCTTCGATTTGATTATTTTGCATGATAAACGAGAAATATAACAGATGATGATGAATTCTAAGTTCTCTTCCAACAAATGTGGCAATCAGTCACCCAATGGAACAAGAATTAACAGAGGCTTTGGAAGGAATGCATAATCATACAAAGGGTAGAAACGTAGCAGCGTTAAGATTTGTCAGTAAGATGTTGGGGCGTAGGGTTGGCGTTGGTAGTGGGAAATCAGCCCCATCCGATAACAAAACATCTTCCAACAGGACCTCGGTTGACTCTTCTTCAACAGTAAGACCAAATAAACGCGCGCTGTTAATTGGAGTAAGCTACAAGAGCTTCAAGTATGAGCTTAAGGGAACAGTCAATGATGTGAAGAACATGAAAAAATTGTTGTTGAATCATTTTGGTTATAACCCAAGAGATATTGTGATCCTTACAGGTATTTCTTGCCTCAAACTTAGGATCCCATTGTAGTTTTGTCAAATTAGAATGATTAGTTTGGTATAAAATCAAAACATCTATCAAATCTAAGAATAATATCCGATCAAAAGCTAGGAGAAATTTTAGATGTTCGAAAAGCTTGTGTGCTGCATTAACCAATTTTTCTCACTAAGATGCAGCAGCTTTTACTGCAAGAAAATTGAGAAGATATTGGTTAGTGATGATTTCATATACGATTGCTTCTATTTAAAAAAAAAGAAAAATCAAATGTTATGCAGAAGTTAAGCAAGGAATAGAGTTTGCTCCAACAAAGAAAAACATCCAGAAGTACATGAATTGGCTATTGGAAGATTGCAAGGATGGGGATTACTTGGTTTTCTTCTTCTCTGGACATGGCTTAAGGCAACCTAACTTCACAGGGGATGAACTTGATGGATTCGATGAAACTATTTGTCCTGTTGATTATATGAATGAAGGCATGATCACAGACAATGAGATCTGCTCAACGATCGTTGAGCCACTCCCTGAAGGTGTCACCCTTCACGCTATTATTGATGCTTGCCATAGTGGGACAATCCTTGATCTGTCACGTGTTTACAACAGATTTGAGTAAGATTTCTGTGTTCTCTTTAAGTATTTGTAGTTAAATGTCTAACGAACTTGTATGACTTTAAGGATTGCGTTTATCCTTTATATAAAAACGACGTTGCTATGCGAATAATGTTTGTATTCCCTTGGTTATGAATAGCTCTCAAAACACCTTCTCTTGGAGAGGCTAACATGAGAAGTAATGGGTATAGCTCTTGGAACAGGAAAAGATGGGAAAAATCCCATCCAAAGGGACACACAAGTGGTGGATTGGCCATTTCGATTGCAGCTTGCAAAGATGAGGAAGTGGCTGCAGACACTTCAGTAAGACAATGAGGACTTCATGTTCCTTAATTTACATCTTAATTGAATCTTTTTCTAAAATAATACGCAGGCATTTTCTGGGAAACAAATGAATGGAGCTCTGACATACATTCTCATAGAGACGGTTAAGAATTACCCTGAAATCACATATGGCGAGTTACTTGACTGTATCCACAAGTTCTTGGAGGACATGAATCAAAAGGGGTGTCTTGCTAAAAGGATGTTAAGGAGAGCAGTTGGTGGTATGCTGCTGCAGGTCAGATTCGAATAGATAAATTGATCTTATTGTGCTATTAAATAATCAATAAAGAATTTCTGAACTACTCTTATAAAATCCTATTACTTAAAAAAATTATGTAATCTTTAATATTTTCAAAAATGACTTCTTATATTTGTTAATTTTCCTGAAAACTCTCTTATAAAATTTTTTGCGCTTTTCAACAACACAGATTCTGAATTAGTTGTTATAAAATGAATGCAGAAGCCTCAACTTTCAGCTTCCAGACCATTCGACGTTAAACAGCGTTTTGTACTGTAAATTTGAGTTGTTGCTGGAAGACCTTTTGCTTCAATTGCTTCAAAGGAGAAGCTGAAAGAATCTATGCATACTATGTGTTGTGTATACCTATTAATAACTTCCAATAGCTTAAGTGAAACAACCACTTCGAGATGCCTATTGTTAGATATATGGTGTATATATCTACTTATTTTATTTTGGCATATTTTTATAAATTGAACTTATCAAATTTTTATTATCTTGGATTCAAAAAGTTATTCGGATAATGTTCTAGATAGAATAAAGTTCTATCTTGCATAGAAATTGATTTTGTAAAGAGTTGTGGGTCTTACATGGATGAAGTAGCTGACGGGCATTTATTTTCAATTGTGAAGTAAGGGTTTCTGCAATTATACATAGGCAGCAGCTTGGGAAAAGATTTTTTTGTGACTCACGATTTATAGGTGTGTGCGCAGTGTGTGTGTTGTAGTCGTCGGTGAAGAAAAGTTAAGTAACCAAATCTGTCTTACAAGGTGGACTGCATAAGATGTTGAAGGATAGATTGGTGTGCTGTGATTGGAGTTGTATGAGTGAAAAAAACAAACCTATAACAATTTGGTGGTTGTGTGTGTGAGTGAAAAAAAACGAATGGCAATTTGGTGGTTGTGTGTGTGAGTGAAAAACAAACCCATGGCAATTTGGTGGTTATTTGCGTGAGTGAAAAATAAAACCCACGACAATTTGGTGGGTGAATAAAAATCTGAAGTGATTGGTGAGTGGGCGTGAGTCACTTGGTGGAAGTGTTGGAAGTGTTTCTTTATAACTCACCTGATGCGCGAATGTTAGTGAAAACAATGGTGTGATGCTAATTGATGGGTTATCAAAATAACTACTAATTGTGTTGACATCTGCGTATGAGGGCTGCATATATATGTGTTACGCGCTGTTCTTTATCAATCGTATGGTAGTTGATAATGCTGGATAATTATTCTTATGGACTGGCTCACGGTTGGATTGATTGGAGTTTTACGTGCGACAACTTCTAGATTTATTTCAGTTGAGCTGAACTTTTCAGGAAGTTGCTCTTCTCTTTTATCTCAAGTGTTTTATTGTTCTGTTCTTCGTTGATTGATCACTTGAGTTATTTGTTTAATTGTCTTCTATTAAAAGTTGTTTAGAAAAATCCTCTGTCGGGGTTAATACGAGTTGGTCCTCTTATTGGGTGTGAAAAACTTTCACAGGAAATGAGGTTGAGAGATAATGTCAAGGGGTGACTGGTGTCGGGTCAATAAAGCCTTAGGTAAATCTATTGTACTTCGGTGAAAGAATTAATTTGGGTGAGGGCCCCGCAGACGTAGGTAAGGAGTGCTGAACTGCGTTACCAAATTTCTAGTGTCATTTATTATTTCGCTTTTTATTGATTTTATTTTGTTTGTGCTAGAGATGATCACGGTAAAATCGAAAAGTTTGCGAAACTAATACCCCCTACGGTTTTTCAATTGGTATCAGAGAGGGTCACCATTTCAGAACTTGGTAGCAAGTTAGTGCAGATCCTAGTTTCATGAACATGGCTATAAAAAAAGGAGCATCAATTATCAGGCCACCATTGTTGGACAGTTCCAATTATCCTGCACGAAAATCACGGATGAAGGTCTTTATTCAGGCACAGGGAACAAGAACATGGAACTCAGTATTATATGGCTAGACACATCCGATGATTACTGACGATAAGGGAGAGATAGTTCTAAAAGATCCATCTGAATGGACAAGAGCCGTAGAAGAGAGGGCACTTGATGAATGACGTTTCTCAATGATATTAGCCTGTGAATCGGCTAAAGAAGTGTGGGATGCTTTGCAGACTATTCATGAAGGGTCCAAATCTGTGATAGCATCAAAATTACAGATGTTAGCTGTGAGGTTTGAAGAACTGAAGATGGATGAAAATGAAACAATTAGGGACTTTCATAAAAGATTGCAAGATATAGCAAATCAGGCGCATCAACTCGAAAAGAAATATTCCGATCAAAAACTTGTCAAAAAGATGTTGAGATCACTGTCTCCAATATTTATTTCGAAAATTTCAGTAATAAAGGAAGCCCACGACATCAATGATCTGTCATTGGAGAAGGTAATCGGAATTCTTACAAATTTTGAAATGAATCTTTTAAGGGGTAAGCAAGAAAGAAGCAGAGGATTGGCGTTACAGGTTAAAACTCAAAAGGGTGAAATGAAGGTGAAGAGAATCAAATGTCATAAGTGTCAAGGCTTCAGGCACGTTTAAGCCGAATGTGCTAATACTTTGAAGAAGAGAAAAGGAAAATCCTTTACTAGCACTTGGAGTAAGAATGAATCTAAGAGTGAATATGGTAGTGAAAAAGAAATCGCTAATAGTAATGCGTTAGTTGCTTTACATTGCAAAAGGAAGAAGAAATCGCTAATGGTGATGCGTTAGTTGCTTTACATTGCAAAAGTCTAGTTACTTGTTTAACAGTAACCGAGAAGGAAGTAACTGAAGATGAAAAATTGAGTAAATTAGGAAATTTTGGAAAAAAACATAGACGATTTAACTCAAAGCTCGATCTCAGATTATGATAGTGATGAAAGTGGTTCAAGTGATCAAAAGGAGAATATTTGTGAGACTTATGAAATAATGTTTGAAAAATGGGTAAAAACATGTAGAAAGAATGAAAGATTGAAGGAAGAGAATCTCTCTATGAAGAACACCATCCGATAGTTAGAAAATAAATTGATGGTAGCTTTAGATGAGCTCAGTGAAGTCAGACTGAAATTATCAAGTACTAAAAAGGGTTTGAGAATGCTGAATGGAGGCACAGAAAAGTTAGAAAAGATGATCGAAATCGGTAAGGTTAAAGGGGACCTTTAAGGCATTAGTTACAAAGGTGATTATTCTAAGGTGAATGAGGAGAAAAGTGATATGTCCAGATCTGTCCGCGAAGAAGAAACATCGAGAAAGAATCAAAGATTTGCACCCACGTGTCATTTTTGCAGAGTTATTAGGCATATAAGGCCAAGATGTTACCAGTTACTGCAGATGTTGTTTTAAAGAAGCCAAAGCCGAAGAATTCTATATCCCTCATATAAATTTTAAAAGTAGATTCCACATGGGTTAGAAAAGGTCAAAGACAAGCACAAAGATGTAGTGAAGGAAAAACAAGAAAGTGTCCAGATTCACAGTTAATTACTGTTTATGAAGCAACTGTTCAAACTGAGGATAATTCAGTTACTTCAGATGAAGAAATCAACTAGACAATTGATTACCGAGATAATGTGATGAGAAATAATCGCAGCTCTCTCAACAATATGGGTCTCTCTCTCGAGTATCTATCTCTCTTTAAAGCATATCTCTCGATATTTTGAATGGTGGTAAATTGTCATTTGGCGTGCTTATGATTCTTCCGCTGCACCTACTGTTGATCTTTATGTTTCTTTATTCGTTGAGATTGATTGTGTTGAAGGCATTCTTCGTTTTGACACTGTTGTTCCAAAAAGGAGTTATCAGATTGTTTATGGTGACTGTTCCATTCAGGGGGATATTTTAAGGTATATGTGTGACTATTTGTCTTACTTTTTGGCATCTTTTGTCCCAAGGTAGAGAAATTTGGATGATTGGATTATTGTTTCTATGGATGCTCTTTGGAACTTGATATTGGATTAAGGGGGAGTTCTTAGATTGTGGATTCAATTTATACATGTCCAATTATGTGATTTAGGGGGAGCTTAGTATTTGTGACAAATATGCCAAAAAGGGGGAGATTGTTAGATATATAGTGTATATATCTACTTATTTTATTTTGGAATATTTTTAGAAATTAGACTTACCAAAATTTTATTATCTTAGATTCAAAAAGTTATTTGGATAATGTTCTAGATAGAATAAAATTCTATCTTGCATAGAAGTTGATTTTGTGAAGAGTTGTGGGTCTTACATGTTGATTTTGTGAAGAGTTGTGCATCTTACATGGATGAAGCAGCTGAAGGGCATTATTGTATTTTCAATTATAAATTAAAGGTTTCTGCAATTATACGTAGGTAGCAGCTTAGGAAAAGATTTTTTTGTGACTCACATTTTATAAGTGTGTGACCAATATGTGTGTTATAGTCGTGGGTGAAGAAAAGTTAAGTAACTAAAATTTTAAATATAGTGCCCTAGAAAGCAGGTGTATTTACATGTAACTTAATCTTCTTCAAGTTACAATATTATAATGAAAATATTTGTTATTAATAAAACAAAAGAGTTTGGTTTTATTTGTATAAGCATAATATAACTAGTCATAAGGTACTAAGGTTCTTTTGTAAGTAATATACATATACATGGAGATTTATAGGAAACTTGAATATTATTATAATCTAAATTAATTAATTCATAGTCGAATAATCAAGTTGGTCGCTTGATTGTGGTTTAGACTGTAGTGTTATGATTTACCTCCGTGTAAGTAAAGGAGTTTCCTTTAAGGGAATGATGAGTTTCAAATCATAATAGTAGTTAACTGGCAGTAATGGCACTATTAAATGAATATAGAATCATGTATATTTTTAAATTATAAAGTAGGCCATTACTTTAATCTTAAAACATTAATTTTAGCATTCGTTTATTACGAACCACATTCTTGATTAGTGATGAACTCATATGTGTTTCGTTATAATTCTTGACATGATCGGAATGGATTTTTATGCAGTATCAATCCAGTATCTATATGTTGGAATTATTAATTGAAATATACATCCGGAAACTTTCACTCAAATAAAGAGTTTATAGTGATATCATCACTTCTAGATGTTTTAAGGAGATTGGTGATTAAACTGGCACCAGTAGTTTGATGGACTAGCTACCCATCAAGTCTTAATATCAAGATTAGATCTTGTGTGTTAATCACCATGTAGAGTGAAATGGGAGATCTAGAAGAAAAAACTAACATAAGGGCAAAACAGTAATTTTACCCTTTATTGTACGGATGGCTATAATATGGTTCATGTTAGAGTTTGCAATTGGACATCGAATTAATAAATTTGAAACACATTTTCTCATAATTTTAAGTAATACAAGAGTTCAGCCAATTGCCTTTAGTGGAATGACATTTGGTTAATAAGTCGGAATTAATTTTATTGAGATTAAATTAATTTCAGGCTTATTCGAGCTTGAGTTATTTAAGTCTAATTAGATTCTCCACTTGGCTTCTAGGAAGGTTATTAAGGAAAGTAAGAAAAATAAATGGAGGTTACCAGAAAGAACAATGAGACAGAAAGGAGAGAAATAGACGAATTGGATTTCGGCCAATAAGGCCGGAATAATTTAATTAAGAGTTAATTAAATTGGTTCTTAAGCCTATAAATAAATGTTGGGCTTACACTAATTAATTGTTAATTAAAAGCCCAAAGTAACATTTAATATTGGGCTAGATTTTGGTTTGATTAATTAGATTAATCAAATTAAAACAAAATCTAAAAAGGAAATAAGCAAAACCGAATTCTACAAAGATGTAGAATTCGATCACGCTTATTTTGAAATGGGTTTAATGGCTATTTTTCAAACATAAAACTCGTCTTTAAAGAATCCTAAATGAGCTACAATAGTCAACTTTGACGTAATTGGCAAAACCATTTAGCTTTGATTCTAAATAAAAGTGTGCATGATTTTGGCACTCCACTCTCTCCCAAAACCGTCGGCCATAACAAAGAAAATTCTCTCCTTTTGCTCTCAATCAGCTGAATATAGCATAGTAAAAAAAATCTCCATTTTTCCTCTCCTTTTTCACTAAAGGATCTTGTTAACCAACCTGTCTAAGGAAAACAGGTGGTAGATCGGATTAGTTGAGGACACAATAGCGAGGAGTCGAAGCTGTAGCGAGAAGTCGATAATATTTCAATCTTGTTCTTATTATATTTATTTTCTTTATGTCGTATCATATTTGGATTAAAATCATGTTATTTTGGTATTTACCCTTACCCTGTGTTTTGATTTCGGAAAAAGTTTTTTAAATCTACCGTTTTGCTAAACCAAACTTAAACCTATTTTCGATACAACTGTTGCTACAAAATTCTCTTGTCAATGCATTCTCTACTCATGACTATATATCCCAGAAGCAACAAAAAATGAGCAAATGTTTCTCTGTTTATTTTATTCTTTCTCTCATTTTGATTGAAAACTTAAAACAAAAAATAAACCAACAAAGAACACATATTCATATAAAAAGAAATGCGAAAATGTAAAGAAAAGAAATTTACTTCCTTCGGGTTGCCTCCTAAGAAGCGCGTTTGTTTAGGGTTACTGGTGCGACTCCTTGTTTCCTCCTCACTTGACAAAATTGTGATCTTCAGGTGTCACATGCAACTCCTCCACGTTCTTCCGGATACGGCCTTGGTTGATAATCGTTCCCCTCCAGCGTCTTCCCTAACTTCAGATTCTTTATCTCTACTGAGTCCTCACTCTTTTGAAATAATTCGAAATACTCTTCACCTTTTTCTTTTTCGTTTAATTCTTCCAACCTACTAGGTAAAGGTGAAGGTTTAGTCTCGAATATAATTAAAGACTCAGTACTTACCTCTGAGCTAAATGATATAGCTTTTGCTATTTCGAGCTCCTCCTATACTCCTACACAAGCAATTCATTGAGGGTTGACCTCAAAATTCTCAAGCTCCTCATCACTTTGTAAAGTTTCCGCACAAACATCCATGGGGTACACCTAGGCTTGATAAGACTGCTCCTCTTTGCTTTGTGCTAAATGATTGATATCTCCCCATCGAGGCAATGCATCTTGCTGGAATTACAGAGCATCTTGTCGGATTTGCTGTATAGCTTGCTGAAACAACTGTTGCATATTCTATTTGAACTACTGCATATCCTATTGAATTTGAAGATTGTTAGTAGCCATAATATTAAGCTTTTCTTTTGGAGATGTACTTGAGTCATGATCGCTGTTTGAATCTTGGACACTAGACCATATAGAGTTTGGAAATTGCCCTTTATCTTATTGGAATTATAGAGAATTTTACTACAATTGCAAAGTATTAACGTTCACAATATTAATCAACTCTTCCAAAGATAGACCAGAGTCGTGATAGGAAGCTTCTGGTCTGTATGAGAATTGTCGTATGTCTCGCAAACTATCATAGAAGTAATCCTAATGGTTATCCCATCCATAACCAAAGTTAGGTTGATCAGTCTAATCTTAGTTATAAGATTGAGAATAAGAGTTAAAGAAAAAATTACTTCCATCCATGATTTTTTTAATTTTTATAAAACAAAAACACGAAACAAAATAAAGAAAGGATCATGAAATAACTGAAAAGAAACCAATTATAAACAAATATATACAAAACACCAATTAAATCACAAAGAAAAACTAAAACACCACACTCCCAGGCAACATTGCCAAAATTGACCGGTGCATCTTAACGCTAGTCAAAATAAAATAAATATACTACTACTATAGTAGTAGTGAGTCTAGGTTGATCCTACAGAGAGTATTCAGATAGCTTATGAGATGAAATTAATTGGTGTTTAGGTTTAATAGGAGGTTTTGGATTTAATAAGAAAATAAAATAAAATAAACCTAATGAGAACAAATTAAAGAAAACATGTGAAAAATGATAAAATTGAGAAATTCAGTAGGGATCTAGTTCTTTGGTTCAATCTCAGCCTACACCCTAATTAAGCATATTTCAACGATTTTTTATTCTCAAACCTCTCCTAGCAACTATTAATCGTGGGTTAATAATTAACCTAAGTTTTCCCTTAGGTTTTGTTTAATAAAGATACGATTGTTAATTAAACCTAAACACCGAATAACCGAGGATACGATCTATAGATTTAATTAGGCAGTAGTATTATGAATTAGGAAAACTGATTAATCAAGGCAACAACTACATACGATGTGTCATTTCACTTAGATCATGTTATCACTAATGATTACAAATCGTTAGTCACTACATATGAATTCTAACATAATAATTACGAATTATATCGAAATTCTAGCAATGACTATGCAATTAAACGATTCAATGAATGCATTAAAATCATCCTTTCATAATATCCTATAGGTTCATACACAAATAATCGAAAAATAATGAAAATCTGATTATACATACACAAAACCCAAATCAATTAACATAGAATAACACAATGAATTTCTAATGACAGAAAGAAACAACAAAAATTGAAAAATACACTTAACCTGGGTCGTCAGCGTCGATGTCACCTCCGAACTGGCATCACGACGTTTAGCCTTCCATGAGTCTCCTAAGAAAAAGCTCCAACCCCACGTTGTAACCCTACCGAATAATCTTTTTGTTTCTTTTTCACTGCGCAACTTTATTCTCTCTTTCAGTATTTATTGAAGTGACAAATATAGATGGTGGTTTTTAGTCCAACTTCACTTTTCACTCACTTCTCTTCTCTCACACCTAGCCACAATGCTTCTTCATTTCTCTCAACCACCAAGCTGAAGCCCCCTCTCTTCACGCCTCCAACTTTACTATTTTGTGATGGGACAATTTAACATCCCAGTTTTTGGTCCAAGATCTTATTCATGCCCTTTATCTCTATTTTCTATTCTTTCTGCTGCAACTTATGAAATGTTTGCGTTTCTACAGATGTCTGCATGAAATGCGGATGGGTTTGCATTTCCATAAGATGTTTGTGTAAATGTAGACTGCATTTTTCTCTCCGCCTTCTGTCGTTTTGGTGCTGGGCTTCTTTTCATGCATTGTCATTTTAGACAACCTCTTTGATGCTTCTCTAATTTTTCACTTTGTTGGTTGCATTATGGACAACCTTCCTACCTCCTAGTAGCTTCAAAACTTCATACTTTAATCATGTATTTGTATTCCATCATTAAATCTAAATGTAAAATCAATAGGAACACAAACTGAACAATTAAACATAAAAAATAGGAATGCATTGAAATAATAAAACATATAAAAATATAGCAAAATCCATTCATATCAAAGGGCCTCTTCAATAGTGTTCGGTTCTAATGAGGGCAACAAAGTGTTCTTGAAGCAAGATCTAACTCTTAGACTTTAATAAGGGTCTTCTATAATGTATTGATGTGTATCTTGACCTCTCCATTCTCTTGGTGTACTTTATTATATAGTCTCTTGCTGAGGGGAAAGAGCCTGCTTTATCCTAGCTTTAGAAGGACCTTATTGATCTTGTGATTTTGAGGGTACTGTAGATGTATTCGATGTATTTTTAGGAACCAAAGGATACTCTTCATCATCTAAATCAACTGTTGTTGTCGAGGGTAGTGATTCATCAAACACTACATACATTGATTCTCCTATGTTCTCTGTTCTTTTTTTTCAAACTCTAAATCCTTGGCGAGCGGTACTGTAGCCTAAAAGGATAGCTTCAATTAATCTCGCATCAAACTTTCTAAGGTTGTCTTTCCCATTTTTCAGGATGAAGCACTTGCAACTAAATGCTCAAAAATAAGTTACATTAAGTTTTCTTCCTTTCCACAGCTCATAAGGGGTTTTTCATAATAAGTCTTATAAATAAGTCTTATAAGGCACCTGTTGAGTATATAGCAAGTAGTGGATACCACTTATTCCCAATAACTATGGGGTAGGTGATAGTTGTGATTTGCATGATGTTTTAGGGTTCAATTTGTTAAGTATTTAGTGTTAATTTAAGTGTTTAGTGTGTATTTAGGTTTCAATTATGTTAATTTATGTGTCTAATTGTTTTTATGGGTTAGTATAAGTCTTTAAGCTTAATGTTATATTTTTTAGGTACCTTGATGTGTTTGTTAGTGTTTGAGGATAAACAACGAAGAACAGAGAAGTTTCTAAGAGTTTCAGGTCAAAAATATGGCCCACGATCGTGGCATAATAGGCCACAATCGTGATAGAACGAGACAAGTTGATAGGACACAGGTCACGATCGTGCACTTTAGGCCATGAACATGACAGAAAAGGTTAGGCGTTGGCCATGATTGTGACAAACAGGGCCACGATTGTGGCTTACGTCGAGCTGATATAGAAACTCAAATTTTGCAAGAATTTTTGGACCATTTTGACCCCAAATTTACCTTAGGGCTTCCAAGATATAAATAGAACATTACAAGATAAAAGAAGAGCCTTGGCAAAGTTTTCACATATACCAAGATTCAGAAACCTTAGGGAGCTATTAAGTGATTTGAGGAAGGAGACGAAGGAAGAGAGATATAGAGGCGAAGCTTAATGCGAAATAGTTCCCAGAACAGGTGCTTTCTTGTCGTCACTACCTCCATTGATCCATTCCAATCATATTTTCCAATTTATTTTAGTTTTATTGATGTATGAAATTGAGATAATTGTCGAGATTATGTTTTGTTGAATGTCAATTTTTGTCTAAACTCACCTTCGGGATTTTGATTCTTGAGATTAATAAAATCTAATTTATTGCGCTTTTATTCGAGTTATTTGTGATTAAATATCTATTCTTAGTAAGTCAGTGATAAACTAAGAGCATGAGCTGAATGAATATCATTAAATTGGGCTAATGAAAATTATGTAATTTCATAGATAAGAATTGAATCAAACCGGTGAAATCGTGTAACGAGAGATCGAACATAGGTTTCTGGTAGGTTATTAGACAATTTTAGAACTAATTTAAGTTTTAGGTCAATTGTGAGTCGAGAGATCACAATTCCATAATTTAAATTAAGGATTAGATTATAATTCGAGAGTGAGTAATCCGCCCTGGGACCGTCCAGACCCAATAATTTAGTGATTGCATAATTGATTACATTTTCATTAATTTGGGATTAAAACCCCCTTTCTCTCAATTGGTAGTTCCTAGGTTAATTCTGGATTGGGTTGTGTGATTTGTTGTTTTGTTTATTATTTCTGAAATTTAATTCTCATAATTGATTATTGAAGTAAAGCAGTATCCTTTTTTGATTTGATTTTTTTTGTAAAACTTCTCAAAAATTTCAAAATTGTAAAATTCACCACTCATCAAGATTGTGGTTCATAATAAATGAATGCTAAGGTGTATGTTTTAAGGTTAAAGTAATTACCTACGTTATTCTTTAAAACATACATGATTCCATATTCATTTAATAGTTCCATTATCGATAATCAACTACTATTATGATTTGAAACTCATTATTCCCTTGAAGTAAACTCCTTCACTTACATGGAGGTAAATCACAACACTACAGTCTAAACCATAATTAAGCAACCAACATGATTATTCAACTGTGAATCAATTAATTTAGATTTTAGTAATATACATATTTCCCATACATCTCCATGTATATGTTTATTGCTTACAAAAGAACCTTTGGTACCTTATGACTAGTTATATTATGCTCAGACAATTAAAACCAAACTCTTTTGTTTTGTTAATAATAAATATTTTCATTACAATATTGTAACTGGAAGAAAATTAAGTTATATATAAATACACTTGCTTTCCAGGGCACTATATTTACATAACCCTAACAATCTCCCACTTGCACTAAAGCAAGTTTTACATATCGCTCTTTCCCATTCCTTCTAGGTAAACCTCTAATCTCTTCTGTAACAGTGTCTTCGTGAATGGATCAGCAAGGTTTTAATATATGGGAATCTTGACCACATCCACCTCACCACGTTGTATTATCTCCCTTATGACATGATACTTTCTCTCAATCTGTTTGGTGACTTTGTGGTTCCAAGGTTCTTTAAAATTAGCCACTGCCCCACTATTATCACAATAAAGTGTAATGGCCTTTTCTACCTTAGGAACTGCTTATAAATCCTTTAAGAACTTGGCAGAGCCATACTATTTCCTTTATTGCTTCACAAGTGGTAACATACTCAGCCCCCATAGTCAAATCAACAACATAAGATTTCTTGACATTCCTCCAGACTATGGCTCCACCTCCCAAAGTAAATATGGAACCAGAAGTTGATTTCCTTAAATCAACATTTGCATGGAAATCGGAATCTGTATATCCTATCAGAATAAGGTCACTTCTAGAGTAAATAAGCATTAAATTCTTCATCTTACGAAGATACTTTAATATGCACTTGACTGCAGTCCAATGCTCCATTCCAATATTGGATTAGAATTTGCTTTCCAGTCCCACTGCGTAACAAATATCTGGTCTAGTGAAAAGCATAACATACATTAAACTTCCAATTGTTGAAGCATATGGAATGTTGCGTATGCATTTGACCTCCTCTTGGGTCTTAGGTGGTTACTCCTTTGAAAGTTTGATTCCATGTGTACTAGGTGTGAAACCCATTTTGGAATCTTGTATGGCAAACTTATCGAGCATGTTCTCAATGTAGTTCAGTTAAGATAAGGCTATGTGCTTGTTCTTACGATCCCTTATAAGCTTGATCCCTAGAACATAGCTAGCCTTTCCCAAATCTTTCATTGAGAACTGTTTGTTCAGCCACCCTTGACTGTAGATAACATTCCTACGTCATTCCCAATGAGCAAAATGTCAGCGACATATAGAATTAGGAAAGTAACCTTGCCTTTTTGTATCCTTTTATAGACACAAGGCTCATCTAGGTTTTGTATGAACCCATAGGTTTTGATAGCCTTATCAAACCAAATGTTCCAAGACCTAGATGTTTGCTTAAGTCCATAAATGGTCCTTTGCAATTTGCATACCTTATTTTTATTACCTGGCTCAATAAATCCTTCTGGTTAGGCCATATAAATGGTCTCCTCAAGATCCCCATTAAGAAATTCAGTTTTGACATCTATTTTCCATCTTTCATAATTGAAATAGGCTGCTATGAACAAAAACATTCTGATGGACTTAAGCATGGCAAATGGAGAAAAAGTGTCCTTATAGTCTATACCCTCTTTTTGAGTATAGCCCTTAGCTACCAATCTAGCTATAAGGGTCTCTACCTTTCCATTTGATCCTTTCTTCCTTTTAAAGATCCATTTACATCCTATGGCTTTTACACCTGGTGGTAGATCTACAAGGATCCAGACTTCGTTTGCGTACATGGAATCTATTTCTGATTCCATTGCCTTGAGTCACTTTTCCATATCAAAGCCATTAATAGCCTGTGTATAAGTGATGGGATCCGTTACTTCTAATTCTGAAATGGCAATTATACCTTCTCCTAGACCTAGATACCTGTCTGGTTATCTCACAACCCTCCCACTACGTCTAGGCACTACTTGACGTTCAGGCAACTCTTCTGATTTAACTTTTGAATCAATTATTGGTTTGGATAAAATAACTAACTCCTTAAGTATTGTTTCACTTCTTTCTTTGTGATTTCTCACAAATTATTCCTCTAAGAAGGTTGCATTTGTCGACACAAATACCTTCCTGTCCTGAGGACTGTAATCCTTGTGTACCCTTAGGATATCCTACAAATAAGCATACTTCTGGCCTTGGTTCCATCTTTGTGGATTCATGCCTTAGAACATAGGCTGGGTAGCCCCAAGTCCCCAAGTGCTGCAATGAAGGCAATCATCCAGTCCATAACTCCCTAAATGTTTTAGCACCGATTTAGATGGAGCAAACTTAAGAAGATAAGTTATCGTTTGTATGGCATATCCCCAGAACGATTCTGGAAGGCTAACGTAAGAATTCATTGATCTTACCATTTCCAACAGAGTCTTATTCCTCCTCTCAGCTACACCATTCTATTGAGGTGTTCTGGGAGATAACAAGTTGGAAACAATTCCATTGTCAAATAGGAATTGTTGGAAATCTCCAAGTAAGTACTCACCACCTCGATCCGATCGAAGTCGTTTTAATGACTTGCCAAGCTGCTTCTCAGCTTCAGCTTTGAATTCTTTGAACCTTTCAAAGGATTCGCTCTTTTTGTGCATCAAATACAGATAGCCATGTCTAGAGTAATAATCTCACAGGCCCACACACATCAGTGTGTACTAGGTCCAAAGTGGATTAAGATCTGTTTCCTTTGGAAGGAAATGAGGCCTTGGTCATCTTTCCTTCAATACAAGACTCACAAGTGGGTAATGGACCATTGTCCAAGCCCGTAAGGATTCCATCCTTCACTAACCTGTCAAGTCTTTTTTGATTGACATGAATCATCTTTAGGTGCCACAGATATTTTGAATTAATGCTAGTCATTGGATCTTTTTGGTTTTATTAATTCTGGGGTGTTTAGTAAGCCTGTCATAGGTTCTATAAAAAATAATCCCTGTTTAATTACCGTATTATAAATAAAATCCTTATTCTCATATATTGAAACAACTTTTTCAAAATATAAGGAATAACCAGATTTTATTCAACAAAAAACAAAAACATTTTCCTTGCAACCTTTAGGATGTAATATACATCCTCTAAATATAACCTATGACCACTAGGAAAGTCTAAGATAACTACTCCCACTACTTCTACCAAAACGTAGGATCCATATCTTGATGTGAAACTGGCCTTTAGGCAGTCTTTTCCTTTGCTGGAACCCTTGTATGGAATTGCAAACATGGTCAGTGGATCCTAAGTCTAATATCTAAGAATCAAATGAATTTGCCACATTTCTAGGTCTTAACAAACTTAGAAAACCCATACCTTGTTTGCTCTTGAGGGTCTCAAGATAGACCATGCAGTTTCTCTTCCAGTGGCCCTTCTCACCATAGTGGAAACAACTTTCCCTTAGTTTCCTCTTTGTCCTTCTTTTTCATAGGTTAGGCCTTGACCCCTATTTGAGCCTTCCCTTTCTTTGCACCCTTCTCCTTTTACTTGCCCTTACCCTTAGGCTTAGAAGAACATGCCACATAAGTCTCTGGCCCATTGGCCCTAATATTTAATATCCCCTTCGTGTTCTGGAGGGTATTCATCAACTCACTCAAGGTGTAATCCTTGGTGTTGAGCTCATAGTCCAACTTGAACTGCTAAAAAGAAGAGTTTAAGTTGTTTATGATCATGATCATCTGCATTTTCGCATCCATTTTTGCCCCAAGCAACTCGGCCTCAGTAACCGCGGAGATTACCTTAAGCATGTAATCCCGCACTAGTTCACCAGGATTTTGTCTGAGATTGTGAATGGTTTGTGTTGCTTTCAACCTTGTAGACCTGGTCCTTACGCCAAACATCTCATATAGGTGATGGATAATTGCACCGGCATTTGGCATGCCTGTAAGTTGCTTCTGTATCATTGCGCTGACAGAAGCCAGAATATAGCACTTGGCAGTCTTATCGGCATTTTGCCATCACTCATGTTACGGAGTTGCTTAGTGTCCGTTAATACCCATGAAATTCGTTCATGTTGGAGAATGATGTCGAGGTTACATCTCCATTCATTAAAATTTTCTCTATTTTCCAATTTTTTATTAGTTAAAAGCATTGTGAGCAGATTCATATTATGGTAATTATGTCTGAAAATATAAATTATTAAAGAATGAGCATACTAGTCAAAAATTGGAACTTTGTATAAAATCATGATGCATGTATACATGATGACAGATTTAACAAAACTTAAGAAATTAAAACTTTATACGACGGTTATTTTTTTTAATCTATAATGGACTAAGTGACAATGGGCCATCTTATACATTAAAAGAAAAACTGGGACCCTCCCACTCAAAAAGTTACCAACCAAGCATCTTCATGCCTAACTCTTTGAGAAGTGCCATAATTTGTCCATGCATTTATCAACAGAGCTATGGTGGGCAGGTTATTGATAAACCATGTTAAGTGTGCAACCATTTGATTCATCCACTAAAGGTACTTGCAAACCATGCCTCGGTGGGAGGTCACATTTGCTATCAATGAGTAGACTTATTCTTTAGGAGACCCAAACCATACAATATCTAGAATTCACATTCTCCGGTGGGGAGTAACACTTTACCACATGCAAATGACCATCTTATGGAGACCGTGGACTCTCACATGAGCATCCTCTCCTACTCAATCTTTTTTAGTCTTTAATTTTGAATAATTACCATCTTGTCTAGATGTAATTTATTAACCATCCTATATTGTTTCAATATATATCCTATACATAATGAATGCATGGCAAAGCCTAGGGTTGGCAATTTTTCTTACATGCACATAATCTCGCATATTATTTGTATCCATTCATCCATTCATCTCATGAATTAAATAGCTACTTTTGGTTGTCCATCCTAGAAAAACTAAAAGAAAATTACAAGGCCTTTAAGCCTAAAAATTCTTCTTGGACTTGGAACTTCTGCTCCGAACTCTTTGCTCGCCCGACCTGGCCCGTTCGGTAAAAACAAGTTAATGACATTTTAAAAAAATTGATTTATAAATAGTAAAACAAAAATTCTAGCACTTGAAAAAATCAAGTATTAACAAAACTTAATCAAATTAAAAACTACCATTAACATAAAATAAAAACTGAAAACATTTACCTTGTTTTCTTCAATCCATGTCAGCTCCATCTTCAAAATTACAGAATTTTTACATTACAAAAATAATGAAAATAGAAAATTTAACATAAGGAGGAAATATGGCAATGATAGGCCACTCTCCTTGTTACAAACCAACCGAAGAAAACTTACATGGTAAATCGATATTCTATGGACAATAAAAAAAGCAAACCAAAACATACATAACATATAATTTTATCACATAAAAAAATTGCAGCACACATAATTTAATATAATTGCCAACCCATGCCACATATAGGAACCAAATCATGCACAATAAAACCTGTCTCTGATACGAATTGTTGGATCGAAACCAAAAACATGCTTGGTTTGGCTAAACGGTAGTTTTAAAAAACTTTTTCTGAAATCATAATATAGTCGAAGCGAAAACATCAAATCAACATGCTTTAATACATACATGATATAATATAAGGAAAGTAAATCAAATAAGAACAAGATCGGAATTTTTATCGACTCTTTACTACAGCTTTGACTCCTCACTGTTGTGTCCTCAACCAATCCGATCTACCACTTGTTCTCCTTAGATTGGTTAGTTATCAAGATCCTTTGGAGGAATGGAGAAGAAAAATGAATAGCAAACTTTTTTGCTATATTTTGCTAGTTTAAAAGAACAACAAAATGAAACATTCTTATTTTCTATGGCCGAAGGTTTTTAGTGAGTGTCGATAGCCAAAACCAAACACACACATTCATTTAGAAGAATGATATATGAGCTATATCACTTTGCTATGGCTATTCGGTTTTTGAGAAAATGAAGAGACAAAATGCAAAGACCAATGGTGAGCCAAAAGTTACGTTAATGGTGAGGTAACAAACCACACCCTCTCATTCACTTTTGAATAAATGAAAGTGTTGTCCATTTATGCTTTTAAAACAAGCATAAAAACCATTTAAAAATGAGCATCATTGAATTCATTGGAAGGAGAGAGTGAGTGTTTAAAAGCCATCCATGTTAATATGCATGGCTGCATATACGTTCATTTTGCATTAAAACTAAATGAACATGTGTCCAACACTTGGACATTTGAGAGAGAGTGTACCCAAGACAAAAACACGCACACCCATTTAGCATTTGAACAAAGCTAATTGAATAATCAGACCTTCCAAAGCCAACACTTAGATATTATCTTCATTTAAGGTTTTCATGTTTAAGGTGCTTTAAACCTAGCCACCAACACCATTGAATGAGAAGCAGAACTGAATTCTACATCATTGTAGAATTCGATTTTACTTATCTTTTTTAATTTTTTTAATTCAATTAATCCAATTAATTAAATCAAAAACCAACCCAATATTAAATTTTCCTTTGGGCTTATAATTAACGATTAATTAGTGTAAGCCCAAATTTTAATTATAGGCTTAAGACCCAATTTATTTAACTCTTCATTAAATTGTTCCGGTCTTATTAACTTGAATCCATTCGTCTAATTCTCTCCAAACTGTCTCATTTTTTTTTCGATAACCTTCGTTTATTTTTCCTGCTTTCCTTGATAACCTTCCTAGAAGCCAAGTGGGGAATCTAATTGGACTTAAATAATTCAAGCTCCAATAAGCCCTGAATTAATTTAATCTCATTAGAATTATTAAATTAAAAGAAACTGTGTTTCAAAATTATTAATCCAATGTCCAATCGCAAACTCTCTTATGAACCATATTATAGTCATCCACACAATAAAGGGTAAAAGTACCGTTATGCCCTTATATTGGTTTTTCCTTCTAGATCTCCCATTTTACTCTATATGGTGATTAACACACGTGGTCTAATCTTGGTGTTAAGACTTGATGGGTAGCTAGTCCATCAAACTACTGGCACTAGTTTAATCACCAATCTCTATGAAACATCTAAAACTGATAATATCACTATAAACTCTTTATTTGAGTGAATGTTCCCTAATGCATGTTTCAATTAATAATTCCAATATGCGGACACTGGATTGACACCCTGTGAAAATCCATTCCGATCATATCAAGAATTATAACGAAACATACATGAGCTCGCCACTCATCAAGATTGTTGTTCGTAATAAACGAATGCTAAGGTGTATGTTTTAAGATTAAAGTAACGGCCTACTTTATTCTTTAAAACATACACGATTCTAGATTCATTTAATAGTGCCATTACCGATAGTCAACTACTATCATGATTTGAAACTTATCATTCCTTTGAAGTAAACTCCTTTACTTACATGGAGGTAAATCGCAACACTACAGTCTAAACCATAATTAGGTGACTAACATGATTATTCGACTATAAATCAATTAATTTAGATTCTTATATTATAGATGTTTCGCATAAATCTCCATGTATATGTATATTACTTACAAAAGAACCTTTGGTACCTTATGACTAGTTATATTATGCTCAGACAAAACCAAACTTTTTTGTTTTATTAATAATAAATATTTTCATTACAATATTGTAACTAGAAGAAAATTAAGTTATATGTAAATACACTTGCTTTCTAGGGCACTATATTTACATAACCCTAATAGATTGTGGCATGCGCGTAGACAAACGTGGAGTCACTTTTAGATTCGAGTTTTCGAGGGACATTTTAGACATTTTGGCAAAAAGACACTAGGGTTTCCTTAATTGGAAAAGACTATAAAAGGATAATGATGGAACCCTAGAGGGAGACTACACTCTGCCTACATGTGGAAACCCAAGAGAGAGAGAGGAAAAGGAGAGAGAGAAAAGAAGAAGAGGAAGAAGAAGAGGGTTCCAAAGCTGAAGCTTCCCATAATAGGTGATCTCTTGACGCCGCTACTCTCCTGAATCATCCAACCTGAGTTTCATTTCCTCCTTATTTATTTTTTTATTAATTTAAATGTGTAAGATTTTGATAGGTCGTATGGTTATAGATTTTGAGTTGTGGACAATGTTTTAACTTTACCTTCGGGATTTTGATTATGTTTAATATTAATCTAGTTGTTTTGTGCTTACTTGAGTTGGGTGTCGTGATTGATTGATGTATTTGTATATTTCGGTAACAAACTGAGAGGGTGAACCAGATAAAAATGATTAGATTAGATTAGATTAACAGGAGTTAGGTGATCTAATTAACCACTTAATCATTCTAGTCGGTAATTTCATAGAGAGATCCTATGCAAGACTCGATTTTTTATTAGAGAGCTTTAGAACTAATTAGAATTGTGGGTAATTTGTGAATCGAGAGCTTGCAAGTTTCATAATTCGATTAGGTTTTACAATTTAGGGAATTATTATAACTCAAGAGAGAGTAATCAACCATACGATTGTACAGAACTGACATCCCATAACCACATAAAAGGCTAGATTAACATTAATTATAGCTAAAATCCCCTCTCCCATAACTTCATTAATTCTCTTTACAGATTTCCATTATTTCATTATTTGTTCGTTGTTACTTTTGTTTGCTTTAGTTTACTTTTTAGTTTAATCATTGAAATTAAGTCTTAAACAAATCAAAACCTGAATTAAGTTGTGCCTAATTACAATCTCTGTGGGACGATATCTACCTTTTACTACAAGTAACGACCTATAAACTTTTAGTTTTTAGCGTAAAAATAGTAATTGGTTTTGCGATCAACAATAACATAGGTTATTAATTCTAAGATTATTTGATAATATTCTTAAGTGAATTATTAGCGTACTATAGGAATTTCCACTGTCCAATGTTCAATAAAAAAATTGCATAATAAAAGGTTAGTTATTTAAGGGTTTTTGGGGGGGTTCATAACCTAGACACTAATTTCTAATGTTGTTCTTTTCTAAGTGATTTCTTGTTTCTCTGTTCAATCTCACTGCCTAATTTTTTATTTTTTAGGTTTTATTTTATTTAATTAAAAATCAAATTCAAATTTTAAGACTAGATAATAGGTTAATGGTAATTACTAGTATTCATCATCTTTATAGGATGGACCCATACTTGTCAATACTAGTCATAGCTATGTTGTGTACTTGTAGTTATTTCGTAATTGACACACTTAGAACAAGTCAATCAAGTTTTTGGTGTTGTTTCCAGGGACTTTGATATTGGGAACACCCGAATGCTATTACTCTAGTTATTATTTATTGTATTTTATTTTTATTGTATTTTATTATATCTCTGGCTTGTTCGTTTAATTATCTTTTGAACTTCTTTACTTGATCTTGAGTTTGTAGTTTATTCTAGGATTTAAGATTCATTTTTATAGCCACAACTCCTAATGGAAGGATAGACAATACTTTTATGGAAGCCAGGATATGTCTTCACAATCTGTAACATCACAAAATTGGAGAGAGAGGATTACTCATATGGTTTCGGAGGCTCAATCAATGTCTATACTATGTTGTGACATTTGTGGGAGTACTTACTACATTCATAAATGTCAAGAGCGACTGAACAAGTACAATCAACCTTAAAGTGCACTATACGAGAATAACTACAATTCAGAATGGAGCAACTGTTACGCCTATGATATGTGCTTAATTAATTGTACATTTATTTCATATCACTTAGTGATTAATGTTATGAAATGTTTAAGACATTCATTTTATTTTATATTTGGCTTTAGGTACAATTCAAAAGCAAAAGAGATAAAGTGAGTTGAAAGCATTCTCTTTGAGACATCTTCTTGAGATTCACACGCAATTGTCTTCATGGAACAAGAAGGAGAAGGATTAGAGCAAGAGGGAACAAAAAAATGCCAATGAAGATGAAAAGTATATGTTGTAAACATCAAGTCATGGCCATGACTAATAGCTCAAGATTATGACAAATAAGTTATGGTCACGACCAACATATTGAAGCCAATGACAATTATGTCATAACCGTGACCAGTATGTCACACCTATGCAATGAAGGCTTACGGCTGTGAGCCTTAATAAGGTCATCCACGATTGTGAATCATAGACTCACTACTGTGTCTTTTGCCACCTGGTGCCCAAAAACCTAGTTTTCAGTACAAATAAAATGCTTTAATGGCATAATGGTGGAGAATCGCTTATGAATTGTTTCAAGACACAAATAAGGGGTAGAGTATGACTCCTTTAGGCATCCCTCTATTATGTTTATTGTTCTTTCTCTCTTAGGTATTGATTATGTTATCCTATGTTTATTGTTTGGGTGTTGTGTAAGAACCATTAAATGATCTATTTGATTGTTTTTATGTATAAAAACATTTAATAATTGTGTTTTCGATTCATTAGTAGTAACTAATGGTTTTGAATCATCAGGGATAATGTAACATGGGCTAAATGACCTGAGCTTTTGTGGTTGTTGCATAAATTGGTCTATTTTCCTTATTTATAATGCAACTATCATATTAAATCCAGAGGGCTTGATCTAGATTGTCTAATAGCTAGGTTTAATTAAAGAGCTTGTTTTAATTAAACATGACCTAAGAAAAAATCAGGATTAATAAAGATTATTGTCAATCTACAATCAATAGTTTTTAAGAGAGGTATGAGAATAACAAAACAATGAAATATGCTCATTCATGTGTAAGCCAAGATTGAACCAAAGAGTGGATCCCTAACACATTCATTATTTTAGTTTCACTTTATTTTCTTATTTGAAATTAAACTAAACCCCCTCAACCTAAACACCAATTCTTTTCATTTCAAAAGCTTTACAATCTCTCTATGGGATTGACCTAGACTCATTAATAGCTATAGTTTTAAGTCTAGTTATTTTGTGTATTGTTATGATGCATTACCCAATTTTGACGTCGTTGTCGAAGAGTGTGGTACTCTAGTATTTCTCTTGATTTTAATTGGTGTTTTGTATATACTTGTTTCTAATTAATTTTTACATTTATTTCTTTATCTTTTCACATTTGATTGTGTTTATATATAAAAAGGACACAGTGATGGGAGTATGTCACTGATGGACATTATGAATGCTATTAATGGAAAATTATGGATATTATGAATGCTATTAATGGAAAATTTTCCTATAACTCATATTCTCAATCCTATAACTACGTTTGGAGTGATCATATGAACTTTAGTTATGGATGGGATGGCTAGTAAAACTACTTTTTGAATGAGCTGCAGGATGCACAACAATTCTCGCATATACAAAATGCCTCTAATTCCAAAATAGGCACATCTTTAAAAGATTTATTCATGTCTCTTGCTAATAATACTCTGCAATTTCAGTAGGAAACAAGTTCTACAATCCAGAACTTGGTAGCCCAGATGGGTTAACTAATGGTAGCGATCAACAGACTAACATCACAAAGCAAAGAGACACAACCATCTCAGCCTAAGCTGTACCCAAAGAACGCTGGTGTGAAAACCATACGAAGTGGAGATGAGCTTGAGAATCTTAAGAGGACTAGTTAAGGAATTTCTTATGAAGAAGAAATGGATAAGGAGCCCAAAGAAGACAAGGATATATTATTTAGCTCGAAGGTGAGTACTGAATCCATAATTATTTTTAAGACTAACCCTTCACCTTTACCTAGCAATGAAATTAGAAAAGAAAGAAAAGGGTGATGAGACATTCGAGATATGTAAGGCCCTAAATTACACCCTAGTTGGCATGTTACATGTTCATGAAAGTATATGTGATAGGTGCTAAAATTGTGATATGATTGTAAATTGCATATGTCTTGAATTTTGGCTTAATGGATCATACTTAATGAATTGGAATTAATTAATACCATTAGAGAATTGAGGTATTAAATTAGACATTTTGACTAGGAAAAATGTCTAGTGGTAAGATAAGTTAGTATATGAAAATTAATATGTCTAAGCCTATACTTTGAATGACATTTGGCAACATTGGTTGAGTGATAAGTGGCCTAATTGAGTTTCGACATTTGGCAGCATAATAAGAAGACAAGTGGCTCACTCCTATGCTTTCTATGTAGGTCACCCCATGAAAGGACATGTGTCCCTTCAAAGTTAGAACACCTAACAAAGCAAGAACTGAATCACTCCAACTCATTTGGTGTTTCGGCAGCCTTCTCACTATCCTTTGCTCCTCTAAACCAAAACCTCTCACTCACTCTCAACTTTTGGAATTTGGCTTGATTTTGGGTCATCTTCACTTGGAATCTTTTTAAGTTACTGCATCAAGAAGTAGGTCCTGCTATTCTCGGTGCTATTGTCTTATTAATGCTGAAATTTGCACCTTGATCTTAGATGTGTGTTGATTGCTTGGAAGGGCTAGAGTAGCTAGTTCTTTGGAGTTGGAATTTGAAGTTAAATATGTAAAGGAATTCTAAACTTGATAGCATGTATTAATACAAGTTTTATGATAATTGAATTGGCATGAAATGTGAGTTATGATGTTGATAATTAAGTGCTGGAAAAATAATTCTTGTTTGGAAAATTTTGTTTTGGTTTTGATGTATGTAAGATAATGAGTTGTGAGTCGTCTAATAAATGATTTGTGAATTGGTCTTGGACATGAATTTGATAAGGGATTGAAGCATAGACAAGGTAGAATTGAAGTGAAATTGATGGTCTTTGGTGATGGTGCATTGGATGGAGTATGAAGGAGTAAAATTTGGAAGCAAAATAAATCGTGGGATTTATATGGCTCATTCCCTCAGTCGTGGGAAGTGCTTAGGAAGGAGAAAATGTTAGTTTTAGACAATTATAAGACTATATAAGGATAAGGTACTTAATAATGGTTTAATTGAACCTCAAAGTTGAAAATTAACTTTGATGATGTTAGATTAATTGAGTAAAAGTTAATTTAGTTATGGATTGGTAGTTGAGGTAATTACTTAAAGAATGTGTGATTAGCAAATAATGTATCTAATGTTGAAATGTATGGTGTGTTCCAGGATGAATGTGTCCTTATGAATACAAATGTGTTTTAAAGGGTTTTATATGATGTTAATTGGATATCATTGTTTATGAATTGGAAATTGGTATAATTATATGTAATGTGTAAATGCATAATGAATTTAATAGTACATTATTACAAATGTTTATGCTCATAAGGTATGTTAAGTTTGATTGCATGCACATGTATATGTTCAATTTAAGGAAGGTGTAATAAAGATATATGTTATACACTTCATCTTTGCAAGTGATTTTGAAACCTGAAATGGTTTGTTTTAAAACTGCCAAGTCCTAGTCGTGTGTAAATAGGCAAACCTAGAAGGTTCCGTAGTGGCTCCTATGACACTTTGGTGTTTCCTGATATTGACACTTCGATGTCTCATGATATTGACACTTTGGTGTCTTCTGATATTGACACTTCGATGTCTTCTCTTACTGAGACATAAGTCTCTCCTGTTATGTGATACCAATCATAGTTATCTCTTATTTTGGTCTCATTACCCACTTCTATAAAAAGGATTAATAGGCTATTATGTTTGTGTTTGGATATATGTTCAGTTATGAAGCAAGTTAAGTTCTGATATGAAATAAGTTATGTTCCGATTTGATGCAAGTTATATCCTATTCTGACATATTATATTCTGTTCTGATGCAAACAATGTTGGATTACTCTTTAATTTGAATAATTAAAGATTATTTGACATGATTCAGTGCATGTGAATGTTAGACGACTGTTTAGTTATTTTATATCTTGTTTAGTTATTCCCCACTAAGCTATATGCTTAGCACGGTGGTTTTACCTCTATATAGAAACTGATAAGAAGACTTAAGGATGCGACAACCTCAGTGGCTAATGAAGGACTTGATATATTTGGAAGATGTTTTGTTTAAGTTGTTTTTTAGTTGTATCTAATAATATGAGACATTTTGTATTTTGTGTAAATGGTTTGTAATAACTATAATATAGGATGGATTTGGATTTAAGGCATGTATATGATAAGGACAATATGTTGGGCCCCGAATTTTTTTTATCGTAAGCATGATTTGAATAAATTTTGTGGTCTTGCTAGATAAATCATTTTGATTGGAGTTTAATTAGTATGTCAATGTTGGGAGGATTTATAGCATGGATTGATGGAATTTGAAGTATTAAATGGAAGAATAAAGATTAAGTTAGAGTATAGTATGGTGTAAGCTAAATTGAAGAATTAAGAATGCATAAGGCCATTTTTGGAAGATCACTAAAGTTTAAATAGACATTAGGTATAAATGGAAGGGCATAGTGGGATTTGCTCACTCATTCAAGGTATAAAAGGAGAAGAATTAATTGTTGTCTTACATTTAGAGAAGCAAAATTGAGAGTGAAAGAAGAAGAAAAGAGAGAAGTGGAGAAAAGAAGAAGAAGCTAGGGTTTTGGAAATTCTTGAAGAATTTGAAGACTTTGAGGCTAAAACCAATCAGTAGGAGCATTAACCCTTTTTGATTGTTATATGAAGCATTTTTAGGATTGTTTAGAGTGAAAATAAAGTGAATATGTGTAGGAAGTTGTTAATGAATGATTATGTAAATGTTGTGTTTGGTTAATGATCAAAAACTAGATTATAAATTGTTGTGAATGATATTGGATTGGAATTATGTTGAAAATGAAGTAGAAGAGATGGGTTAGTGATAAGATGGGTTATATGTGAAAGGTGGGAAGAAAAAAGAGGAGAAATGTTGCAAACATGTCCTCGCGGAAAGGGGTTTCTAGATATTTTCACCATGGCGAATTTCTAGGTTTTGTCGTTGCGTCACAAAACATGTTCTCAGTCTAGACAATTTCGCCGCAGCAAACTTGGTTTTGTCGCAGCGAACTCAGACAATTTCGCCGCGGCGAACTCAAATTTCTAGCACAAAACATGCTTTGGTATTTTGGGCATAACTTTTGGTGTAGTTATTCAAATGGACTGAGTTTTGATTTTTGGTAAACTAGAGAAATAGGAATACAAATTGTATGAAGGAATTAAGTCTAGATTCAGTCTCTAAGGATTTCAATTTTGGGGTGGAAGTTGAATATAGAATTTGGTTTCAGCATGATAAGTAGTTTAAATTGTTGAGGTATGACCTTCCAATTTCTAAAACAAATTGAATAAAATTTTGGTTATTATTTAAGGAAATCAAGAAGGTGATCAAGAGAGGCAAGAGGAACAAGAGGAAGGACATCCTTAAGCCACTTTTATAAGC
>JAOQMS010000005.1:16504495-16517972 GCA_027563885.1 Erythroxylum longipes
CCTCAGAGTTTGTCTGAGATTTCACTATCTCCTTCAATGTTACAAGTATTATTTCTACACTTGCAGAGCCTCTTCAGGTCCTCAGAGTTTGTCTAAGATTTCACTATCTCTTCAGGCTCTAACCTTCTTTTCTCTTGAAGAGATATTGTTTTGAGTTTTCACACTTGCATTACAGATATATTTGCTCTCTTTCTTTCTTTCTTTTTCTCTCAGAACATTTTTCACAGCATAAGCACTTGAGCACAGAATTTCTCTTAAGTATTTTTGTACATGAAAAAATTAATTTTTAAGTCTACGACTACGACTAATATTTATAGCCTAAGTCTCCAATAGTCTTCTTGAGAAATCTACTTTTCGAGTCTTATAAATTCTGTTATTAGTTGAGTCCTGTAACTAACTCCAACTAACTGACGTTCTTAGCACATTCTTCAATTACATCGACTTGCTTAGATTTGTGTGTTTTATGCTTCGTCTGATGTCTTAGTCTTGATCACTTTGTCTGATCTGTCTTATTCAGCTTTTACTTAAGTATCGTCTTGATTTGATGATTTGAGCCACTTATATTTATCTGCACAATTAACAAATTCATCAAAATAGTTCACACACTTCTATTATTATTATTATTTGACTTTCATCAAAATCAATAGAAAAAGTAAAGTCTTCTTGACATAGCAAGGTAGTCTACACATACCAAGCTTTTTTCTTAACATGCAAAATCTATCATTAGAGAGTGGCTTGGTGAAGATTTTATCTACTTGATTTTCAATATTAAAAACATACAAAAGATCAATGGTTCCTTCCAAAAGATGATCTCAAAGAAAATGATGCTTGATTTCTATACGCTTAATCCTAAAATGAAGCACAGGGTTTTTCAAAAGATATATTTCACTAGCATTATCACATAATATTGGAATATGATTAAAGTTTAGAGAGAAATCTTGGAGTTGATGCTTCATCCATAAGATTTGAGCACAATGACTAGCAGCTGCTATATATTGCACTTTGGTTTTTGAAAGCGCTGTGCAATTTTGTTTCTAGGAACTAGACATCCTTCAAAAATTTGACAATGACCACTTGTTCTTTTCCGATCGACTATATCACCTACATAATCTGCATCAAAATAGCACTTTCAAGTTTAGCCAACTATGTTACAAGAATCAATTTTAGGATACTATAATCCAAATCCATATTTCCTTTAAGATATCAAAGGATCCTCTTAACTACTTGAAGGTGGCTTACTTTTGGATTTGATTGAAAGCATGCGTAAAGACACACACTATGCATAATGTTTGGTCTTGAGTTTGTAAGATATAGTAGTGACCCAATCATTCCACTATACCTTGTTTTGTTTGTAGCCTTGCCTTCTTCATCCTTATCAAGTTTGGTTCCAATATACATAGGAGTATCTATAGGTTTGGCATTCTCAAAATGGTATTTCTTGATGAGTTCCTTTGTGTATTTGTTTTGGCTAATAAAGATCCCTTTTTTGTTTGCCTGATTTGTAATCTGAGAAAGAAGGATAGTTCTCCCATCATGCTCATTTCAAACTCCCCCTGTATTAATGCTGAGAATCCTTCAAATAGGGACTGATTTGTAGCACCAAATATTATGTCATTAACCTATATATGCATTATGAGTAAATCATTCTCCTTTTTCTTAATAAATAAGGTTTTATCTACCTTTCCTCTTTCAAAGTTATTCTCAAGTAAAAAATTACTTAACCTTTCATACCATGATCTAGGGGCTTGTTTTGGACCATACAAGGCTTTAGTCAAGTTCATCACATAATCAGGATGGTTTTCATCTTCAAAACTTGGAGGTTGCTTAACAAACACTTCTTTGTTAATATATCCATTTAAGAAAGCACTTTTGACATTTATTTGGAACAATTTGAAGTTTCTATAACTTGTAAAGGCAAGTAAAATTTTAATCAATTCCAGTCTAGCAATAGACACATAAGTTTGATCAAAATTAGTTCCTTCTTGTTAATTATAACCTTGAGCTACAAGTTTAGCTTTGTTTCTTACCACCTTACCATTTTCGTCAAGTTTGTTTCGAAAAACCCAACAAGTTACAATGACTTACTTATTTTGTAGATGAGGTACTAGATTCGAAACTTTGTTTTTGTTAAACTGATTCAATTTGTCTTTCATAGATGAAACCCAATTCTCGTCAGTAAGAGCCTCTTCAACGGTTTTATGTTCTAATTGTGGGACGAGGGCAATAAAGATGTTCTTAAAGGAAGATTTGGTTTTTAAACTTTTAGAGGGGTTCCATAATGTATTAATGTGTATCTTGGCCTCTCCATTCTTTTGGTGTTCTTTATTGCATAGGCTCCTGTCGAGAGGAAGGAGCCTACTCCATCCTGACTTCAAAAGGACCTTTTTGATCTTATGATTCTAAGGGTACTGAAGGTGTAGTCGATCTATTTTTAGGAACCAAAGGATACTCATCATTGGAATTAGTTGTTGTTATCGAGGGTAGTGCTTTATGAAATACTACATATATTGATTCTTCTATCTTCTTTGTTCTTTCATTGTAAACTCTAAATCCTTTATTGGCGGTAATGTAGTCTAAAAAGATAATTTTATTTGATCTCGCATCGAACATTCCAAGTTTGTCTTTCCCATTATTTAGAACGAAGCATTTGCGACCAAATGCTCGAAGGTAAGTGACCTTCAGTTTAAAAATTTCTTTCCACAGCTCATGGGGGTCTTTTTCAAAATAGGTCGTATAAGGCACCTGTTAAGTATATAACACGAAGTGGATACCACTTTTGCCTAGTTAGGCCATTTTCACACAACATTGCTCTGGCAATATCAACCAGGGCCCTGTTTTTTCTCTCAACAACACCATTCTATTGAGGAGTCCTTAGGCATGAAAAGTTATGAGCTGTTCTATTTTTATCACAAAAATCTTCAAAATTTATGTATACAAATTCTCCTCTATGATCGCTCTGAATTGAAGCAATGCAGTATCTTGTTTTGATCTAATTTTTTTTGCAAAACTTCTCAAAAACTTTAAAAGCATCATATTTATTTGATAGGAAGTCAACCTATATAAATCTGGAATAATCATCAACTAAAACAAAACTGTAATGTTTACCACCAAAACTTTGAGTCCTAATGGAACCAAATAAATCCATATGCACATTCAAGCAATTGTTTGGTAAACTCAATATTTTTGGGAGGAACGCTAATTCTAACTTGTTTAACTTTTAAACAAGCCTCACAAACTTGATTGCTTTCAAACTTTAGGCTAGGTAGTCCTCTTACTTACTCATTCTTTGACAATTTTGATAGAATGCTCATGTTAAAATGTCCAAATCTTTTGTACCACATAAACGAATCATTTTTTAGAGAAACAAAACACTTAACACTTTGTAAAGACATGTCTTCCAGTTGAGCATAATATATGTTCTAATTTCTAGGACCAATTAATACAATATTATCATTATGATTATCGATTACTTCACCATGAGATGCATAGAAAAAGACTTTATAACCCTTGTCTTATAACTGATTTATGCTTTATAGGTTATGTTTCAAACCATCAACAAAAAGGACATTATCAATGAAGGTGGAGTCAGAATCACCAATTTTAACAATTCCGGTGACCTTTGCTTTATTTTTGTCAGTGAAGACAACATTAACTCTTTCTTTTCTTTCAATATAATTGAAATGTGATATTTCACCTATCATATGTATAGAACAACCACTGTCGACTATCCATTGATTCTCTCTTGTCTTTGTTTTGAAATATATCTACAAAAAAAAATTCTCATTTTAGGTGCCTAAATTTTTCTGGGTCTTTTCAAGTTAGTAGCTTGACCTCTCAATCTCTAAACATACATTTGAGATAATTTCTCCATTTTACAAAAAATTGCAAGAATTAATAGTGTGACCATGTCCACTGTAGTAGAAAGATGAAACATATGAATGAGAATTACTATAATTTCTACGATGTATCAGGTTCTTGCTGTTTTGACTATAACTACTGCTGCATTTAATAAAGAAATTCTTATATGACCTAATATTATTATTTTCATTGTAACCTATTCCAACTTTATCAAACACGTATTTACCATTACCATGTAATGCATCAAGGTTGTTCCATCCATGAACGAACTTTGCAAGATCTTTTTCTAAAGATAAGATCTTCCTTGCAAATTTCTCTTTCTTAGGTTTTAGGCTGACAATTTTTTCTTCTAGCTGTCTCACTTTATCAAAGTCATTCTCAAGCAAACTATTTTCCATCTTAGTCACTCTTTCTTCCAAAGCTTCTTTTTCAGTGATCTTTTACTTTTAATCAACTTCAAGAGACATATTTTTCGTCACTAAACTTTTGTTCACAGATTCTAATGATTTAAACTTCTCTTCAGAGATGCATAATTGTTTTTAGACTTCTCAACTTCTTTGAAATACTTCACTGTCAACTTTTTGTACTAATAATGAAATTCATGATATACATTTTTCAATTCATCAACTTCAATAACATAGTTAGAATAATATACCTTATCGTCTTCTGATTCCGCCATGAAGTAAACATTGTTGACTTCTTCTGGCTCTTCTTCATGAAAGTTTTCAGAATCCTCATCTCTCTAGGCTGCGGTGATCACTTGCTTTTTGGTTTTTCTATTTTCTGACTTATACTTTTAAAGAAGAGGACATTCAGGACTTTTGTGTCCAAGCTTCTTACAGTGATAGCATATGATTAGATTGTTTTGTGTATTGCTATTGCTACTGCTGCCTTTTGATAAGAACTTGTTGTTCCTAGCTTTCTTGTTTCCTTCATTTTTCTTCTTCAACTTCTTTTTATAGAAGCGAGCATATTTTCTGACCATGAAGTTAAACTCTTCATCTCCATCTATTTTCAACTCAGTGTCACTTTCATCACCATTTGATTCATTGGTTGCTTTTAGTGCCATTCCTTTTCTATAGGAGGATCCTTCATCACGCCTAAGCTTGGTTTCATAGTTCATTAGATTTCCTCATAACTAGTCGAGTGAAATAATATTTAGATCCTTTACAATTTCTAGATCTATCACCTTAGGTCGCCATTCCTTTGGTATTGATATTAGAATCTTCGTTACAAGCTCATCATTGGGATATATCTTTCCCAAGTTCTTTAAGGTCATGATGATGTTGTTGAACAATTTGAAGAATTCATCTATGGTTTCTCCCTATTTCATGCCAATAGTTTTGTATTAATGCACTAAAAGGCTTAGTCTATGTTTTTTTTTACCTCATTTGTTCCTTCAAAGGTGACTTGTAGTTTATCCCACATTTCATTTGTTGTAGAGGAGTAAGATATCTTCTCATATTCTTCTGAAGACAATGCACAGATCAGATGATGTTTTGCTTTAACATCTAGCTGTGCATTTCTTCTATTAGCATTATACCATACTTCAATGTTTTCTGTAGTGGGGAGTGTAGTTCCAACTCTGGTGGCTTTCCAGACTTTAATATCTACATATTGGAGATAGATTGTCATTCTCTCATTCTAGTATGAGTAGTTGTTTCCATTGAAGTAAGGAGGCTTGGAAACAAATTGTCCTTCAAGTCTTCTTAAATTGTTTAGCATGATCTATCAGGTGCTGTAAAGCACAATAAATGTCAAACCTCACTCTAATACCAAATGATAAAGGAAACGTTAGGGACTAGATGTAGGCTTTATTATAAGCTGAACCAGTATAAATCTGCTGCATCATTTTCTGTCTCTTCCTTACTTTTAAAATTTTGCTTTATAAGCCTTGAAATAGATTGCCTTCAAGGCTTTCAAATTGTTTGCCGTGATCTATCACGTGTTGTAAAGCACAATAAATATGAAACCTTACTATGAAACCAAATGATAAATCGTTCACATGCAAGAGGGGGGTGAATTATGTGTAAAAAAATTTTAAGAAGCTTTCAAATTAATAAGATCATATTTAAACAAAATAAATTTATAAATAGAAGGGTCATATAAACTGTCGAAAGGATCCTATTAACGCTTAAATAGAAAGAAGCCAATTAATCGAAAGAAACCTGCTAACACTCAAAATAATATGAGCCTTTTTTAATCCATAAAAGCCTGTTAGCACTTAAAAAGAAAGGAGCATGCTTACTTTTGAAAGAAACCTCTTCTGATATAAAAACAGAAAGAGCCTATTAAAAAATTGAAGGAGCCTCTTGAAATTTATAATGCGGAAATTTAAAAGTGAGAAAGAGAGAGAAAATGATATAGTAGATTTATATTGGTTTGGTGATCGCAGTTTTTCGATATGTGTAAGTTTTAATATTTAACTTTGATAATCCGCAAGTGCACAACTCATTTACATAGTGTAAGGCGTCGATCCCACGAGGAGGGTTAATCTAGTCCTAAAATCTAAGGTCAAACAATTCGTAATAACTCAAAATGTAACAAACTAAGGCAAGAATTCAATTCAATCAGGCAACTCAATTCTAAGAATCAATTACGAAAATATTAACAAAGTAGCAGTTGCAACACACACATTCAAGAATCAAAATAAAGAAATTATCAATTGAGAGAAAGGAGAATTTTGTCCATCTTTAATGTTAAACTAATTGATTATAAATTACTATATTATTGATTCTAAACAGTCCTAGGGTTTATTACTCTCTCTCGAGTTATAACCATTAACCCTAATTTATAAACCCTAATCAGATTGTGGAAATTGCAATCTCTTAATTAACAATCTATCCAAAGCCCTAATTAGATCTAAAGTTCTCCAAAAACTATCGAGAACCTATACAAGATCTCTCTTGGCACAATTTACTGATTTGATTTATTTCTCATTCTATTAAATTACGTAACTCTCATTAGCCCAATTTAATTATTTTTCATTCAGTTCACCCTCTTAGTTTATCTCTAAATTATGCAATTGTATAAATTAAATCACAATAAATCTAGTAAAAACACAAACAATCAAATTTCATTAAATCAAAGATGAAACAACCCGAAGGTGAGTTTAGACATCCTCAACATCCATATAATCCTATCATCAATGGCTATTCCAATTCTATGCATCAATAAAATTGAAAATACATCGAAAACAAGATCAAAATGGATGTCGAAGGTAGCAATGATAGGAAACCTCCTATTCTGCGGAGTACTTCGTGTCGGTTTCTTCTCCACATCTCTCTTCCTTCTTCTCTTTCTCAATCTCTCGATGAACTCTCTCTAGGGTTTCTCAATGATGGAAAAAGCTCCTAATATTATTTGTCTCATTCTTTATATACCTTTTTGTGTTTTGGGTAGCCCTAAGGTTTTTTCGGGGTCTGAAAGGTCCGAAAACTCCCTCAAAACTTCTATTTTCTAAGTGTCTATGAGTTTGTCACCACATTTAAGCCTTCTGTCATAATCATAGAATTCAGGTCATGATCGTGGGCTGTGTCCTAGGTTTCTCTCACGATCGTGGCCTGTTATGCTATGATGGTGGGCTGTTGTTTCAGCTCGAGTGTCTCTGAAATTTCTCTATTCTTTGATGTTAACCCTGAAACACTAACAAACACATCAAGGTACCTTAAAGATATAATAATTAAGATCAAAGACTTGACTAACCCATAAAAAACACTTAAACACGATTAATTAACAAACTAACACAATTCTAACCTAAAGACATACTAAACGATTAAGTTAAAACTTAAATACATAACAAACTATGCCCTAAAATATGATGCAATTCACACTTATCATTCGGCTTATAATGAAGCCTACGTCCAGTCTCCAAGTGTCCAACTTGAGTGTTTCACTATAAAAATCAAGTAGTAATTTGATGAGCCTCTTCAAGCTTACGAGTGTATATTTTTTAAGTTTCTTTAACCTTGCACACTAGTAGTATTTTGCTAGCCTCTACAAGCTGTCAATAAGAAATGGATAAAGGATTTACAGTCTCTCTTAATAAAGTGATATCACTTTCTAAAGCACAAAGAGTTTGATATAACTTTCAAGAATATTGATGCTCTTAGATATTTCGTAAGTCTTATGTCTGTCTCTTATATATTGTGGGTCTTTTTCAAACGTAGTGGCTCTTCCTTAAGTTTACATTTTTTTCAACTAGTTGTTGCTTAATCTTTGAAATCATCTATGCCGAAATCTTTGATATTTAGATGTTAAGAAGAATGTTCTACCAAGGCTTCCAGAGCTAATTATTCCAATTAATATGATCCTTCTAGATATCATGGAATCATTTATTAAAAGGTAAGTTTATAAAGAAGGTTCCTGTAAGAAATAAAGCAATTATTCCATGATTTTATTTCTTTTTAGGAATTACACCATTACCTATATAAAGAAATAAATCTAATTTGAACTTTGAAGTATTATATAGTTATCATCAAAATCATTATTCATAACCTTAAGCTAACAAGATTCCTATGCCCCTTCTTCTTGCAAAAGAAGCACCTCATATTCTTGGAATCTTTTCAATGTTAAACTGGCCAGTCTGTATATACAGAAAGGGTTTGGATTTCTTACCCTTAAACTTATTGCCTTTAGCTACATACAAGGCTGTATGAGAAGTACTCCTCAGCTTCTCCTCTATAGCAACACATCAGGAAATCAAGGCATTGATATCCCCCAAGCCTCATCCTGAGAAATGTATGAAGTGATCGGCATATCGAACTCTTGCGGGAGAGTATTAAGAGGTTGGTGCTCTATAAATGTATCAGGAATTGGAATGCCTTCAGCTTACTTTGAAGGTAAACCATCTTATAATATATTCACTTACACCTCCTTCTCCATTATACCTTATCAAGAACAGATCCTTAATCAAGATACTCAACTTAGCATTGGATGATACCTTGTATCTTTGGGAAACATTATCTATAAACTCCTTCGCTATAGTGGTGTTTGACAGTCCACTTAACAAATGATTTGGGATTGACCTCTTACTGGTCAAATAACACATCTTGTTCGATCACTTCCAGATTGCAAAAGCAACCTTATCAGCTTCCTAGCTTATGTCCATAAGTGGAGATGGTCTCTCTATCAGCATAGCCATGCTGATGTCCTCCATCCCCAAGGCAAACTCGATATACTTCTTCCACTTCTTAAAATTGAAACTGGTTAAGGTTTCAATAGTAACAACATTGTTGTTCACAGAAAATGTGACTATAAAGAAGAGACAATGCAAAGATTGGCATAAATGCAGGATAACATTGATACTCAAAGCATTAAATAGTATCTTCACCGAGAATCCAATCACATATATTATGAAACACCTGTGGGTTGAATACATAATATATGAAAATACCTCTACATAAAATCGATCAGAGTATAAACCATCAACTCTTATGACACTAGCATTTGTGGATGAATAGATCATTCAAGCAACAACTTTCCTCTATCTAATGCCTTTAATGCACATCTCAAAATCTCATGTAAGTGTAATAGTCGGTTTCTAAAACTACTAAGAGTTAGAGTGTTAGATTACTTAGTCACATGAATTACATCATATTAGAATGAATTTGGTGTATTTATGATATGATTTTATGATTTCATTCACATGCATAATATAAGCATACACATGTGAATTTTGAATTAGAAAAATTGTACTTGATTGACATATTCTGGGGCATGAAAGTTTCTAAATAATTGTGACATGATTGTGCATTTCTAAGGTCTTATATTTTTATTTACCAATAAAAATAATTGGTGGATTACAATTAGTAATTTGGAGTTATTTGTTATAATTGGAAGATTGATGGATTAAAATGTACATTTAAACTAGGAAAAGTTTCAAGTAGTAAGACAATTGACATGTGAAAATTTAGGATGACGAAGCCTATAAAATGAGTGACATATAGTAGTAGACTTGAGGGATAAATGGCTTAAAGAATTGAGTGACAAATGGTAGAAGAAATAAGTGACATTTGTGTAGTTGGCTTAGACACTTGACAAGTGTCCTGCAACTAATCTTATACCTACACCATGTGACTAACACATTCAGCTCCATTGTAATGTTTCTGCTGTACTCTTTCCGTCTCCTTCCGCTCATAGCCGAAATCCACAACTCCCTCACATTTTGAGTTTCTGATCTAATGTCCATTACCACCTCAAAACCTTTGTCAATTTCTTCAGAAAGATAGCTATATTCTACTGTCTTTTTCTTGTTTATGTTGAAACTCATCCTACTCCCTTATATTTCTTAAGATGATCTTGCATACATGTGAGGCAAAGCAGGGTTGATACATTGAGGTGGCATTTGAGCTAAACAAGTATGGGAAATACTGATCTTTGTGGCATGTGTTAGCAGAAATTATGATGAATAATTAGGGATAGATTGATGTGTTAGCAGAAATTATGATGACTAATTAAGGATAGATTGATTATGGTATTGGTGTTAACATTGTGCTGGAAAATGATGAATGAAAGGGGCACCTTCTGTTATGTTTTTGGATGCATGAAAATAGTAGTTTATGGACTGTTATATGGATGATTTAGGTGAGGATTTGAAGTATAATTGATGATGAATCCATGCTAAAGATAGGTGTTATTGAAGTGTTTTCAAATATGGAAAAGTTAGGATTGCATGTATAATGGTATTAAGTGAATGGTAATGAAACAAATGAGAAGATTTTTGTGAGATTTAATGTAACATGGAAGTTAGACTAGCATGAAATGAAGTAGCTTTAAAGGACATGAATTCTAGAAAAATTCTAGTGGTAGCGATGTCTCTAAGTATGTGAAATTCATCTAGAATTGGGGGAAGAAAGGTAGTGCACGATTATAGCCCTTAGCGCACGATCGTGGCCTGTTACACTAGCTTCTGTCACGATCATGGCATGGTCCCCCGAGATCATGGGCCTAGTTTTGGAATGTCAATTTCAACCTTGTGCACATGTTGAACCAACTGAGGAAAAGTCACTCTAAATTTGTATATTTGGACTTGATTAAGGCTTAGAATGAACCTAGATTATGTCTTGATTAATTGGTTAAGAGCTTAATAAGTTTAGGTTGTTAATTGATGTCATAACTTAAAGAATGTACTATTTTGATGTCAATGTATCCAAATCTAGAAACGATGATATGATAAAGGAATAAAGATGTTCATATGAACGCAAACATGATCTTAAGGAGATAAGTAATGCGTATTAGGCATGAATGAGTATTGAAGAACATGAGGTAATTATTGCTAGAAAAGTTTGGTTAATTTAATATTGATGAATTTGGAATAAATAAACTAAGGTATAAACCTGATTGTAAACTAGTTGTCTATAAGCCATAATGTTTGAATGGTCAAGATATTTATATAAGAATACATACCCAGAAAGTCAATTGAGCATGCATTGAAACATGACACATATACATGTGCATGATTGTATATTCATATGATTAAACAAATTAGTGATTTGTGAACTATATTTGTATTGTATGATGATAGACATGCAAAGTGATCATCAACATCCAGAAATTGCCAGAACATCAAGGCAATAGCTTTTCTGGAGTGTACAATAAGTTAACTTAGATGTGTAAACTCATTTATATGTGCTTCTCTATGAATTATATGTTTGATATGGAACGTGCAGTGCCCCGTTACCATAGGGTGCATACCGGAACACCCTGAGGACATTCTAGTACAAAACCTATGATAATGGTGAGCTAAGTTCAATCACAACATTCACTTAACATGGCATCATCATTCTTTATTCTTTTATAAGACATCATAAAGAAAGTCACAAATTTTTAAAACCAAAATTTCCCCACTCCATTTCATAAATCCAAACTTATTTACACTGTACCTTTTTAAACACCCATACATGTACATCATCATATCCTAATAAAAAATATGCTATATGAAAGAGGAAAATATACAAAAACTCTATTTAATCTTTCCAACCCCAACTGACCGACCTTTGAGCCATTTCTTCTTTGGTGCATTTTGTGAACTCAATGAGGTAACCATCAATAATGGTTCACTCAATTCATGCATCACATCAATACATGTAACATATTTTTCACATCTTTGCATATTTATAAAATATCACCTTTCACTTTCAGAACAATCATAATGGTCATTTTAATCATGCAAAATACACATATCAAATATAAATGCAATGCACGTGACTCAGTTTCATTTGTTACTTTATTGTGACCAAGTGCTTTTTTACTAGCTCATATCCCTTTATGGATACCGAGCTGTATAAATTAATGTCCCATATCCCTTAGTGAATACTAGGTACATGCACAACTGAGCTAAAGGCTCTTATCACGTTCTGAGTTTTAAGCTCTTTTACTGGCAACTCCGGTCACAACTGTAATTATCTTTCATGCATTTATGTAATGAAATGCATCATGCATATTCAATGATTACACTCATTCAGTCACATTCACACTCTTTCTTATTCACATTTGTCATCAAAATTTTAGCCTGGCATTTAAAATTGATGTTGAGAACAAATAGTCAGTCATATTCACATTCAAGTAGCACTTCCAATATAGTCCCGAATATAGAACTCCTCGGATAATCAATTGTCCGGAATCAACACAATCAATTTCACATTCATAAGATAATTCAAACATAATCTAACACAAAAAATTAATTGAGTGAGACTATCTAGGTTACGCATAAGTCATTCCCGAAGCTAATGCCTGGAAGTTCCAGAAACGCCTGGATGTTGACATTCCAGTTGCTCCTCTATATCACACAATATACACATATCATAATTTGGCACAATTATAAGTGTTTATTAATGCCATGTATGTATATAAAGTATGCACAATGCATGTTCATGACGATCTTGGGTATCGCTCTATTATTCTTGTCATGTAAGCATACATATTTCAAAATTCATATAAATATCATATATAATTATGGTTTATACCTCAATAAAACCATAAAAATTGAAATTCATAATGCCTTGGTCAATTCAGATTTGTTTTCTAGAACAACTTTTAGGTCAACTTCCCTTGTTCTTTTTGACCTAGAAATTAAAGATACTTTCTTATATAACATTCTTATCCTATCTCTTAAGTTTCTAATGACACCAAGATCATTCAATTTGGTTCAGTATTCTCTGAGTTATGCTCAAAATACTACAAACTAAGAACATTTGAAACTTTGGCTTATACCTGATCATGCCGTCATCTTCTCCACCTCATATCTCTTAATTCCCATATTAAAAAATTATGAACTTTATATTAGTTAAAATATAAGATAATAAAATACAACTTTTATGAAGACACTTTTATCTGATTCAGCCTACATCAATACAGTTTATTCAATATCAACAAGACATGATTTCTGTCCCGGGTAATACTACAACCTCTATTAAAACTTAATTTCAAGCCAGATTTTGAAATTCTTAGAGACAGAATTAAAATTTGTTTTCTTAAGAAACATTGTATTCCTATGTATCTCATTTACTCTAAATCAAAAATAATCCCATTAGGATAACTACAGAACAAGTTATGGCTAAAACACAGAAGCATAATCAGTGGACATGTTACAGCTACATTTTCTAGCATTCATCTTCCA
>JAOQMS010000005.1:16521608-16536716 GCA_027563885.1 Erythroxylum longipes
TGAAATAAATCCTCCTAAACTTGACTTAATAATTAAACTCCAATTAAAAAATAATTTATTCACAAGATCACCAAATTTATTCAATTCATGCTTACTAAAATAAAAAAAAATTCGGGGCCCAACAACATATAACTTAATTTTCCTCCAATTACAATATTGTAATGAAAATATTTATTATTAATAAAACAAAAGAGTTTAGTTTTATTTGTAAAGCATAATATAAGTAGTCATAAGGTACCAAAGTTTCTTTATAAGTAATATACATATACATGGAGATGTATGGGAAACATATATATTATTATAATCTAAATTAATTGATTCAAAATTGAATAATCAAGTTCTTCGCTTGATTACGATTTAGACAATAATGTTGCTATTTCCCTCTGTGTAAGTAAAGAAATTTACTTTAAGGAAATAATGAGTCTCAAATCATGATAGTAGTTGACTATCGATAATGGCATTATTAAATGAATCTGGAATCACATATGTTTTTAAAGAATTAAGTAGGCTATTACTTTAATCTTAAAACATAAACTTTAGCATTCGTTTATTGCAAACCATAATCTTGATAAGTGGTCAACTCGTGTGTTTCGTTATAATTCTTGATATGATCAAAATAGATTTTTACAGGGTATCAATCCAGTCCACATGTTGAAATTATTAATTCAAACATGCATAAGGGAACATTCACTCAAATAAAGAGTTTATAGTGATATCATCACTTCTAAATGTTTTACGGAGATTGGTGATTAAACTGGTGCCAGTAGTTTGATGGACTAGCTACCTATCAAGTCTTAACACCAAGATTAGATCTTGTGTGTTAATGACCATGTAAAGTGAAACGGGAGATCTAGAAGGAAAAACCAACATAAGGGCAAAACGATAATTTTACCCTTTATTGTGCGGATGGCTATAATATGATTCATAATAGAGTTTGTGATTGAACATCGGATTAATAATTTGAAGCACGTTTCTCATAATTTTAAGCAATTCAAGAGTTCAACCAATTGGCTTTAGTGGAATGACATTTGGTTAATAAGTCAGAATTAATTCGAATGAGATTAAATTAATTCTGTGCTTATTAGAGCTTGAATTATTTAAGTCCAATTAGAATCCCCATCTTGCTTTTGGGAAAGTTATCAAGGAAAGTAAGAAAAATAAACGGAGGTTATCGGAAACAAAATGAGACAGTTTGGAGAGAAATGGATTCGGGCCAATAAGACTGGAACAATTTAATTAAAAGTTAATTAAAATAGGTTTAAGCCTATAATTAAATGTTGGTCTTACACTAATTAATTGTTAATTATAAGCCAAAGGAACTTTTAATATTAGGCTGGATTTTGATTTAATTAATTAGATTAATTGAATTAAAATAAAAAATAATAATAACCAAAACCATCATGCCTTTTATAAGGAATGTTTTGTTTGTTGGTTTTTAAGGACCTTAAATCAAAACATTCGGCTGTGTTTGTTATTAAAGAATGCAAGTGTTGTAGTGGAAGAGACACACACGTTGATTTTGATTAAAGAATGAAGTAATGCTCTTCATCATTAAAAGATTGATGGCTTGTTTTGATAACATAAACGACCAACTCTTTTGGAATTCATTTTTTGAATGAGTGGGTGCATTGTTTTGCACTCTCCACTCACTTCCAAAGAAAAAATGATGGTTAAATGAATGGTACCTGTCCATTAATGTTTTGTTGTAGCCCTCTTTGCATTCTTTTGATTAAAGAATGGAAGTGTGCATTTTTTGCTGTCAATCTTCACTCTCTCCCAAACATCCAAAGGTTAGACGTGTAAGGACACATTTTCGTTTAGCTTGGATGCAAAATTAACGTGTTTGGAATTTATTAATGTCTCATTTTTTGTAATTTTCAATTAGCCTAATATATCAAAGGATAGATCTCCATTATTTTTCTTCTCTTTTCTCACAAACGGATTTTGATAACCAAGCTATCCAAGAAGAACAAGTAGTAGATCGGATTGGTTAAGGACACAACATCGAGGAGTCAAAAGCTATAGCAAGGAGTCGGTAATATTTCGATCTTGTTCTTATTTTATTTATTTTCTTTATGCCGTATCATTTATGGATTAAAAGCAAGTTGATGTGGTGTATATGCTTCTGTTGTGTTTTGATTTCGAAAATGTTTTTGAAATCTACCGTTTAGCTAAACCAATCATGTTTTTGTTTTCGATCCAACAAACTCTTGCATAAAAATTCTTTAAGATGTTAGTTTAAATCTTTCCCTTTATTCAAATACTCCTAAAGAAGTAAATTTAGATAGGAAGCAAACAAATAAACCAAACTATATATTAATGAATAAGAAAAATTATAGGAAATTAAGTTATATGGAACCCAATTTGACTTAATATAAAGAATGGAGAAGTTAGGGGTAAGGTTGTGTACTTCTAGACCTCCCCAGACCCTGCGTCTCAGTGAAACTTCTACTGAGATGTTATTGTTGTTGTTTATAAAGAATGGAAGAAGAAATCAACATAAATTAATTAACCAAAATAAGAGCAAGAATAACTAGATAAATAAAGTAATTTTGGTAGTATAAATTGTTTTCGTCATTGGAATAAGAATAAATTTTCTTATAATGATTGATGCAATTACTAATGCCTTTGTATTTATTTTACATGGAACTTCCTAGGACCCTTCTCTATAAAACTTCACTGAAATTTTTTTATTGACTTGAATACTCAAGAAACATGGAACAAGGAATAAGAACTTAAGAACAATTTATTCTTAATGAATCTTAAAATAATAAAAACATATATGTTGAATGAATGATAAAGGAAACAAGAGAATTTAAAGTGTAAACAATGCTATCAAGAGCAAACCTGGATATAGAACTAGCTTCTAATGCTAAATTTTGATACGACCCTCACTAATATGACTGATGAGATTCAATATCAATGTAACAACACCTAGGATTATTTTATTGAAAATATATTGATCTGACGTCGTAAAAAATGAACACGATAAGAAACATAAATCACCATACCCTAGAGAAAGCTAGATAAAAATCAAGTTTTAAGAGAATTTTAAGCAAAAGCCTTAAAAAGATGAAAGAGATCTCTCTGCTGGTTTTTGGTTTATCAATAATAACATAATCTCCTAATTACAAATATAAATAAGCATTTTATAGGCAAAAAAATAGAGTTACAAGGGAATTAAACACTTGTAATAACAAAAACTTAACTAATTACAACATAACTGCAATGCCTATTTTAGACAAGATTTGTGCCGATTTTGTTTTAAGGTAATTAGTGTTGAGTGTCGAGCCCTATTTTGAGACTTTTGGTGATCATATATGCCTTTATGGTTCATAGGATGAGGAATAAGTGAAGACAATATGGATAAAGCTCTTCCAGGGAGAGATATGGTAGTTTAGGATGTTATACTCCCATATCTTTAACTTGCATGATAATGTATATTAATTGTATAAACACAGATACTAGTGTAAAATGACACACACATATATCTTCACTTACAAGCTATTTGTATCATTCATGTAAGTCTCTAAAATTTTTGCGAAGAAGGATGTGAAGAGTGAAGACACACACGATCATGTACATCCCTGTATATAAGACATAAACAACTGTGTGTGATGACTGTGTATCTCTCTATGATGTGCTCATCTATGAGTAAGGCAGTGCTAAAGGTACACATTCACTAACATAGTTGTGTATATCACCGTGCATGGCATAAAAAACCTATTATGTGATATAAAAGAGAAAAATACATAGGTTTTTAATAAGAGTGGAACTATAACGTCCAAAAGTGAGGACAAATAAAAAGAAGGTAAGTAGTGTTATACTCTCATCCTTTTTTATTATTTTTAAGATGAGTTTGAGATATTATTAATTGTTACATCAAATTTTGTTTCAATCCTGAAACTTTGTGAGCAAACTTATTGTTGTAGTATGAGAGATCAATCTTTGTATATCCTTGTTTAAGTTTAGTGAATTTGCTTATTGATTTTGCCCGTGATTATTTCCTCTATACTGAAGGGTTTTTCATTGAAATGTTGGTATTATTAAGTTTTGTATTCTCATACTGATTTGCTGTTGAAAGTTAAAGAGTATTTTATTGTTGATATTTGGTTGATATTTTAGAGTGTTGTGTTATTATCTTAGTTAAGAACGCATTACCATTTCATCCTTATGATCATTACTTAGACAAAAAGCAATATAGTCTCTTTCAAGGGAAGATCTATAAGGAAGTCAGAGATATTAAAGTTATGCATTTAGATATTGTGGCCCTATTGAGGAGGAGTCACTAGGAGGTAACAAATATTTTGTTATATTTATTGATGATGCTTCTAGGAAGACTTCGGTGTACATGTTGAACTTTATGAATCAAGTATTTGAAAATTTCTAAAAGTTTCATGTCATGGTAGAAAGGGAAGCTGAAATGTTTGCAAATAGATAATGAAGGTGTGTATACTTCTAAGTTGTTTGAATACTACTGTACATTGCATGGAATTAGACATGAAAGATAAAACTAAGGGCTCTATAATATAACAATGTTGTTGAGAGATGAACAGAACAATTATGGAGAAGGTTCACTATATGTTTAGAATGTCTATATTGCTAAAGAAATTTTAGGATGAAGCAGTCTAAACTACAATCTACCTGATTTATCAAGCTCTATTAATTGTATTGTATCTTGAGAATCTTGAGAGGAAGTGGAATAGTAAAGATCCCACATATCCTCATCTGGGATTTTTTGGCTGCAAGGTTTTTAGACATATAACCAAGGATCAGAGAAAGAAGCTTAACTTAAAGGCAATACTTTACATCATTGTTGGATATGGTGATGGTCAGTTTGGCTTCAAGCTCTATGACCCAGTGAAGTAAAAGGTGGTTAGGAACAGGGATGTGGTATTATAGGAGAATAAGAGAGGTGTTGATTTTTTAAGAGGAGATAAGTTATCATACAATAACTCACCATATGGAGTTATTAATTCTTCACCAAAATCTTCCACTGTTGAGTAGTCTACAAGTGAAGGAGATAAAGTGTGTGACCAAGCACTTATTGATGATGATCAAATACAGCCTAGAAATGGTAAGGTATATGAAACACATCATGATAATGTGAAAGATGAAGTTGTTAAGGATAATAAGTAGTAGGAGCAACTAGATATAATAACTAGTGATAAAACTTTGAAGGTAGACCAGGGAGAAAAGGCCTTCTATAAGGTATCCAATTTTAAAATACCTATTGGTTACTACTAAGAGGCATCCTGTGAATATGCAAGAGGTTGCATCTTGTGAAGACAAAGATCTTTAGCTCACAACTATGAAGGAAGAGATAAATTATCTGAAATGATACATGAGCTTATAAAGCTTCCAAAAGGAAAAAAGACCTTGAAGAACAAATAGTGACAAGGTGGTGAAGTATAAGGCAAGGCTAATGGTGAAAAGGTTCAATCAAAAGAAAGGGATTGATTTTGATGAAATCTTCTCATCGGTGTTTAAGATGACCTTAATATGAACAGTGTTGGTGGTTTGACTGCTTGTTTGGATCTTGGACCTAATTAGTTGGATGTTAAAACTAATCTCATTTATGGAAATTTGGAGGAGGAGACATACATGGAGTATCCAGAAGGTTTCAAAGTTAAAGACAAGGAAAATATCGTATGCAAGTTCAAGAAAAGCCTATATGGATTAAAACAAGCTCCAAAGCGAATTCTTTTATGATGGATCATGGTTACAAACAAACTTATACTGATGTTTGTGTGTATTTCAAGAAGTTAACAGGTGAGAATTTCATCTTCTTCTATATATTGATGATATGTCAACTGTGGGTCAAGATGTTGGAAGAATCTAAAAGTTGAAGGAGGATTTGTCTAGATCTTTTGATATGAAAGATTTCAACCTACAAAACAAAATTTAGGCATGGAGATAACTCGGGATATGAAGAGTAGGAAATTATGGATGTCTCAAGAGAATATATTGAACGAGTATTAAAAAGATTCGATACAAAGCATGGCAAGCTAGTTAGCATGCTATTGGCAACTCACTTCAAGCTTAGTAAGTGCGCATATCCCTCAATGGAAAAGGATAAAGATGGTATGTCCCCTATTCCATACTCAATTATAGTAAGGCCTTTGATGTATGTAATGGTGTGCATATGGTTAGATATTACACAAGTCGATAAGTGGTGAGCATATTCTGATCAAATACAAGGAAGGTTAACTAGGAATTTCTGAGATACTTAAGAGGGACATCAAAGTGGCATTTGTTTTTTGGTGATGGAAAGCCAACTTTAAAAGATTTTACATATGTAGATATGGCTCAAGATCTTGATCAAAGAAAATTCACTTCAACTTTTCTATTCAAGTTTGTAGAGGGAGCCATCTCATAACAATCTGAGCTATAAAAGTGTATAACTTTATCTACAACTAAGGCAGAGTATGTAGTTACAGTGGAAGCTTGTAAGGAGATTCTCTGGCTAAAATGGTTCCTTCAAGATTTGGATGTAAAGCAAGAAGACTATGTGACAAAGCTTTCACTTTGTCAAAATATTAGATATGTTTTTAGAATTTTAAGCATAAAGGCAATGATGAGGAATGGAAACACCTTTACCATAAGCAATTGAAGAGAATTCCACCTTCAAGTGCAGAGGGACTTGGATAAATTTTAACTGAGGAGGCCTCTTGATTTGAGATTCTTGTAAGGTCCTAACATATACCCTAGAATTATTATAGCATGTCTAGGTTGTATTAAGAAGTGAACATAATGAATGAAATGAGTGCATCTAAGTATAGTAAGAGACATAATGATACTTAATGTAAAAGACATGGATAAATGGGTAATTTTTTCGTTTTGGAATGGACATACATACTTAGATGTGAAATATGGATAGGAATTTTTGACATTTTTGCTTTGATTTATTAGCGTGATGTGAGGGTAATTGATAAAAGAAGTATTCCATAAAAAAATGGGACGTTGTTGGTTAAATTGGATGTGCTTTTGTGTTGCTTTTGCATGATAAGACTGAAGTTAGCTGATTTGGGATGTGTACATCGCTGGATGGATAAGTTCCACTGAATAGACATCTATGATTTGGCCATATCTTGTCCTACATACCTCTAAATTGAATAATTCAAATTTAAGATTAAACTAGATACATAGATCTAAAACTTTAATGAATAAAACTCTGATTCTACCTCTCAGACTTTCAAATTCTAGCTTGAATTTGAGTTATGGTTTTTGTCCCTATTTTCAAACATCCTATAGTGTTTTGGGTATAATTCTTCGAATAATTAACCAAATTTCATGAAATTTATGCCATTAGAAAATTGACACATAGGGGAATGAAATTAATTGATAAGATCATAGGTCAATGTGGGAAGTAAAGGAAGAAGAAGGACCAATATGCAATTTTTCTAAAGTTATCACATGGATAAATTGTATTAAGGCACGTGTGACCATTAATAATGAAGCATGTGTGTCCAATAGGAATTACACATATGTGTGAGTCTTGAAAGTTCATGAAAAGGCATACAGAGAGGGGAGATGGACTACAATTGGAGGGCTCTAACTTCAGATTTTCCTCCTCTCCATTTCACCTTCATCATCCCATCATTTTTCATGTAAGAAATTAAGTCAATCTTAGGTCAAAATCAAGGTAAAAGTTAGGGCTTTTCTCTTCACCTTTACCTTTTCTACCTTTCATTATGAAGAACTGGAATTATAAGGTTTGAAGTGGGATTGAAATGTGTATTTATGATGCTTCTAGTTGGTAAGTTGATAAGTGTGAATTGCATCATATTTTAGGGCTTAGTTTGATATGTATTTAAGTGTTAACTTAATCGTTTAGTATGTATTTAGTTTAGAATTGTGTTAGTTTGTTAATTAATTGTGTTTAAGTGTTTTTTATGGGTTAGTCATGTCTTTGATCTTAATTATTATGTCTTTGAGGTACCTTGATGTGTTTATTAGTGTTTCAGTGTTAACATCAAAGAACGGAGAAGTTTCGGAGACATTTGAGAGATCATGGCATAATATGCCATGATCGTGACAAAATCACTAAAGTCAGCCCACGATCATAGCCCATATATCACGATGATGATAGAAGATGAAGTCACAGCCCACAACTGTGGCCTTATTGCCACGATTATGACAGAAGGCTTAGATGTGGCCCACGATCATGACCTATAGGGCCACAGTCATAGCCTGCATCAGGTAGACACACAGACACTTAGAAAAGTCAAGTTTTGAGGGAGTTTTTGGACCTTTCGGACCTGAAAAAACCATACTACGAACACAAAAAGTATATAAAAAAAATAAGAAAAAGAAGATGGAGGAGCTTTTGCGTTGGCCAACATTTAGAAACCCTAGAGAGAGTTCATCGAGAGGATTTGTGAATGTTAAGGATGTCTAAACTCACCTTCGGGTTGTTTCTATCTTTGATTTAATAAAAATCTGATTGTTTTATGTTATTTGCTTCATTTTGATTGATTTCTGAGATTGCATAATTCAGTAATAGACTGAGATGGTGAATCGAATGAAAAATAATTAAATTGGGCTAATGAGAGTTAGGTAATTTAATAAGAATGAGAAATCAATCAAATTAGTAATTGTATGAAGAGATATCTCACATAGTTTCCTGGTAGTCTATTCAAAAACTTCAAATCTAATTAGGGTTTGGATAGATTGGTCATTGAGAGATTGCAATTTTCCATAATCTTATTAGGGTTTACAATTTAGGGTTAATGGTTATAGCGTGAGAGAGAATAATCAACCCTAGGATCATCTAGGACCAATGATCTAATAATTCATAATCAATTACGTTAGTGTCAAAGGTCGGAAAAAATTACCCTTTCTCTCAATTGTTAGTTCTTTGGGTCAATTCTTAACTGTTTGCGCTGTAATTGCTAAGTTGTTAATATTTTGTGATTGATTCTTAAATTAAATGATTTGATTGAATTACATTCCTGTTTTAGTTTCGTTACATTTTGAATATTGCGCATTGTTTTGGCCTTAGATTTTAGGATTAGATTAACCTTCCTTATGGGATTAACAACTTACGTACTATGCAAGCAACCCGTATGCTTACAGATTAGGTTAAAATTAAAACTTACACACATTAAAAAACTGCGATCAAGTTTTTGGCACCATTGCTGGGGAAGTGATTAGTTTAGCTCTATAGTTTAAGGTGTTCAGTTATTTTAATTTTTTTTCATTCTTTCTTTTCTACTTCTTAAATCGTGCTCTTGCATGAACACAAGAGTCACGAGAGGCTCAAGTAGCACAGCTAAAACCTTAGATTTAGACGTCACTCGAGTAGAACAAACCATTAGGAAAGCTTGGCGTGAAGAAGAAAAAGAAATCATGAAATCAATAGTGGCCGAGGAATTTCAACAAAATTTGGATCATGAGACCAGGGTTCAATGCGGCAAACTAAACAGTAGCTAGGCCACCTGTATAAGTAGCATCATTTGAAATCAAACTAGCCTTCCTAAACATGCTTTAACAGAATATTTAGCTTTATGGACTAACGAATGAAGATCCCAATACATATATAGTGAACTTCTTTAAAATCTATTATACCTTTTGGTACCATCAAATGTCGAAAGATGCGGTCAGAATTAGGCTTTTCCCTTTTACCCTTAGAGATAGAACAAAGACTTAGTATCATTCCCTTAACCTAGCCACTCGCATGATGTAGGATCAGCTAGTCCATGATTTATTAGACAAATATTTTTCCCTAACTATAACCACTAAGATCATCAAGGAAATTACCAACTTCCAGCAAAGTGATGGAGAATTGATCTATGAAGCATGGGAAAGATATAAGGATTTGCAACAGAAGTGCCCACATCACAACTTACCCAAGGAATTCTAGTCGCAAACATTCTATAATGGAGTAACCCCACATATGAGAGGCACGATTGATGTAGCTTCAGGAAGATCACTGATGAGAAAGACGGTTGATGAAGCGAAAGAGCTAACAAAGGAGATGGCAAGTAATAACTGCATATGGACAAACGAGCAGAGTAGACAAATTATTACCTTCCGAAAGCAAAAAGAAGTTGCGATTATTGATCAAATGACAGAAATGCAAGCTAAAATTGATAACTTAATGCAACAACTTAACAACATGAAGGCTTCATCCTCATCTCTAATGAAAGTCGTGCAACTTAAGTGTGAACTCTAAGGAAAAATAGACCATGATACAGTGGACTGTTACTTGATGAAGGAAAGTGATCCAGAGCAAGTGAATTATATTAGAGCTTAATATGGACGAGGAGGGGTAAACAAGCCCTACTCCAACACCTATAACTAGGGTGGAAGAATCACCCTAACTTCTCTTGGATAAATAATGCCGGAGGATAGTTCAAACCTCAAGGACAATCAGGCTTCCAACAAGATAAAACAAGCTCAATGGAATCCAAGTTGGATAAGATTTTAGATAAAATAGGAGGCATGAAGGATGCACACAGGAGGCTTAAAAGCAAATTCGTGCAAGTCACTAAGAACCAAGCCTCTTCAATACACAATCTGTAAGTCCAAGTAGGTCAACTAGCAGAGGCAATATCTACTGGGAATGTGGGAACCCTTCCAAGCAATATCGAGTCTGACCTAAAGGAACGGATCATGGCCATCACTCAGACCCAGGAAAAGGAACTTGAACATGTGAAGAAATATGAAGATAAAGGAAAAGGGCAAGTAATTATGGAATTCCTTCTAAGGGAACTCTTAATTGAGCTATTCAAGGAACCTTAACCTAAAATTCCATACCCTATACTGGCTCAGCGAAAGTCAATTTCAAGTACGGCAATGAGAAATTTTAAGGAGGTTAAATCAAACAAGGTTGAGGACATAATGAAACAACTATAAACGAGGTTCACACTAAAGGAATCAGTCAAGAAGAAGGTTAAGGAGCACATAGCAAACGAAAACCCTAAATAGCACATTTTTACATTCCTTGTAGTATCAACAGAGTCAACATAAATAATGTAGATTTGGAAGCAAGTATTAATATGATGCCCTATACCTTTAGTCAAAAGTTTGGGTTAAGAGAGTTAGAACCCACAAAGATGTTAGTAAAAATGACCGACAGAACAGTTCATCAATCGAAGGGGATTATTAAGGACATGCAAGTACAAATTGATAAATTTACCTTTCCCACACTCTTCTATATATTAAATATTGGAGAAAATGTGAAAACCACTATGGTCCTTGGACGACCATTCTTGGCCACTGCTCGCTCAATAATTGACATTGATGGGGGTGAAATAACCCTGAGGGTAAGAAAGCAGCTAATAACCTTCAAAGTGTCAAAGGAAGACAACAGTTCTCCTTTACCTGCAAATAATATCAAGGAAACCAAACCTCGAGGAAAAAGGGAAGATATTGAGGATCCTGGGAATGCATTCAAAAAGAAATGATAGCGTAAAAGAAGGCAAAGGAAAGGGAATCACAAAGAAGGTGGAATCCAGACATGGTAGCTCATGTGCAAATTGTGAGATCAGTGACTGCACTACTATTGCACCAATCATTTGAACCACCATGAGCAAAAAAAAAAAAAAAAGAGTGTCGAGTTACCGACGTTAAAAGAAGCGGTGCGTGGGAGGCAACCCATGGAATTTTATTTCCTTTGACTATTTTTAGAAAGTTTAAATTACGTAGTTAGGATTTTTTTTTCTAAATAAAATCAGGAAGGCATAGGACTTAGCCATTAATTATATGATTAAGTAAGTAAGCAAGGAGAGGTTAAGAAGTGATGTTGGGAAGTGGAGAAGAAAAAAAGAAGAAGAAATATTTAAAATTTGATGTAAAATTGACCACGATGGTGGCCTGTAGTAGGGTAAAAAGTCGGACACGTGATTTTTAAAGTTAAATTTTACCATTTTGGCCTCCAATCACTTATATATTTAATTCTAACTTCATTTTTCACTCACTTTCATTTTACTTTATCTCTCTAGATTTGAACCTCCAAACACTCTCGCTTCTCTCTACCCAAATTTCAAACTTCCAAATTTCTTCCAACTTTTACCGACTCGCAAGGCAGTATGTCCCTGATAGTTGTGCATTAGAATATGTTTTTCTAGGTAATTGACATGTGTTTTCTTGCATATTTTTTATTATTTTAGTTTAGGATTCATTTTGTATGTTTTCATTTAGTTTGATTTCCACTGCTGTTCTTTTATGTTTGATGTTATTTTAGGGTAAAAATTGATTATTTTTATGTAGGTAGGAAGATTGAGCAACTTAGAGATTGAGCTAGAGATCAAAGAGGAGAAGAAAAGAAGATTCCTATTGTTAATTCTGACAATCATGGGAATCATGCTAATTCCCACGATTGTGGGAATTACAACCCAAGACAATACGTGAGGCTTCATTAAACTTAGGATTTCTGGACTATTAAAACATAATTAAGCCTCAATCTTCAGGGGGACGAAACCCTTCTATAGAAACACCATCCTTGAGTGAAGAACACATGTTTGGAGCCCTGATGAAGGATTGAAGTCAAGGATCATCATCAAGATTAGGAAAAATAGCTCATCAACACCAAAATTTCCAAATTTTGAAAAAGAAGGAAGGAGTTTATTTACTCAATTTTCTGTCAATTTTACTTCTTCCATTCCTTGTAAAATGGTTTATTTGAATGTTGATGATGTTATGGAGACCATGAGTGGTTGATTTAGTTTTAGGGATTGCTTTTGAACCATTTTGAACCATTTTGTTAGAACTCCTATTTTGTTGAATTGAATGAAAGTGTCTTTGATAATTATTGATTTTATTTGTTATCTTGCAATAAATCCAGAGAGTGAGTAAGATTAATTGTGTAGGATTGTACAATAAAAGTTGGCAGTCTATAGACATACAATCATCACGTCAATTGATTAGTTAGAAGAGAGATCTCGGTGAATTCAATTAATCACCTATAGGATAGTTTAATAACTAGTTGAATCGGTAGAGTCATTGGGTAGGTTGAGAGAGAGTCCAATTGATTCCTTTTAATTCGATTAGGGAATTATACCTTGAGAGATGGTAAATTAATACATTCGAAAATCTAGGGTGAGACACAATTCAATTAATAAAATAGGAGGGAGACAAAATAGAGAAAAAAGTAATCTCTAGTCTTTAGATTCTTGAATTTCGATTGTCTATTGCTTTATGTTAGTCTTTTAATTTTAATTTAATTTTCTAAACTATTTGCATTAAACAATTTCTTTTCTTAAACAAAGTTTTGTGTAAATTAAGTAGTGTCTGGGCATCAATCCCTGTGAGATCGATATCTTCTCTTTTTAACTACAAGTCACGACCTGTTCACTTATAGTTTTTAAGCGTAAAACAAGTAGATAGGTTTTACTGTCAACAAGTTTTTGGCACCGTTGCCAGGGATTGATTGTTTAGCATCTAATTTAATTTAGATTACTTTGATTTAAGAATTTAGATACTTTTCCTTGTGGAATTGTAGGTGCATTAACACAAAGAGCATGCGAAGATTGACAAAATTCGGTAACAATGAACTATTCGATATCACAAGACACATCACGACATCTTAGAATAAGGAATGAGAAATTTGAATAGCTAGATGCCAAGAAGAAATAGAAAGAACAGTGATGGAAGATAGTTATTATAGGGTGCAAGGAACTTTTGCAAATTACTATGAGGCATGGTATGGTTGGGGAAGTACTGATCTTTATTGGAACTTGTACACTCTGGAGTGATAGAACTAACTAGATTTATATTAGTCCAATAATGCAAGTACTCACATAAGACATCAAGACATATTTGAATTTTAGCAAGATGAGTCAAGTTCATGGGATTCCAAATTGAGAAAAATCATGGATAAACTAACAAAAATGGAAGAGAACTAGAAGAGGATGTTTTTCATCATGAAGGAAAGTCAGAAGAGACTGGAAGAGATGTTTGATCAAGTTTTTAAAAATCATATAGCTTCTATTCATAATATGGAGATTCAAGTAAGACAGTTTTACCATGAATTTTGTAAGAGAATTGTGGAAGACTCTCTGAGTAATATGGAATTATATTAACGAGAACAAAATGAGGATATCACACTTGGAAATGGGAATGAACAAGAACCAGTGGAAGACCATACTGAACCTGACCTTATAGAAGACCAAGAAATTAAGAAAGAAGATGAAGAAAAGGATTAAAACCCTCCCTATTATTCACCAATTCTTGATATACCATATGGGAACATTAAAAAATCTTAGGTAGATGTTCATGAAAAGAACTCTATCTTTTGGATTGATGATGATCAAGTGACATTCAAAATAAATGATTTATTTAGGAATATGAAGGATAGTAACTCATTCAGGATAATTGATGTGTTTCAATCTTCTAAAGAACAAAAGGACGAAGAACATATGACAACAGACATCGAGTTTGAAGAAGTTATGAAAGTCTCTATTTGGGAAGTGGAAGAAGCAGAGGAGATGAAGGTGATTAAGGAAGAAAGAGAATAACTCACCTTCATACAGGACAAACTGTTGGATTCAATGGAAGATTCAGGGAGTTTTGTTATTCCCTGTTATATTGATAGTTCACTTTGAAAAAAGACATTATTGAGCTTAATTGGTTTTCATAATGTTATCCATAGTGTCCTTTTGATTATTTTACAATTTGTAGCTTACTTATAGGCTACAAAACCAATATTGAATGAAAAATACGGAAGTAAGACATTTATAATTGATCCTGGATAAGTTTCCAAGGAAAGAGAGTCGAGCTACAGATGGTAAAAGAAGCGTTGCATGGGAGGCTACTTATGGAATTCTACTCCCTTTCTAATTATTTTTGTTTATTCATTGGTGTGGTTCTTTAGTTATAAGCATGCTTGAATTAAGTGTGAGTGATGTTTAATTTTGTTTTTGTTAGAATTTCAACTAGTTTTCTTTTTGAAATCCTTGATGATAATATTAATTTGATGTGTTTGTAGGTTATGGGATCATGTGTAACATCCCCTCACCTATGGGAAGGGTAATTTGGTAATTTGGAACGGGTTAGGAGCGTTAAATATTGCATTGACATATTCATGCATTCATTTATGCACATGAATAGTACATAGTAAATTTTGCACATGTAAATGCTTGTACATGCATTCATGACATTTCC
>JAOQMS010000005.1:16536816-16557317 GCA_027563885.1 Erythroxylum longipes
AAGATGCAAGTTTATGAAATCATGTTTTTGAAATACTTCATGTCTATGAAAAGCAAGTTTTCAAGAATTGCCATTTTAGGCAATAAGTTTACAAGTCATGAATTATGTGTTATGTGGATTTGTGGTGGTCTCCTAAGTTCTTTCACGTGCACATTGACCAAGTAAAGGCTTTTTTCTCCTGCTCACTAGTGGTATGGAGCTCCTTCATGGACTCCCATAAGTTCACGACTGTGCAAGACCATTAAGTGGAATTGCGATAGTACGTTCTGTTAACGGCTACATAGGACCCTTATGGGAAATGTGTAGTACATTCTATTTTGGATCTACCCAAACCATTTTGATTTGCTTATGTGCTTTTGAAATGTTAGTTAGTTTGATGCATACATGATTTATAATTGCTCATGAACTGCTTGATAAAATGAGAATTTTGAGAAATAAGTGTTTGGAGATTTTTCATGCTAAATTATTATGGTTTCCAAAAATGTAAAATGGCAATGAGTTTTGAAAATAGTTTTTGCTTGTTTCTCGATTATAAATCTGTTACCCACGAGCTTCAAGCTCACCCCCCCATTCCGTCCCATCTTCAGGTGAGGAGAAAGAGATCGAGTAGTCAAGAGCCGAGGCATCACTCCAATTAGATTTATTTTTGCTTTTGAAGTTAGTTTTTGTAAAACAAAGCTTTATTTGCATTTTGAGAAATTCTATTTTTTGCAAACTATGTATTTTTGGATTATGATGTAATGGGGCTTAAAATGCTAATTAAAGCTTTGTAAAACTCATATCCATTGTTATAAATGAAAAATGTTTCGCTTTGCTCATGGTTTTTGTTTTTACAAGACATTTTGTCTGAAATGAGATTAAAGTTAGAAAATTCGTTTATATTATATGTATTATTGCTTTTGGGTTGAAATGATGAAGGTAGTTGAAGGATTTTTTTAAGTTTGCATTTTAATAAAATAGGAAATTTGGGTTTTGGGTTCTGCCATAGGGGTTTTCACCGCGGCAAAGCCAAGAGTTCGCCGCGGCGTAATTCATGCGAAACTCTTTATTTTCATCGGCGTAGTGAGTTCACCGTGGTGAAAATAAAATTTTGGGCTTACCGCGGCGAAGTTTAATATGTTCACCACGGCGTGAAATTTTCGAAGGGTCCAGGGGATTTTTCTCAAATATGTTCGCCACGGCGAAACCACAGTTCACCACGGCAAAGCCCGCCTTTGCTTCCGAAGAATTCTTCTTTCAAAATTCCAAATTCTAAGCCTCCCTCCATGCTCAAGCTTCATGATCCCATGTCCGATGTTGGGCTCTGGAAACGGGGTCCAGCACATAACTTATTGAATGCTGTTAAGTTTTCAACCCCCATAGGTAAAATTTTAAGATGAATCAAAGTAATGCATGAAATCATTTATGATGATCGACTGGGGATAGATTGAGAGTGTAAATGAAGTTAACATGGTGTGATAGATTAGAGGAAAAAGAAGAAGGGCACTATCGTGGCATAGTCCCCACAATCGTGGCTGAGATTAATTAGTTCTGTCACTATCTTGGCAGAGTCCCCATGACTGTGGCCAAATCCACGAGCTTTTGTAACAATCATGCCAAGGTCCACCACAATCATGGACAGGCGCAAAAGGAGAAGTGTTGCCTAGAACCAATTGAGATTAAGGTATCCTTCGCATAAGCTATTAATTGGTGAATTATCATAAATACATGTCTAGATAAGATGTAATGATCTTGATGATGAATACCAAAGTATAAGAGTAAATGAATCTATTTACTCATACACTGAGCTTTATTATAAGGGATATTCTGATCATATAATTTATGACAGAAACTGATCTTATTGAGATATTATGAATAGTTGAAATTGATCTTATTGAGGCAATAAGGATGACTGGAAAGCTATGTTGAATATAGTTGATTGATAAAGATTACGTGAACAATATAAATGATCGTAGTAAGAAATCTGCTTTCAAAGAAGAATTTCACCAAATTAGGTTAAGTAGGCCAGATGGTTTATTTCTAAGAATGAACGATAATGGGATAAATTAGAAGTGAATAGCGGAGTCTCGTTTCTAACAAAGACTCAGGCATCAAAAGTCGAATATGCTACTGAGAGTGCATGCATTCTATTTGACGCAAAGTATCCAACTACGTGGTTGGATTCTTGAATTTGAGGTAACACTATTGCTAATGTGAGGAGAACCTAGGTCGACACTATATTATATGAAAATATGTTATGGAAATACATATTAGATTTGATGAATGTGTTACAAAATCAAGAAGTTAAGATTGTAAATAAATTTAAATGTGCGAAGAAACTAGTAAGAATGATCTAACATTTGAATAATTTGATGAGAAATTAAGGGAAATCAAATGAATGGAGAAAATCATTTGAGAAAGGAAGTCAATCTGGAGATTGAGAAAAGCATGAGAGATCATTACCCCAATTGAGGAATTAGCTACTTAAGGATTTCATGGACTAAATATGGGTGCATTGAGTCTTGGTGATATCTATTTGGGTTAACAAATGTCCCCGTCAGTATTTATGATATAATGAATAAAGTGTTCCAACCTTGCTTGGATCAATTAATGACAGTGATTATAAGATGATAATTGTGTATATTCGAAAAAGTTGAAAGGAATATTTTGAATACTTAGAGGTAAATCTTACATATCATGAAAGAGAAACAATTATATGCCAAAGTCAATAGGAATAAAATTCAGCTTTGATCAAGTAATATGTTGGGTCATATAGTATCAGGACAGGGCATATAGTTAAACTCAAAAGGAAAAGCAAAGGTAATGGTGAAGTGAGAAACTCTAAGGAATATATATGAGATCCGGAGTTTTCTAGAACTAGTTGTATATTGGATATTACTAGAGGTTATCGAAGGGTTTTTACTGATCTTAGCCCTTTGAGAAAATTTTTAAGGAAAAATGTGTTGATCATATGAACTGAGGAATGTAAAAAGAATTTTGAGGAATTATAATACCGATGGTAATTATATCATTTCGATTTGGAGATTATGTAGTATATAACAATGTTTCATGCGAGAGATTAAGATGCAATATGTTGCAGCATAATAAAGTGATTTTGTATGCATAGAGACAATTGAAGTATTAATACATAATTTGGAATGTGCTGCAATAGTAATTGCTTTGAGAGCTTGGAGACATTATAATGTACAAATGAGTATTTCCTAGTAAAGCTAGTATGGTAATCTGATGCATTGAACAGAAAATTCAATAGCAGTGTAGCATAAATTCAGATATTGAGGTTACCAAATCTAGTGCAATGAAGAGCCTAGAATAATTGAATTGAAATTGGGGCAAAATTAAGTGTTATTAGCTACATAGTATTTAAGATTAGTTTTGTATGACATGATTAGAAAAGCCCTAAGTGAGGATTCAAAATTTGTGAATCTTATTGAGGAATTGGAAATGAATCCAAATTTTGAGTTGAATTTGAAAATTGATATTTTGTGGTTGCAGAAAAAAAAATATGAGTACCCGATAAAGATGATTGAGCAAAGAGGTTATTAGAGAAAGTGAAAATAGCAACCGATGTTATACATCCTAGTAGGAATACGCTGAAGCAGTATTTAACGACCAAGAATGAAAAAGCAAGTGACTAAATGTTTGATTCACCAACAGTTTTAAATATTGGAGATATGTTTGGAACTTATATTTTTAGAGTTCCTAGGAACTTGAGATCAATATACAGTTCTGATTGAATTCTATTATGAAAATCATTATCACAGTGATATCGGTAGGACACCGTATAAGGAGTTATACGACCGAATGAGTCATCCGCCCTTATATTGAGTTAGAGAGGGCCTAAAAAAATGGTTGAAGGCCAAAATTGATTCGAGATGCTATTGTTAAGTGAAATTGAACTCTATTAGAAATTAAGTGATTCAAGAAAGATAAATGAGTTAGGTGGATTAAAACCGAAGATATGAAATATAGAGAGATAGATAAATTGTTTATAAAAGTACCACCTCGGCAAGGTGTGCTAAAGTTCATTAAAGAGGGTAGCTAAGCTTGAATTGTATTGGTCCATATAAATTTGTTGAGAGCATAGGACCATTGACTTAAGTTAGTCTTACTAACAAAGATATGTCAGATCCATACTGTGTTACATGAGTATATATAGGAGATATTGGTATGATCCGATAGATGTATTGTCGGCATAGGAAGTGAAACTTGCGAGTAATAAGAATTATACTGAGGAATCAGTTAAGAGAGATGATACATGAATAAGTAATTGAATGACTGACTGCTTCCATTGACTATAGTCAATTGGAAGAAATTATTCGAGTGATGAAGTTAAATGGGGACTAGAGGAGCATATGAGGAAACATTACCCCTGCCTTTTTGATGATTTAAATGTGAATTGCGAGGACGAAATTCATTAAGGGGGGAGAATTGTAACATCCCATTCCCATATTAAAGGTTAGAGCTCGAGAATACCATATATGAGAAATATTATTGAGAGATTAGAAAAATGTATTTCATACTTATGCACAATATTAGTATACACACACGTGAATTTAATCATTGCACACATTACAATAAATTGTTCGTTGCACTCATTTGACATTTCTGGGTATAAATGATTGTTTTAATATGATTATAATGTGAGTTATGGATTATGTGTCTTGAAAAATAAGTTGTTGTGTTTAATTACTGATTTAGAATTTTTTGGGAAAATTTGAGAATTTTCTGGAATTTTTGGACTAGGAAAAATGCCAAGTGGTAGAACAATTGATTAATAGCAGTAGAAATAAATGTCAAATGGTAGTAGAAATTTTTGAGAAATGACATTAAGATTTAATGACACATGTCATTGAAAATTGTGAGTAAATTAGATTAGAAATGGGAGACAAATTGACTAGTTAAATAAAAAACCAAGGAGAGACCATAAGAAAGTGACATGTGGCAAGTGACATGTGTCACTTGCCACACCTCTTGTTTCCCACGAATTTCATTAAGTGAAAGACCAACATTTTTAGTCTTTCACTTGTTATTTGCTTCTCTCTCTTCGTAAGCTTCTCTCCCACATTCATCTTCTTCATTTCTTCTTCTCCATTCATGATTCTTGCTCTCCACCTTCACAACCTTGATTTTTGTTAACAATAAAACCACCCATAATAATATCCTTGTTGTCCTCTTCATCTTGTTACAAAATGACCCAAATCACCCTTGGATGATGAATATCGTGTGATGCTTTTGAAACTAGGGTTCATGGTGATTTTTTTTAAAGATCTTGAAGTAAACAAGTAAGTATGATGTTATTGCTCTTCTTGGTTTATTAAATGAAACTTATTGATGATAGATTAGGGTTAAATGAGCATAAAATGGTAATGTATATATATGTGAATCGTGAATGAAGAGATGAGCATATGGATGTAATGATTTTGTGTTTATGATTATTAATGATTCATATATTGATGTAGAGATGATTTAGAGTTAGAATGAGTCATAACATGGGGTTGAAAGAAGTGCAGAAAATTGATTGTGAATGTGAATATGTTTGTGTTCTATTTTGGTGTATATGATCACTCATAGGTTTGGATTGGTTTGTGACTGATATTGAGTTGAAGTGGAAGTAGGAATGAAGAGTAAATAATGAGGACATGATCTAGAAATGATAGACTAAGCAAAAGAGATGAATAAGGATAAAAATGAAGTTAAATGTGTGCTGGAATAGTTGGATGGAGTGTTTTACTGAACATGTATCTGTATTTTAGAAATATCTTGATTTATAGAAATCCAAATGGGATGAGTTTTCATTTATATTAAACTATAGATATGTGGCTACCATTTTCATGAAGAAATTGAATTGTAATTTTGTCCCTAAGGGTCTTGAAAGTTGGCTTGAATTTAAGAACAGTGAGCTATCATGCTATAAGAACTGTCTTCAGTATTTTGAGTATAACTCTAGGAATAATAAACCGAATTGTATAAAATTTAGTTTATTAGAAACTTGAGATATAGAGTAACATTGTTTTAGAATAAGGTGTTGTCTAAATGCCTCATTTTCTAGGTCAAAATGGTTGAAGAGTGACCTGAAAATCTGCCTTAATGAGAACTGGAAAATTGTAGGAAAGAAGGGAGATTCGTTTCTATCATGATCATGGCAATGAACGCCAGAATCATGGCCAGTGCCTTTTCAGGGTAAAGTTTTGATTGAGTAATGGTTGAACCAATTAAGGATAAGGTACTTATCTATGATTTATTTGCAGTTAATTTAGGCTTAAATGGATCTTGAATTGAACCCAGAATGATGCTTGGATTAAGTGACTAAATGTGTGATATGTATGAAGTGATAATTGAGGTTATAACATAGTAATTGAATTGTTGATATCAAAGTACCAAATACATGAGTATACTGGGAATGAAGATGTTCATATGATTGTATTTATGATTCAAAGGAGTTGGGTAACATGTATTAAGTAAAGGTAAAGGAGAATTGGATATTATGTGATCATATGATGCTATAAAAGAAATGATGAATGATTGAGTTGTGATGTTTGAATAACCAAGCTCTTTGAGATATAAACCTAAGTGCAAGTTAGTCATATTCAAGTGAAAGTGTTTGAGTGATGAGGTATGAAATTGAAGAAACATACCCGGAATAGTCAATATGAGCATACATTATATATCTTACACATACACATATATGTACAATGAAATGTTTATGTGATTGTGCAATTAATAATATGTGTGCACTATATATGTTGCCCGAAATTGATATACAGGATTCAACATTTGCATCCAGAAGTTTTCGGATCATGGAAGCAAACACTAATTTGGAGCGTACTATGAGTCAACCTAGATGGTCTCATTTCATTTTTTCTTCTATTTTCAATTTCTGCATTGAATTATTACTAATGTGAATGTGATTGAGATAATTCTGAACATTAATAGTCCGAGGAGTTTAATAAATGTGAGAACATTAGAAGTGCTCCATGTATGTGAATTTGATGAAATATGTGTTTTCTCAACTTAAATGTCGAATGTCGAACCAAGTTCCGAAGAAAAATATGAATGTGTATATGAATGAAAAATGTGTATTCTTAACGTAAATGTTGAATGTCAAACTAAGGTCTGATGACATGTGAAGCCGAATATGGTTGTAGGATTTTGAGCATTTTTAATTGACTGAATATATGTGATGCATTTCATTACATGAATGTATGAAATTTAAAGGCTATTGTGACCGAAGTAGCCAACGAAAAAGAGCTTAAAGCTTAGAATGTCAAAAAGAGCTTAAATCTCAGAATGTGAAAAAGAGCTTAAAGCTCAGAATGTGGTAAGAGCCTCAGGCTCACTATGTAAAATGAACCATGTATCCCCAACAGATAAGGGACAGTTATTAATGAGCTCGGTAGCCACATTGGATACGGGACAGTTATAGGCACTCAGTCATAGCAATAACAATTGAAAGTGAGTCTCATGAACATTGCATATGTATGTAATAAGTATGATTATATGACTGAAATGAACTGTTTGGATGATTTCTGAAGGTGAAATATGAATTAAATGAATATAAAGTGTATGTGATTCAACATGATGATTAGTGAAATGATTTGAATTACATGATTACATGAATTGATGTGCTATGTGATTGAGTGAGCCATCGAGGATGGTCCACTCACTGAGTTCTCAAAACTCACCCCAATTTGCAACATATTTTTCAGGCTTAAAGAAGACACCCAGTTAAATCAATTGGAGTCTAACCATTGCTTTTGAGTAAGAGATAGAGGTTAGGATCAGTTGAAGTCTACATTTATACTTTCTGTTATTTTTGTCTTAAAGAATGTATTCCGCAAATATTGTACCATTGTATGTGAATAATTTTGTTTTGTAATGACTTTCCAAATTGGAAATGTTTGTAAATGAGGTTGGTTAATGAGTGTAATAACAATTATGACTTTGATGTTCATGAAAAATGGGCCCAAATTTGATTAGTGGTTTTCGGTAATATGCATGTGATGTTTGAAGAAAAAAAAAACAATTTCAATGAGTTTGATTGTTTGACTACTCTAGTACATCGCTTTGACAGGCCGTGCATCTGGATGTCCTCAGGATGTACAGATACGTGCTCGGTGGAAGCGGGGTGCTACATTAATAATAAGCATGACGGTTTTGTTCATCATTTTTTTAATTTTAATTCAATTAATCTACTTAATTAAATCAAAATCCAGCCCAATATTAAAAGTTCCTTCGGACTTATAATTAACAATTAATTAGTGTAAGCCTAGCATTTAATTATAGGCTTAAACCTAATTTAATTAACTCTTAATTATTCTGGTCTTATTGGCTCGAATCCAATTCGTCCATTTCTCTCCAAACTGTCTCATTTTCTTTCCGATAACCTCCGTTTCGAGAAGTTGCAAAGAGTTTCGAGCCAAAAACATAGCCCACAATCGTGGCACAACATGTGCCACGATCGTGACAAAGAGGAACGAGCCAGGGCCTGGCAACCAAGCCATGATCATGCACTTTAGGCACGGTCGTGACAGAGAGCTTGGATCTAGGCCACAATCGTGCACTTGGGGCCACGATCGTGATAGAAAAGTTTAGGCGCTGGCCATAATCATGGCAGGCAGGGTCAAGATCGTGGCCTACGTCGGCCTGAAGCAAAAACTCTAGTTTTGCAAAATTGTTCGGACCGTTTTGACCCTGACTTAAACCTAGGGCGTCCAAAGTATAAATACATCATAAAGGGACAAAACTAGTAGCCTTGGAGAGTCTAAAAAGAGAGAATTCACATCATCCACATTCCCAAAAAAACTAGAGAGTTATCAAGAGATTGAGGAAGGAGACGAAGGAAGAGAGTCACGAAGACAAAGCTTGACGCAATGTACTTCCCGGAACAGGTGGTTTCTCACAGTCGCTGCCTCCATGAATTCGTTTTGACAGTATTTCTATTTTTATTTAAATTTTATTGATGTATGAAATTGGGATGATTATTGAAATTAACTGTTGTCGATTGTTGATTTATGTCTAAACTCACCTTCGGGTTTTTGGTCCTTGAGATTAATAAAGTTTGGTTGATTGTGTTTTTATTGATTTAATTGTGATTCAATATCTGTTCGTAATAATTCAGTAATAAACTGAGAGGGTGAGCCAAGTGAAAATAATCAAATTAGGCTAATGAGAGTTAGGTAATTTGATAAGTAAAGAATTAAATTAAACCGATAGAATCGTTTAACGAGAGATCAAGTAGAGATTCCCGGTAGGTTATTAGACAATTTTAGAACTAATTTAAGTTTTGGTTCAATTATGAATCGAGAGATCACAATTCCATAATTTAAATTAGGGATTATGGGTTAGGGTTAAAGATTATAACTCGAGAGTGAGTAATCTACCTTAGGACCGTCTAGACCCATTAATTCAATAATTACATAATCAGTTAGATTTTCGTTAATTTCAGATTAAAAATCCCTTTTCTCTCACTTGGTAATTTCTAGGTTGATTTTTGGATTGGGTTGTGTGATTTGTTACTTATTTAGATTTCTGCAATTTAATTCTTGAAATTAATTGTTTGATTGATTTATTTTCTGTATTAGTTTATTTATTTTGAATTATTGTAGTTAGTACAACCTTAGATTTTAGGACTAGACTTCCCTCCTTATGGGATCGATACCTTAGGTACTACACGAACGACCCGTGCACTTGCAAAAATTACCAAGGTTATAAATATTAAAACTTAGCATATGTAACCTTGCAATCAAGTTTTTGGCATCGTTGCTAGGGAGGCAATTTATTTCTATAGTTTAAGGTGTTAAATTAGTTTTAATTTTTAATTTCGTTCTTTTGTTTCATTTTGGAATTCGTTCTCTTACAAAAAACATAAGAGTCATGAGAGGTTCGAGTCATGCAATGGAGACGTTAGATTAGACATCACACGATTAGAACGAACTCTTAGGAAAGCTCGGCAAGAGGAAGAAGAAGAGTTAGGAAAATCATCAATAGTGGAGGAGTTTCAGAGAAACATAGATCAAGAATCAACTCAATGATGACAGTAGAAGACCCTCATGGACTTTATGAGGCCAGGGTTCAACCCATCGAACCAAGGAGTGGCTAGGCTGCCTGTCCAAGCGGCCTCATTCGAGATTAAGTCAACCCTCCTGAACATGTTTCAGCAGAACGTACAATTTTAGAGATTGGCGAATGAGGATCCAAACGCGTATATCATGAACTTCTTTGAGATCTGTGATACTTTCCGGTACTATCATCAGATGTCAGAGGGTGCGGTTAGAATTATACTATTTCCTTTCACACTTAGAGATAAAGAAAAGGCATAGTATCATTCACTGAGCCCAGCTAATATCACAACATGGGATCAGCTTGTGCATGCGTGCTTAGATAAGTACTTCCCATTGACTAAGACAACAAAGATTATAAAGGAAATCACTAATTTCCAGCAAGGTGACGGGGAGTCAAGTTATGAAGCGTGGGAAAGATATAAGGACATACAAAGGAAGTGCCCATACCACAACCTACCCAAGGAATTCCTTTTGTAGACCTTCTACAATGGAGTGAACCCACCAACGAGAGGCACCATTGACACAGCGTCAGGAGGATCCTTAATGCAGAAAACTATCGATGAAGTAGAGGAGCTAATTGAGGAGATGGCAATCAATAGTTGCTTCTGGACAAATGAGCGAGGAAGGCAACCTGCTTCTTTTAGAGAGCAGAAGCGAATTATCACAGTTGATCAGATGAAGAAGATGCAAGCAAAGATCGAAAATTTGACGCAATAACTAAACAACATGAAGGCATCATCCTTAACTCAGGTAAAGGCTACACAGTTGAAATGTGAGCTTTGTGGACAATTAGACCATGACACCGTGGAGTATTATTTAATGAAAGAAGACAATCAGGAGCAAGTGAACTACGTAGGGGCACAATATGGCCAAGGACGGGGTAGTAACAATCCCTATTCCAACACCTACAATCTCGAATGGAAGAATCACCCAAACTTCTCCTAGTCCAACAACACTAGCACACAATTCAGGCCTCAAGGACAATTGGGCTTCTAGTAAGATAATGCAAGCTCAATGGAGTCAAAGTTGGATAGAATTTTGGATAAGATTGGAGGCATGGAGGAAGTATATAGAAGGCTTAAGAGCAAATTCGAGCAAGTTACGAAGAACCACACCTCATCTATACACAATCCAGAGGTCCAAGTGGGGCAGCTAGCGGAGGCAATGTCAACTCAGAATGCTGGAACTATTCCAAGGAACACCAAGTACAATCCAAAAGAACGCATCATGGTTATCATTAAGTCCCAGGATAAGGAGCTGGAGAAGGTGAAGGATGACGAAGAAGGTCAAGTGATTAAAGAAGACCCTTCGAGTGAGCCCATGATTGAGTCACTTAAGACAACTCAACGTGTACTTCCATTCCTTATTATGCAGCGGTGAGTTATATGCAAAGAGGGAAGCAAAAAAATTACAGGAGATTAAGCAAAATAAGATCGAGGAAGTAATGGAATAAATACAGACAAAGCTCAAATTACAGGAGTTTGTCAAGAAGAAGGTTAAGGAGTGACCACTAGAAGATGACCCCAACGTAGCTACAAAGAAAAAGGACCCAGGGGACTTTTCATCCCCTGTAGTATCAAAAGGATCATTATAGACAGGGCATTCATGGATTTAAGCGCGAGAATATATCTGATGCCCTACACATTTAATCTGAAATTAGAGTTAAGAGAGTTAGTGCCCACCAAGTTTTTGGTAAAGACGACTCATAGGACAATGCATAAACCATTGGAGATTATAAAGGATGTGTCGGTAAAGGTGGATGAATATACCTTTCCTGAATATTTTTTCATATTGGACATCAATGAAGATATGGACACCCTGATAATTCTTGGAAGACCGTTCTTGGTCACCGTGCGTTCAATAATTGATGTTGATGGGGGTGAATTAACTTTGTGAATAGGAAAGGCAACTTTGACCTTTAAGGTGACTACAAGAGAGTACGGACCTCCTCCACCTCCAGAGGATAGTCAATAACCGGAACCTCAACGAGAATGGGAGGATATAGAGGATCCTGGTAATGTTTTTAGGAAGAAGTGCTCGTGAAGGAGAAGGAGAAGAAAGGAAAATTGTAAGGATGGTAGTAACTGTAGTATGGTAGCTAGAGTGCATACTTTGAGATTAATGAATACACTACCATCGAACCATTCGTTCCAACCACCGTAAGCTTAATGAAGCATCGAGCTACTGATGTTAAAAGAAGCGCCATTGTTTAATTTTGTTAGAACATTGGAAATTCCATAGTTAGGAGTATTTTTGTTTTTTTAATAAAAGAGAAAATGACTAGGACTTTAGAACTATGTGGATGATCATGCAAGCATGAAAAGAGAAGTGAAAAAAGGCCACAAAAGAATCAAGCAGTGGAAGCAAAAATACTGAAAAAGAAAAAAAGAAGCAAATCAGGAAGTGGTGATACGCCGTAGGCCACAATCGTGACCTACCACCATTAAAAGGGAGGATGAAAATTTTTAAAGAAAATTTTACCTTTTTACCCTTTTACCACCTATATATTCAGTTCGATCTTCACTTTCATGTTCAATTTATCTCTCTAGAATTCAAGCATCCAAACACTCTCACCTCTCACAAAAAAAATTAACCTTATGGAATTCTTCCAAATTCTACCTAAATATGTCGTGTATTAAACAATAAGCCTGACGGGAACCATATAGACAACAACAAGTTGCGGGAAAGGGGAGATGGAACCGAGCGGCAAACTTTAGCGCACCTTTCCCGATCTACACCAAGGAGGAAGGTATTCGTTTTCAATCCCTTCTTGCTAGACAAATTATAGTACCTAAGTACTTTGATTTTGACACCCTTAATAGGCTAGAATTGAATGAGCGAATAGAAAACCTAACTGAGAGGATCCAGTGGACTCAATTCATTTGATTTCAAATCCCTATTTATGAGGAGTTTACACTGGAATTTTTCACTTCCCTAACCTACGACCTTAGGAATCCAAAAGAAGTGTGGCTTAGATTGGGAGGATAATCCTATAAATTAAATGTCGAACTCATGTGCAAGATGTGTGGATTCCCTGAGTCCACCATCGTCGGTCAACATGATGACTTCTATCCTTCTCAATATTGGAATGAGATTAATAGAATTGATTAATTTCATGCTAAGAATGCTCATAACAATATCATACGGTCTCATGAACACTTATTGCTGCACAAGTTTATGTGTCAGCTGGTCTTTGACAAGACCGAATCCAACAAGTGTTCCACGAAAGAACTTTTTCTATTATGGTGCATGGACCACAGTATTACAGTATGCATGTCCATACATATGCTTAATGCCATTGTTGCGACTCCGCGCAAGAGGAGCAACAATCTAGGAATAGGATATATAGCGTCTACCATTGCAGAACATTTTGATATGGAACGAAGGGGCCTGACCGTTCACCTCCCGAAATTTTTGAAGAACCATCATTATGGCAGGCTAAAATCCTTAAGTCCCATAATATGGAACTTAGGGATATCAGCCAAAATACACATGTTCGGATTAGGGCAAGTCAAGTAAGTTTGAGTTCGGTGCCACCTCGGCAGGAAGAAGCGTCAAGCGAAGAATTTGAGAAAGAAGAGGAAGAAGAATAAAGTTAGAAGAAGATTTTAGATGCAATGACCGAGACTAATAAGACACTGGTAGAGATGGTGCAAACACAACGACATCAAAGCCAGGATATTCGACGAATCCATCAGTATTTTGAGTCTCAAGGCATTCAATTGCCGCCTCCAACACCATCACTACCTCCATCTCCTTAGGATTTATAAATAACCCAAAATTTCTTTTCCAAATTAGCCTTAAGTTCTATTTTGTTTTTATGTTTATTTTTAATTGTTTTCTGTCACTTTAATAATGTTTTGTCTTTTCTTATCTTATGTGATGTGTGTTTCCTTCTCACATTAAGGATAATGTGTTGTTCAAGTGTGAGGAGGGATTATGTGTTTTGCTTGTGTATGTGATTTTGCATACTGTATGATAGTTATTAGGTTGCATTGTGAAAATTGTTTGAATGTGTCAATGGCATAGATGAAGTGAAATTCATTTAATTTTGAACATAATTTAGTAGTTTGTAAATGATCATTAGCTCGCAAAATTAGTGAATTAGGGTTCTTTGGATAAATATACAACTTAATTAGGACTTAGTGTAAATTTAGCACCCTCAAGGTTGTCATATTCATTCGTAATTTGAGGCCCTTTAACTTAAGTAGCTTAACTAGTATTTTCATGAAAAAATAGCTAAAAACAACAAGGTAGGTAAAACAAATGTTTATTTTGGTAATAAATCACTATTCTGCTGACCTTCAGGTTATGAATAAAGCTAGTAACCAGTTGAAAATGTGATAATAGTTGAGTAACCGGATCGACATGCATCACAAATGTGTGCCTTCGCGTCAAAAGGCTATAATGATGTTTCAACCAAGCTGTCTAATAAAAAGACTTAGTCGAGTAACCAGATCAACATTCATCACCAATGTTTGCCTCCAAGTAAAAAACTAAGTCCTTGTTAATATAAAAAAATGTGTTTGTAATAAAAACCTACCGGACATATAATAAGTTTGAATTTTCATAAAAATGTACTTAGGAATAGTTACAGAGTCTAAAGGACCAAAGAATTATTAATGTGTGTGTACAATTTAAAAGGGTATATAAATTGACACTTAGATCTAAATTAATTTGTATATTTTGTTCAAAGCCTTTAGACATAGATTTTTCTTGTTAATGATTAGATATAACTTGTCAGATTGTGTTCAAGGTTAAATTTATATGAAGTCGAAGCCATGGCCTCATTTTTGCATTATATGTATTATGTCTTGTGTGTTTTTTATGTTGTTTGCTTGAGGACAAGCAAATGTTTAAGTGTAGGGATGTTGATAGTTATGATTTGCATGATGTTTTAGGGTGTAATTTATTAGGCATTTAGTGTGAATTTAAGTGTTGAGTGTGTATTTATGGTTTAATTATGTTAGATTATGTGTTTAATTACTTTTATGGGTTAGTATGAGTCTTTGAGCTTAATTGTTATATTTTTTAGGTACCTTGATGTGTTTGTTAGTGTTTCAAGATAAACGGTGAAGAACGGAGAAGTTGCAAAGAGTTTTGGGCCAAAAATATAGCCTACAATCATGGTACAACAGGCCACGATTGTAACAGAGAGGGACGAGCCAGGCTAACCAGGCCACAATCGTGCACTTTGAGCACAGTCATGACAGAGACCTTAGAGCTAGGCCAAGAACGTGCACTTGGGCCCACGATCGTGACAGAAAGGTTTAGGCGCTGGCCCCGATTACGGCAAGCAGGGCCACAATTGTGACCTGCATCAGGCTGAAGCAAAAACTCAAGTTTCAAAAGTTTTTCAGAACGTTTCGACCCCGACTTAAACCTAGGGCGTCCAAAGTATAAATACATCATAAAGGGACAGAACTAACAACCTTGGAGAGTCTGAAAAGAGAGCATTCATGTCAGCCACATTCCGAAAAAAACCTAGAGAGTTATCAAGAGATTGATGAAGGAGACGAAGGACGAGAGTCACGGAGATGAAGCTTGACTCAACATACTTCATAGAACAACTGGTTTTTCACAGTTACTGTTGACATACTTCGGGTTTTTGTTCCTTGAGAGTAACAAAGTTTGGTTGATTATGTTTTTATTTATTTAATTGTGATTCAATATTTGTTCTTAATAATTTGTCAATAAACTGAGAGGGTGAGCCGAGTGAAAATAATAAATTAATAAACTTCCTACGATCATGGGAATTGGCATGATTCCCACGATCATAGTTTCTTGCATCATAATGCTTCCTCTTCTCTTATCCTCTTTTAGTCTCTAGCTCAATCGCAAAGTTGCCAACCTCCGTTCCTACATCAAAATAATAAATTCTTATCCTAATCAACATCAAACATAAAAGAACAACAATGTAAATCAAACTAAACAAAAACATACAAAATGAATCGTAAAATACAACAATAATAAACTATTATGCAAGAAACACATGCCAAATACTTAGAAAAACACACACTAATGCACAACTTTCAAACATTCAGTCATCTGTACTTCACTCTCTTTGGTTTAATTCTCTTCTTCTTGTCATCCCCTCTTTGTATTAACCCCTTTCAATCTCTTTATTTCCTCATATTTCAGCTTTGTCCATCAAACATAACCCTCCCTCCATAGCTGCCAATATTGTCCCACCATTAATTTCAATTTCTTAGGCACCTCACTCTTCTTCCCCTCATGTTGACATTCTTCTCTCCTCTTAATGTCCTCCTCCTACTTTAGCTAAAACACCAATGTTCTCCCTATTACAAAGTCCTAGGTTCAAGTTGCAGGTGAGTCCATACTGAACTAAAACTCAACTTCTACCCTCCTAAAGAATCCTCAAATAATAGAATTGTCTCTCTTACTTTAGAATTTATTTGATCAAGTGCTAGCAAAGGGAACTCCACTTTTGTTGGTATTTTTCTAGACAAGAGAGTGGCATTCCTAGTGATGACGCAATGGGCCATGAGCAACTAGAAATTTTGTAGACTTTCAAGATATCCTTATAAATAGTGATGAGGTATTTCTATTCAGTTTCTCCAATCCAAATGATATAAAGAAAGTGCTTCAAGTAAGACCTTGGCATGTAAACTACAAACCACTATTTTTTTGGATTTAGAGGCCTGAGATGAAGATGGAGGACATTAAGCAAGAACACATACCACTCTAGATCTATATATACGGATTTCCCTTAAGTATTAGACCACTTCTGGTCTCAGTCACATTAAAATTTTTATTAGTAAGCCTATTTGTATAGATCAAGCTACAACTAAAATGAAGAGAATTCAATTTTTTTAGGATATGTGTTCTTGTAACTTCCATGACTGATTTACCAGAAAGTATCCCTATAATTCAATTAGATCAAATCTTGGAGCATTTTGACTATCACATAGAAACCACAACTCACATATAAAAAAGTTTGGAAACCACTTGGCAAGATCTTCAAGAGTGGAGAATATTAGGAAATTAAAGGGTTAAGTATAATTGATGATGTTCAAGTACCACATGTTGTTACTATTAGTGAACAAAGCATTTAGGCTAAAGAAGTTATAAATAACAACATTAAAAATAGTCCAAATGAAGAACAAAACCAATGTTATAAAGGGTTTATACGCCTAGAAACCATAGCTCATATCTACAAAAGTTTGGAAACCAACTGGCAAGTTCTTAAAGGCTGGAGAATATAAGGAAGTTATAGGATTAATCACAACTAATGACGTTAAAGCACCACATGCTACTACCATTAGTGAACAAAGCATTTAGTTTGAAGAAGTTATAAATAACAACATTAACAACAGGCCAGATGAAGAACACAACACCAGTGTTACACCTACAGGGATCCCAATAACAAGAGAACAAGCTGGAATTGATGATGCTACTCAAATCAAAATCATAAATTAGGTTGAACTATCTCAAAAATAAATGAGGTCCTTTAACCTGACCTCATTTATTGCATCTAAAAAACTAGTTGTCTCAACTCTTTTTGGCTTCTGAGCTCGCCTAAGGCTTATCGAAATTCTAGTTTTCCAATGTTTTCTTTCTTTTCCATTTTTGCTTAGTTACTACAACTATACCTGGACCACGTCAGGATTCTATTTCGAAAGTGAGATCACCACCGGCATTAATAAGAGAAGAGGCAACCATTACATCTATGGATCCCACCAAATCATTAAACATACTGGCTGATAAATCTTTGATTAGTGATTCATAAGCTACTACACCCCAGGATGAAGAATCTCTCCAAAATTTACTCTTTGATCAATGATTCACTGGCTACTACACCCCTAGGATCCCACTTTATTCTCAAACTTGGTACTTCGGTTGATTGTAACTCTTGTAGGCTCAAGCAGTTCCAGTAGCCTTAAGAGTATGACGATTGCTTTCCATATTAACTGCCACCTCTCGCTCATTCTAATAGAATTGTCAATCTTATCTTAAAGTTTTGCCAGTCATTGAAATCAAATATCAAACCACATTTACCACCCCAATGGTAAAATTGTAGTCGTTTATGATACTTATTTTGTCATTGTCACCACAAAATTCACTTTTAATAAAATGATTCATCTTAAGGTCTTCATAAATAATTTAGGAGGTTCTATACTCATATCTTTCATTTATGCTCATAATAGTGCATAACCAAAGAGAATTCCTAAGGAATCAAATCAAATCATTAACAAATGCTTCCTCTTTTCCTTAGCTTATCATGTGAGATTTCAATGCATTTCTTAAACCAGAGGAAATTTATGGCATTAGAAGCACTGGAAATCCTTGCCCTAATTTGAGAAAATGTTTTTCTAACATTCAAATTTATGATTTTCCTTATAGAGGTAGCTTTTATACTTGGTGCAACAAACAAACTGGGGTCAACTTTATTAGAAAGAAACTCAACAGAAGCCTTACAAACCGTCTATAGTTCACTACCTATCCAAACAGCTTCTCTTCTTATACTAATTCGAGTTTCTCAGAACATTCTTCTATTATTACTCATCTAAATTTTATAAGTCCTCTCTACCCCTTCAAATTCAACAATTTTCTATATGATCTAGTAATTGAGGATTTCATCTTGAAGGCTTTAAGTGTCAGCAACAGGGGTTCCAAGCAATTGATTTATGCCAAGAAGATTCCTCTTATTAAATAGGAGATGACTCTCCTTTTTCAAAATAATATAGTTAATACTCACCATCTCCTCAACATTGTTAGAAGTACCCTTTAAAGGATTCAACTTAAGCTTCAAAATAATCCCACTTAAGCTCTTCTTCAGCATAAGGAGACAGTAGTTATACGTCATTTCTCAAAAGCCTTACTCTATGATTTCTTGCTTATGAAACAAAGAGCTAAAGTATAATGGATGAAATGTGTTGATAAAAAAAACTGCATTCTTTCATAAGGTTGTGGTTTCCAGGAAAAATAACAAAAGAATTGTTTCTTTGCACCTGAATAATCAAAAATTTGATTTACAACACATGTTGCTCCAAAGGGCCTTTGAATACTTTTCAAACATCTTGAGATCTCCTACAAATGTTGACTCCTCAGGTTCACTTCTAGAGGAAATTATGCAAGATTGTATTACTCCTTAAGAAGCTGAACTCTTTAGCAAGCCCATTACTATACGAGAAATTAACTTTGAAGTCTCTAAATCCTCATAAGGCTCCTAGTCATGACAGCTTCAGTCCTTATTTTTTCAATAAGTTTGGGAAGCTGACCAAACATATTGTCAATGATGTTATCTTAGAATTCTTCAATAAGGAAATGTTGGATCGGAAAAATAAAGCATACATGATTTGGATAAAATGGTAGATTTCAAAACTTTTTAGAAATCAAAATTGCAGCGGAAGCAATATAACCAAATCTACATGCATATCCATACATGATATGATATAAGGATAATAAACATAAGAACAAGGTGGTGGAAATTATATTACTGACTCCTTCGCTACAGCTTTAACTCCTCGTTGTGTTATCCTATCCTCGGCAATATATCCTCTCCTAGGAGATATATCCTCTTCTCATTATTATATCCTCTTCTCCATATTGTATCCTCGACCAATCTGATCTACCACTTTTTCTTCTTGGACAACTTGGTTAACGAGATTCTTTGGTGGGAAAGGAGAAGAAAACTTGAAGAGATTTTTTCCTTAGAAGAAAGAAGCCAATTTTTTGAGACATTTCTCATGCAATTTTCATCTATACCATGCAAGATAGGAGAGAGAGAGTCAAAAATGCAAGAACACCTTCTTACACCTTCTCAATTTCAGTTTGTATCAAAAGAAATTTTTTTTGCATCAAATGCATCACTTCATTCTTTAATCATTCATAAAGAAGCCAATAAATGAGACTATTCTCATTTGTCTTTAAGATGACTATATGGAAAAACAATTAACCTAAATGAGACATATCAATTTTGGTTTTGTGATGAAAGAAGGAAGATGGTCCATCATAATGTACCTTTTTCTTCTTTAATCTAATGAATGCTAATAGGTTACATGCTATCATTAAAAGACCACCATTAACCCACTTAATGATAAGGTCATTACTCCATTTAATGATGATAAAACATGGCAAAACCAACTTTAATTTAGTAATCAATGCTAAATGTGTCCATTAAAAATGAAATTCTACCTCCATTTATCTTAAATAACTTTGTTTTAATTTAATTAGTCAAATTAAACCAAAGCGTAGCCCATTTCTAAATGCTCATTTGAGCTTCTAATTAACAATTAATTAGTCTAAGCCCAACATTCAATCATAGGTTTCAAAATCTCTATTTGTATTTCTTACTTTGCTTGATAACCCTCTTAGAAGCCAAGTGGGGAATCTTATTAGGCTTAGATAATTCAAGCTCCAATAAGCCCAGAATTAATTTAATCTCATTAGAATTAATTCTAGCTTATTAACTAAATG